>VKOC01000005.1:30023798-30036062 GCA_009364415.1 Spea multiplicata | reverse complement strand
ATTTATTGCGAAAAACGATCTACAAGAATGTCTTTGATCTGTGCAGAGCAAAAGATAAAACAGAAATGTGCAAAGAACAAGAAGTCGTCCTCTGAGTCAGGAAGAACGAGGATTTTATAGACAACAAAGGAAGGTGTTCTTTACAGTGAGGGCAGTAAAGGAATGGAATCCACTGCTGAGAGGTGCTCCAGGTGCCAACAAAACGGGTAAAAGCAGAACATACAGGCGTAAAAATGCTAAACAATGAATAAACATTAATATTTTTGAACTTATCGCCTTTTGGAGTCCAGAAGGATTTTCCCCCTAAGCAAAATTTGAAAAATATTTTTTTTTGCCTTTTGGATCAAAAGCCAGAAGGGCGGGTGGAAAGGGTTAAACTTGATGGAGTTAGGTCCTTTTTCAACCTAAATTACTATGAATTTACCTTCAAACCATATCAACATATGAACATATGATATAAAATGCAGTGTATTATAAATTGGTTATCAGGTTTCAATAATTGGCTTATGGATCTAACATACAATAATACAACACAAGGATTACATCACATTGCGTAAGCATCTCAAATTCATCAAAAGGATTTCGCCAGAGGTAAACAGCCTGTGGTAATAATATTTACCAATATTACCAAATGGTTAACCTTTTGCACTCTACACAGCAGAATACAATAATTAGGGTGGTAGCAAAATAATTGCCATTTCTCACTGTACTGGTTTGTTATATTTGTACTAAAAACAACAATTTAAAAAGATAAGTACTCAATAGGATCTGTGCTTCGGCAACTTTTACATATTTTGGGTAAGATATTTGGAAATACTGTTAATCTTCAGAAGAATGTACTAAAAATACCGGTAGGTACCGTACACATCATTGGCATATTTTATAAGCTGCAGTCTCATAAGCCATCGTAGGCCTACCTGGGAACTTTACGGCTCCGGCTTGCAGGATGCAGGCGCTAAGTCACGCTGACTTCGTTTCTCTTTGATTTCCATGTGGGAAAGAAAATACATCTTTTATATGATTTAAAGAAAAGATGGCTCTTACTACGCTTTTGTTTCTGCGAGTCTAATATACTAAAATTTTACATGTTTTTCGGCGTAAATACTGCCTATGAAAGCACACCAAAAAAAAAGTATCAATTCTACTACCTCGTAAATGTGAAGCGAGTGCTCTACCATTTGAGCTAATTCCCCAATAAACAATGCCCTACTTTGGTTTCCCCCCATAAGGCTACATGCTAGCAAGCTCTCTAACATTTGGGTTAACCCCCCTTTGCCATGAGGATTTCTCCGGACCACTGGCAGATTCTGTAACATTTAAGAATGCGAACAAGAAGGTGAGATAGGGCTTTGTGTCTTTTCCTTCTCAGACCCAACATACCCCTTCTGTTTTCAAAGGTGCTTTGTATGTGTAATATTAAGAAAATTACCTGTGCCACATAGATAGGACCTACAAATATCAGTATATTAAAAGCAAAATTATTTATTACTATGACCAACCACAGGAGACAGAAGGACGGCCATTCCTTTTCTTTAAAAAACATAAACCTCTCCAGACCCTCCTGAGAACTCTGGCTCCCCTTGCAGGTTGAATACAGGTACTGCATTCAACCGTGCAAGTCAATAGAGCCCAGCTTTCTAATCACAATGTAAAAATAAAAGTTGCTAAACAAAATTATAAAAATGTGGTAACATTTAAAAATAATTTTTTTCTCAATTCACCGTTTATTGTAAAAAGAGGATACAACATAGCACCAAGTCACAATAAGAGCACTATACAGTCAGAGTGTACATGATAGAGGATGAACAGTAAGGCACAGGACAATCCATGCCCTAACGAGTATGAAAATGCAGTACATTCGAGACATACGTAGTGTGACATAAGGAACCATCTTGCGTATGTGGTATAAAGACGGTCGCATTTGGTAAACAGTGAGTATGAGCGGGTTGCCATTAAGAACAGTAATAGTAACAGAAATAACAAAAGTACCTGGAGGATACACACATATGAAGGGTGAGAGCATGCCCAGTCAAGAGACCGGGTAGCCCTAGGCTCCAGGTATATCGGAAGCATGAACCATTTGCGTGGTAAGGCGTAGATCGCAAATAAAAGGAACATAAAAAGAAAAACAGAACAAAATGAGAAGGACCGGGCTGGCAGTGGGAATCTCACATAAGCGGGAGAGGCATGCACGTGTTCAAGGCACCACTGAGTCAGGCCTGTCAGTAAGGGAGGAGACATATGTACGCCAGGGATACCATAGGAGCCCAACCGAGTGTTCTTGGCCCCTTGCAGCCCCTGTGAGCACCTCCATGTGATAGATGAATTCAACCCGGCGAAACCAGGCCGACATAGAAGGAGGGTTGGCAGACTTCCAGGATCTGGGAAGGGTAGTGAGAGCCGCATTAATTAAGTGAAACGTGATGGAGCCCCTGTAGGTTTTGTACGGGACAGTGGTATAATGCAAGAGCACAGAAGCCGGAGTGGCTACAAAAGACGGATCTGACACAGCACGGATGACCGAGGATACCTTATCCCAAAAAGGCTGTATCACCGGGCAGGACCACCAGATGTGGTAGAGGGAGCCTGGGGAGTTATGGCACCGCCAACACGTGGGGGGAATTTGGGGAAGAAACCAATGGAGATCAACGGGGACTTTATACCATCGGGTCACAAGTTTAAAGAGAGTTTCCTGCACTCTGCTAGAGACGGTTCCCTTGTGGGCAATTAGGAGCAACCGCTCCCACTCCTCAAGGGAAAGGGAGATTCCGAGATCTCCCTCCCAAAGACTGAAATAGTAGGGCTTAGTGTGTAGCGGCGGCGCAAGCTGGATAGCATATAGGGCAGAGAGAAGGTGCGGAGGGACCTTGTCAGCCAGACACAGTCGCTCAAACGCAGTGAGGGTACGCGATCCGCCAGCAAGCGCGCCGGAGGACGTTAGGAAGTGCTTGATCTGGTGGTACAGGAAAACAACCTGAAAAGGGTTGGACGCATGGCCCGTCAAATCCTCCAGCGACCGAAAGGCGGAGCCCTGAGTCAAATGACATACTCTAAGAACGGGGACAGAGGGAGGACAGAAGGACGACACTCCGCCAACCTCCCCTCCAGGTGAAAAATCTGGATGCCCCGAGACAGAAAATAGAGGAGAGAGAGTCGACGAGATGCCACCAGGCCGCACAGCTCCCCTGAATACTTTCAAGGTAGGCGTAATAAAAGGGTGAGGTACCAGGGAGACACACCGTTGTGGGTGAGCAATCCAGGGGAGAACTGCGAGGGGACACGAGAGAGCCGCCGCTTCAACCTGAAGCCAGGGCTGACTGGAGCCAACAGTCCACTCAACCACCCGACGGAGATGGGCGGCCCTCCAATATAATTCCAGGTCGGGGAGACCCAACCCCCAGACGTCTTGGGCCGTGTCAGGTAAGAGAAGGAAAGCCGTGCAGGCTTGCCTCTCCAGATATAGCGAATAAAAGCACTGTGGCATTTGCGAAAATAAGAGCGGGGAAGAAAGATGGGTAACGTTTGAAAAAGATAGAGGAAACGCGGGAGGACATTCATTTTAAGGACACTCACCCTGCCAAACCAAGACACATGGGGAAATGCCCATTTAGTCAGGTCGGCATGGAGAGTCGCCAAAAGGGGGTCAAAATTCAGGGCCTTAATGTTATGTAAGTCCGAAGGGATAAGGACGCCCAGATTATTTTATGGAGTCTTTCTTCCAACGAAAGGGCATTTTAGAGCGTATATGATGGGAGACATCTGGCGGGAGGTGGAACCCCATTATCTCGGACTTAGACAGGTTGATCTTATAATTGGAGAGGCAGTGGAACCGTTCAAGCAGGGACAAAAGCGCAGGGAGAGAGCGGTTCGGGTCAGAGAGCGCCACGAGGACGTCGTCCGCAAACAACGAGATCACTTGGGGGTGGCCAGCTATGTCAATGCCCCTGATCTCTGGGTGGGAACGCACCGCTTCCGCAAAAGGTTCGACCGCCAGGAGGAACAGGAGGGGAGAAAGCGGACAACCCTGTCGCGTACCGTTAGACAGGACAAATCCCTTTGACTGAATACCGTTGACAGTAACGTGGGCCATGGGGGCGGTGTACAGGGCTCGGACGCTGGTTAGGAAGTTCATACCTAGACCAATCCCCTCCAGGACCCGAAAAAGGAAGGACCAGGAGACTCGGTCAAATGCCTTCTCGGCATCCATGGAGGCAAGGACCATGGGAGTTTGGGAGTGCTGGGCATGTGCAACAATATCTATAACCTTGATGGTGTTGTCCCGCGCCTCCCTCCCCGGGACAAAACCCACCTGATCCGGATGAATCAGCCCCGGCAATAGCGGGCGCAGGCGATTTGCCAATATTTTAGCAAAAAGTTTTGCGTCGACATTTATTAGCGAAATCGGCCTATAGCTACTGCAAAGGTCCAGGTTTTTGTCAGGCTTGGGGATGACTACAATACTGGCATCGAGGGCCCGAGGGTCAAAGGGCGTTCCCCCCGATATAGCATTAAAATAGGAGACCAATCGGGGTCCCAGGAGGGGGAGGAATTTCTTGTAGTAGGCGGCAGAGAAACCATCAGGGCCAGGGCTTTTGCCTGAGGGTGAACCTTTAACCGCCGATTCGATCTCGGAGAGCGTAAACGGGGTCTCAAGGGCCCTACTGTCCTCCGGGGTGAGAACCCTCCGAAGGTGCGCGTCTAGGAACTCTGCAGTAGCACGAGAGATATCTGACGGGGAGTCTGAGCTGGGGGGCAGGTTGTAGGGAGAGGAATAATATTGCCGAAAACATTCAGCGATCTTATGGGAGTGGAAGTGTAACCGATTGTGCCCGTCGCGGATCTTGTGAAGTAGCTCTGGGCCCTCTTAGCCCTCAAGGCCTTAGCCAACAATTTTCCAGGCTTGTCCCCGAATTCGTAAAATTTTTGGCGCGTCAGCAAGAAATTGCGCTTAATACGTGAGTCTAGGAGAGATGTCAAGCGCGTTCGGAGGGTGGTAAGTTGGAGTTGCAGGGACGGGAGAAGTGTCAATTTATGCCTAACTTCCAGCTGTGATATCTGCTTGGTGAGGGACAAGATGGATTCTAATCGCGCGCGTTTCGCAGCGGCCCCCATTCCAATCAGGTGGCCCCTCACCACAGCCTTGTGGGCCTCCCAGACGACCGCCTCCGAAACATCTGGGGTGGAATTCTCCGCAAAATATGTAGAGATATGGGTAGACAGTGTGGAAACATTATTAGGGTCATCCAGTATGGACTCATTAAGTCTCCAACTCCACTGAGGCGCTAGGAGCGCGGACATAGAAAGCGGCAGAGACACAGGCGCGTGGTCGCTGATAGTGGAAGGGCCTATCTCAACAGAGTGCAGGGAGGGAAGGTGAAAATGGGAAATAAAAAAGGTGTCAATTCTGGAATAAACAACATGAGGCGATGAAAAATGAGTATAGTCCCTGTCATCCGGGTGTAAGACCCGCCATGCATCAATGAGTTGATTCAGTTTAAGATGTTTGAGGACTCTACGGATCATGGAGTATGGAACAGAGGATCTGCCCGAAGACGTGTCACCTATAGGATCAAAGACCATGTTGAAGTCTCCACCTAGAACAGTGATCCCCTCCTGGAAGTCTGCCAATTTAGTAAGGATAGAAATGAGAAAGTTACCCTGCCTCCGATTGGGAGCATAGATATTTGCCAGGGTGATTTTCTGCGCCCCCACATAACCCTTCACAAAAATACACCTCCCTTCGTCGTCGCTCCAATCCTCTAAAGGTTGGAACCGGGCCAACTTGTGAATAAAAAGGGCTACCCCCTTCGTCTTGGAGGAGGACGAACTAGAAAAGTAGGAATGAACAAAGTGCTGCCCCAGCAACCTACGTTCGGCACCCCTCCTAAAGTGAGTCTCTTGAATGAAAGCGAAATGAGTTTTAGAGGACCTGAGAAAGGAGCACAGTTTGGAGCGTTGTTCTGGTTTATTTAAGCCTCTCATATTGAGGGTAGTGAAGCGTAAATGAGCAGGAGACATATTAACACCTAACGGTAAGGCGAAAACGGTAGAAACCCTGGAAGCCCGGTCAATACAAAATAAAGAAGAAAAGGAAATAAAAAACCAACAGAACAGAGAAATGCGGAACGTGTATGCGTAGGTCTTAGACAGGTCGTCAACCCGCCTAAATCAGCGACACAGAGTGTCAATTACAATTGAGCAGCAGGACTGTACAGAGTCCCTAGGTCACTGTCCTTAAAGGACAGGGGAGCTCAGGGGGGGGCGGCTCGAAGAAAGGTGCGAGAGGGAAAAAGGGAAAGAGGAGAAAAGAACAGGGAGAGGAAGATTGGGAGGGTTGGAAAAGAAGGAAACTGCGCCACTGCACCGTCCACCCGAAAAGGAGGAACATACCCCATGGGGATAGGCATGACACAAATAGGCAATGGGGCCACAGAGAGTGGTGTGCTTCAGAACTTGGTCATAGAATTGCAATTGCAAGGCCCCATGGCTAAGAGGCACATGTTGGTAACCATAACAACGCAGACAGCGCTGCAATGAAGAAGAGATCACCCCATGTGTGGAGTGTGTGGGCATGGCATATGGGGCGCATAGAGGGATGAACCCCACAGACAAAGCAAATGAGTGTAAATACGTAACGTGTAGAAAAAGTAAACAAAGGAAAAACGAAGGCGCCGAAAACCGTACGATTAAAATAATAGAACGCGAGCGAGAGAAGAAAAAAAAAACCTAAAACGAAACGGAATACCCGATCGGGAGCGTAGTAGTCCCGGAGCTCGAATCCAGCAATCAATAGGCACACGGTAGTCCGGGCAGCGTCCGAGCCGCCACAGCCCAGCAGGAGAGCGTCCGGCCGAAGTTCGTCTGCAACGATGACTACTTCTGCAAGACCACGTCGAGAGGCCTAAGGAATGTCAACCGACGACAGCAGCGTCCGACGGAGCACGGCGATGTCTCTTCCGTCTGTTGGTGCGAGGGATCCAGGAGTCCGCCGGATCGGAGAGTGGTTGCAGCATCGGTGAAGCGACATCCCAGTCTGGGACTTCAATAGATGGCAGATCCAGCTCCTCCAGGAAAGATGGTAAGTCGGAGGGTTGCTTCAAGGTAGATGCCACACCATTACGTTGTGCTATAAGCATGAACGGGAAACCCCACTGATAGGGGATCCCAGCCTCCCGTAGAGCTGAAGTGACGGGACGGAGTAATCTCCTCTTCTGGAGGGTAATTGGGGACAAGTCCTGAAATATAGAGACCTTGTCTCCCTCGTGTTCCACATTCCCGGCCGCGCGACAGGCCTTAAGAATCGCCTCCTTGGTCCCATATTCATGCAGGCAACAGACCACGTCCCTCGGTGGCGCAGACGGAGGACCCCTCGGGCGCAGAGCACGATGAGCTCGGTCGAAGATGATGGGTGAGTCGTCTGGCAACTGGAGCAAAGAGTTGAAAAGAGCTTGCAAAGACGAACGAAGCGTCTCCGGTGGAATCGTTTCGGATAACCCCCGCACTCGGAGGTTGTTGCGTCGGCCTCGGTTATCGAGATCCTCCACTTGCCGCTTCAATTGGGTGAGTGAGTCCGTGTGTTTGTAAGTGATAGTGGAGAGGTGATCGATCCGCTCACATGCAGCCGTGTGGCCCTGCTCCAGTGTCACCACTCGGTCTCCAATCTGTTTCAGGTCATGTTTGATGACCACGAGGTCGGCCCGAACGCCGTGAAGAGCATGTTCCAGGGATGAATCTATGACAGCCACCAGATCCGCTTTGGTCGGCAGAGATTTGAGGGCGTCTCTGCCACCCGCTGATTCAGCGTGGCGAGAAGGTAAGTCCAGTTCTTGTGCAGTTGGGCCCCCCTCGGAGAGATCGCTGGCCTGGCTGGCCGGGGAAGGCGCCATCTTGGCCTCTGAGTCCCGGGAGTCGTGGTCCTGCATTTCGTGAAAATAGGATCGTACGGACGGGTGTGTCGGTCTGTCCCGGGTTCCCGGAGCTCTGGGGGTGGCCCCCGCACGATTAGTTTTCCCCATGAGCGAGGTAGTGCGTAATGAAGATTAGAATGGGTGAAACGGCTGGCAGAGCTATCAGCTTAAGCAGCCATCTTCTTCTAGCGCTAGCTCCGCCCCCCAACATTTAAAAATAATTGTGCAGTGATGCCCCCATCCAGTTTCAACAAAATGTAAAAAAAAAGTTCAATAATTTAAAAATGAGGGGGGGGGCACACTTCCTAAATGTGGTCTTTTAGCCCCAAACAACCAGACAATCCCATGCATGTCGCTGAACATATACCAGGAGCTATAAATTCACACCTTAATTTGTGTGATAAAATACACAAAATAAAAATACTACCAATACAAAGTTTGACAAAGGATGGTGGTAGAATTAGTGCATGAAATTGGTTAAAATACCAGCATTTGAAATACCTTGAAGTGTCTAGTTATTAAAATATATGTGATTTAATAGGGGAAATTGCATTGACCATCTTCTAAGATATCCCAAATAGCACATCAGGGCAGAATTGCCAGATTTAAAATAGCAAAACTCTGCTTGTACTTATTGCCCAATAAGCAAAAAAAAAATAAATATGTATTTCTAAACTCAAGACAAATAGTCGAATCTATTTAGCAGGTTTTTTATTAGCTTTTTTGGATGAATACATTTTTCCATCATATTGTTTTATTTTTTTTATAGGAAAGGATATGATCAAAAAAATGATATCTGAAGAAAGCCCTCTGTCCTGAAAATAACAATATATAATGTGTGTGGAGAGGAGGGAATTACAAGATCATCGCAAAAGTGTTAAAACGGCCTCAGTCACGAAGGGTACAAAGAAAAGAAAAAAAACAGCCTGTTCCTTAAAGTTGTATGTTTATAAATTAAAATGAAAGACTTATTTACCGAGATAACCTTGCTCATTGTACACAGAGAACTGCTGTTAGTAATCAGTAAATTGAGCGTTCTCAGGAATCTACTCGTATTTCCCCAAGACTAGTAAGGAGGAAATCCAGGAGAAGTCGTGGAACAGGAATCTGGCTCATTTTCAGCAGGTCTATGCAATAAATCCGGGGATAAATTGCAAAAAGTGTGTGAAAATTAAATAGTTTTACTACTGTTACGGCCCCCGGTCAGCCGCCGCGAGGTAGGGGGAGACCCCCCGCTTCGGATTTCGCGGCCGCAGCTGCGGCTAAGAATACGAACCCCCGCTTCGGACCAGCAGCAGCAGCCGCCGCGAAGAAGGGGGAGACCCCCCGCCTCTGCACGGCAGCCCCAGCCGCAACTGCCGCGAGGAAGAGGGAGACCCCCTGCCTCCGCACGGCAGCCCCAGCCACAGCCACCACGCAGAAGGGGAAGACCTCCCTCGTCTACCCAGCAGCCGCAGCCACCGCGGAGAAGGGGGAGACCCCCCGCTTCTACACAGCAGCCGCAGCCGCCGCGAGGAAGAGGGAGACCACCTACCTGCACAAGATCCTCCCAGCAGCTGCAGCCGGGAGACGCGTCCTTCCCTGGAGTCCGGACTCGTTCTTCTGTGCGCCACCTAGTGGCGCCGGCAGGTACTACCCCAACATATATGGGAAGATTAAGAAATCGCCAACCACAAGATGGCCGCACAGGAAGTGACGTAACGGCACTTTGAAAATTTGGCGGGAAACTCCAATTAGTGCCTAACTTCCTGTGCCTATTTAAGAGACTTCAGAACTCTGAGACCTTGCCTTCTGATGGTCGCCTATGCCCCGTGCTAGCACCCAGATAGCGTTCTTCTGTTGGATTCCTGTTTTGACCTCGGCTTGCCTGACCACGTTGTCTTCTTGTATCCTGACCTCGGCTTGTTCCTTGACTATCCTGATCTCCGGTATCCTGACCTCGGCTTGTTCCTCGAGTATCCTGCTCTCCGTTATCCTGACCTCGGCTCGCTGGACCATTCCTGCCAGTCCTACCTGACTAGGGAGTCTCCTTTGTACGCTGTGTCGTGACATGTACATTCCGTTTCGTACGAATTGCAAATTTTCTGAATTTTGGTCAGTTTAACAATTCGTATGAATCCCTGAAAACATGAATCAGAAGCATAAAGCTCAAAATTTCCGTGGGTCCATATTCACTCTCACTCAGTCTCTCACACTTGCACTCTCGTTCACTTTCTCTCGCTCTCTCTCTCTTACCACTTCTTTTTCTGCATCTTCTTCTGCATCTTCTACTTTTACATATTTTTTCCTCTATCTTTTCCCTTCTCTTATCTCTCTTCCATACTATCTCTCCAATCCTTAATCTGGTATTTTCTTTTTGTCGTTCACATCTCCGTGGACATAGCCCGTCAATTTACAGGTCCATCTCTGGAAATGGGCAGGGGGCTTGACCACCAGCTCTACCGGAAAAGCCACCTCATGGCACAAAGCAAAGTGTTGCAAGGTGGCCTTGTGGGAGCTCCTATAGAGGTATATGCTGCAACAGCACAGACCTCCATTGATTGTACAGCTCCCTGGGCCATGTAAGGGAGATCAGAGGATCTCTTCAATCAGCCCATGATCCCCACTACTTGCAAAAGCAGGACAAAAGCAGTGGGGCAGCTACCTAGGACAGCCAGACAGTGGCCAAAAATTGGGAATATCCCCTGAATACTTGGGATACCACAGCTGGGTGGTTTGATGCTATTTCTATGCATCTTATTGGGAGTTTTGATGTAGTAGAACACTGTGTTATACCCATAAATTACTCTGAGCTCTAAACAAAGAGGGAAATCCTTAGATAAAATCGGGAGAGACTCCTAAAGTGGAGCACTTGGGAGGTATGAGTATAGCTGTAACTGGAATCATTTGGATGTGTTAACGATTGGGAAAACATTGTAAATATGACGTGTTTAAGATATAACATTTATGGACTCCTGTGCGCTATAGCGGTTGCACTCAAATATATATTTAATTGGGTTTCTGTTCAAACTTTTAACAAAAAAACAAAAATCTGTAAAAACATTTAACATGCAAATCAATGTTTAAAAATAAACAATCAGACACTATAGGCCAGGTTTGGAATTACTCATCACTAAGTACCTGTGTAACTGGCAACATTTAAGTCATGTCTGTGTGAGCCTTAATGTTACAGTGTTGCAGTTTCGTGTCCTGCGGTTATCCAGTTTCACTGCATATTAACTTAAACCTGCAGTCTGCCTGAAGTGCTTATCCTTCCGCATACCATTAATACAGAATTAAGTTTAATCCCCACATTGTACAGATTATTTCCATCCTTTTTTCCTGCCAATAAAGTCTACGCCAGCTTTCAGTATTAAACGAGAGAAAAGGATATATTGCCTAAGCTTCTTATGTCTGCAAACAACATTTAAATCATTTTCCATTTCCAAAAGATATGTGCATATCAGTTCCCTAATTTAGTTGTCAATGAGCTCAAAATAGTAACACTTGTAAAAGCCACCTGGACAATTTAAAAATAGAGCCCTGGAAAAGTCAACACAGAAAGTGAACAAGCTTTCACAGCTATGTGATTTATTTGCGTCACAATGTAGCCAGTCTGCTTACAGAGAAATGGATACAGCGCTCAGTTATTTTATAGTCATCCAGCCCAGTGTCTGTATAAAAGAGGAAGCCAACAGGAAGATAGCCATACTTTTATGAATTACATCTCACATGGCCCACCATCGGAATTTGGCTAGATGAAGATTGTCGAGTTGGAGTTCAGCAGAAGCTAAATCATGCAGTCATTCTGTAACCAAGACTTGGTTAATTCACAAAGCCATGATGCAAAATGTGCTATTTAATGTCACCAACTTCACTATGTCCTACGAAGGCCCAGCTCCCATTAGCTTCTACTGCAAGATGGATAGAGCTGACCCTGCCTAATGCATTGCCGAAATCTTAAATAATTCCAAACAAAATGATTTAATTATGCATTACATACCAAAAAGAACCCATAAGGGAAGAGACTTTCATAAAATATAGTCTTGTCCTTGAGATGTTACCATAATTCGCCTGCAAAATCAGATTATTTGTTTATTCACTAAATAATTTAGTTTGCATTAGAGTTGTGGTGTTAACTAATTATAAAAGGGCCAACCCTTGCAAACGTCTTCGGCAAGAAGGACACATCATGCCCTGCATAGTGATTAGTTAGGGCATAGTAAGTGAGCTAAAACCACAACTCATCTGGAAATGCAGTTTCAAGCCCATTTGGTGAATAAACCCATAGGTCCCAATTTGGTGTTAGCATGAAGCATTCATTCATATTATCACTGTTGCAAAACTGTATAATAATGCATGCCTAATTGAGACCAGA
>VKOC01000005.1:30003225-30023698 GCA_009364415.1 Spea multiplicata | reverse complement strand
TTTAAAACAGAGCTTCCAATTTGGATAGCATTAGACCAACGTGCTGAAAAAGTCAATGTTACGTTTTTTAGTACAGAACTGCAAAAAATAATTTAACAATAAAATCAGATTTGAGTTATGCAGCAGCATGTCACTAAGTTAGTGTCAACTTTAAAACCCCTTAAGGACAATGGGCGGTCCCTAAACCCATTGAAAACAATGCATTTTGAGCCCATACATGTACAGGCTTTGTCATTAAGGGGTTAAAGCATGTTTGTGCATTGTATCTCTGGTATCACCTGAAATCCCCATATAAACATTATACCTTTGAAAATGTTGGATGTCCTCTTATTTAAAGTGTTAAAATGTATAGCTGCCCATTGGGGGAAAAAAACAATAATTGTCATCTACCCTCCTGAATTGTAAATGGCACGTCAGAAATTTTAATAGTTTGATAATTCTTTTTATGTGGTTAGTACTACCAACATGTACATACTGATATTGTGGCATGTACTGTAAGTTCAACAGTCTCCTATAGTGAAATAATTCAAACATGTATGGGACATACATATACAGAAAAAAAGGTTGGAATACAGCACTCAGTTGTGAGATGGTGCACGAGGCAGGGTACCACCAAGTCCTTCAATAAATCCAAAATAATGAAGCAGAGGCTCAGCACTCAAATGGTAAGGTGAGTTTATGTCACGCAGGGTAACGTTTTCAAGCTTGAGAAAGACCTGTGTGTCGAAACGTTGCCTGTGTGAAATAAACTCACCTTACCATTTGAGTGCTGAGCCTCTGCTTCTTTATTTGGGACATAGATATGGCTATCCTGTATTTAAGAGGAGATCAAGCACTGATTAAGATTTGCTTCTTTACATCAGAATACATGTTTGGTATCTGATGTCAAACTCTATGTTTATTATATGAAAAGAGGTCAAGAAGGAAGCACTACTTAAAAATAAATCTGGCAATGAGAGATACATTTGGTATACATTGCTGAAAATACAGGATATTAGATAAATAAAATATTTATTTGAAGGTTGCATTAGGTCAAAAACCAATGATTTTTCTAGAGCTTCCTGGAGTCATGGAAAACCAAGTATATTCTTTAAATGTGTTTACATTTTTGAGGATCTCCAAGTCAGCTCCCTTGTGTAACAATCATAAAGACTTGATAATTCTGATGTACAGTATCCAGTTTTATCTGTTAACTTATAAACTCTGTTAACTTGGCCACACAGGAAACTATAGCATTAAGGATATTTTCTTGGTTGACTATTAAGTTACAGGGAAACAAGCCAAGATTTATCTGTGTTATGTTATATTGTATGATGTAATACATCTTCATGCTGAGTGGTTCTATGTGGTTGATTAATCATACACGGTTCTATTGGAGACAGAATGATAAATCAACCCCATAGAACGTTATAGCAAGAAGTCATATGATGCATTTTGGGGTGAAACTGCTCAGCCTAAAAACTTCAGGATATATGGTTAAAGTCATCCAATGGCATTTTGTTTTCTTGTGAGATAAATATGTTAGTGTTGTTCATTTATTGGGCTGATTAATCAATGTAATTTGTTTGTTTAATCAGCCTGTTAGGGTAGAAATGCTTGCATTTCTCCTCACCTGTGAGAAATAAAGATGACTTCACCAACATCACTCATCATTCTATATCCAGAGAATAGACCTTAACCCTTGAACCTTATGATTTTAATAAGGATTAAAAGGACACCGTCACCTAAAATGAGCTTAGAATCAGTCCTGAAAAAGGTATTTGGTATGTCTGAGCATTTCAATGCTATAGGAGGTGTAAGTAAATCCATTTTAGTTAAAAAGAGGTCTTCAAAATAGCGTAGTTTCAACAGTATCAGCAGGGATCATTTAAAAACAAGGCAAAATTCCCGCCAGTGTTCCTAGGCATCGAGCAACTAAAGCCTGTATTGGAGGCCGTGAGCCACCTACTTGAACTTGCAAGAAAGTAGATTCAAAGAGAGCGAATATGGGACCCAACAAATCTGAATAAAAATGAATTGTTTCCTGCAGAACATAGTCCAGTTGTTAGTTTAGTAGATACCTTAGTTTCCATCTCCAACTCTTAGGGTGTTGTTAGATAACATATTATTGAATTATTATTCCCCTATTCAGATTGCTATGAGTTGGAGATATAAGATTTGCATATTCAAATATAAGTTAAATAAAAACTGAAAAATGTTTTTGATATGTGCAACCACACTTATATAAAGCACAAACAGCACATGTTAAAATTCTGATGTACAAAGCATGTAACGATTTACAAGGGCGACAAGACACGTGCACACATTGGATAGCAAATATACTTTAAGGCCAAATGTGCACTAAGTATGTTAAATCACACATACGTACAAAATGTAATTTGCAGGAGTGGAAAAGGGATAATGAAGTGTGTAATCCACTTTATAATTAAATCGAGTAATCCACATGGGACATTAACCTTTGTATTTCGATAATTTGTGATCTAAATGAGTTCCTTCCTGTGTATAAAAATACATTTTCTGTTTCAATGCATGAGGGAAATGCTGCCAGCACGCCGCATCACGGCGTGAGTCAGCCTTTACTTAAATCTGGCCCTGCCTCTCTGTGCGACAAAATGTAACCAGCGATCTATCTATAGGGTACACCAGCCATGGAAAGAGGGAATGTTTTATACATGCATGTAAAATTAATACCTACATACATTTTTATTTGAAGAGACTGTAACTGCTTATCACATGGGAAATGACACATCATATAACCCAACTAGATTTTTTAAACCAAAAATTTGCAGACTTTTTATTCTTTCTTTATTATACTTTTATTATTTATAATGTATTATTTCTTTATAAAAACAAATCAGTTTGTTGTATTTGGTAGAACACAAAAAGTAAGCAGACATAACATTGAAACATAATAAATATAAAAATATAAAATGGCTAATTGGGATTTCTATGATGCTGTAAATACCTTTTAATTGCATTTAAAGCAAAACACTAGTTGCATTAGAATATAAATGACCTTTATACGTGAAGAGGGTTTTTGGGGACAATGGGGGGGTGACATAAAAACAAGAGGTTTGTCAGGTTTGTCAGTCATCATAGTCTTGTACTTCACAATAACAGAAAAAAAGCACAAAACCCAATTATCCTACTTTAAGCAAATTATATTGTCCAATACACGTTTTCTTTAAGAGTATTCATCTTATGACACAGTGGTACAACATAATAGGAATAACTAAATATATTTTCATTATCTAAATTATTTTTAAAGACCTACAAAGTTCAAAATGTTATTAAACTATTTTAAACAAAAGGATTATGAGGACAGAAAGTGAGAACAAGCATGCAATCACTTAATCTACGTAACCTTGTGTAAGTACAGAACAGGTACAGAACAGGTAAGTACAGGTACAGAAAGGTCGTTTAATTGTGTTATCCTATAGTGTCAAACGGCTGGTCTACATCTCTAAAACAATTTCAATGGGATCTGTGGCACATTTACACGTTTTTGTCTTCCCTCATATATCTTGGTTTGAATTACATATGGTTTGGTGCCAGTTGGATAAAGCCTGTGCCTTTAACTGTGTTTCTGTATTGTTGTAGTAATCTAATCTAAGAGTAATGAATGGCACAATCATGTGTAACTGCTAACACTGATAGAGTGTGCACTAAAGAATAAAGGAAACCAGATCTCACAGTGTACAGCAGTGATCTCAGCTGGTGGCAGCTGTTATACTCTATCTGGGATTTGAGATGCTTAACACCAGCAAACGGAAATTTAACAGTTCATAAAACGAGTAAAAAAAAAATAATAGAATGGATATCATGTGTTTGCAATAATTAAAACAGATATTTTGTATTCATACTGGAAAGGCAATTGGAGGAATATATTGTCATGGAATAACTATTCTCTACAAAGTATATGGTTTCTAAATTACTGATCCAATTATTAAGAGAATGAATTAGACACATCATTAAAGTAGCAGCACCAGTCCACTGTATGGAGGCCAACAGGAAGTTTGCTGCTCGTTAAATTAAGAAACTCAATTTAGAGATGTTAAAATATGGATGGAGAGACGTGGGTGTTGGTGTAAATTATCACCCTTATTATGTTATTGTTATTGCAAACTATGCGGCACTTAAATAAAAGCTTCTTTGTTTTTTAGAGTATACAAGACTGGCTCTACGTTGACTAGAACACTATGGGCATAAATCTGTTGATTGGGGGTTGTGCTTTTTATTTGTGTGTGTTTTTTACCGATGTTTAGCTTCTAAACGACATATAAACTAATGCTGCCTAAATAAACGTTGAAGTAGAACTAAAGTCTTGAGATCAGGACAACCCAAGAAGTAGTCGTCAATTTATTGCTAGGTTCAGTGCTAAAGATATACATAAAATGAAGCATGTCATAAAATGTCAGAAGACAACTTTCCATGCAATTCTCTATATATGTAAAGTAAAAAAGATGTAATATTTTTAATAAATATGTGCAGTGAGGCAAAAGACCTATTGATGAGCTTGAGGAAGATTTTGTGCAAGTAGTAACTAGCAAGGCTGCAGACTCTTGCACGTATTTGTTAAATGCATTGCATGAAAATAACTTAAAGAAAGAATGCCTTTTCATACCAAGTGCTCACAACACAGTGTGAAACCAATTCTTATTATAGCTGATAGTTATATTTTCACATAAACGCTGAATTTGCATGGTCATTATAATTATACTTGGTTTGGAATTGTATACTAGAGATTAATACATGAAAGCCTCTAGCTATGTATTAATGCAATATTGATTTTAAAGGTCCTTAAAAGTATTATTAAGAACGGTGGAAATAAAAAAAAAAATAAAATCAATATTTATGTATCATATGCGTGAAAATACTGCATATAATCAAAAGCAAAATAAAATGTATTATGTCTGTAACAGTCCTATTCTGAATCTATAGTTTGGTACAAGGAATGTCACACTTTGATCTTGAATCAATTGTTATATCAGTTTTCGTATTTGCACATTGTACGCATTACTATGATCATGGCACAGGGTGGAAGTGAATAAGTCAGAGTTATGCCTAAAGGCGTCATGTTTAATTTGTCTTTTGTTTAAGACAAATTAGGTTTAACCTTTAGAGTGCCAACAATATATGAGACGTGAGCAAACTGAGCACAGAATGTCAATCACATATCTCATCTGTGGTGAATTCTTACCCTTCTTCATAGCGCTTACCAAAATTATGTTTCTGGAGTGTAGTGAGCTGGAGCAGACTCCTTCAATTCTACAGTACTGTGGTCATATAGAAGACTCCCAATTGGTGCTTTTGCTAGCAGAATGTTATGTTTGATGTCCCTGCTTTAATGCAAGTGACTCAATTAGGTGTATCTTTAAATAATAACAAGTTATTTAGTTAACACATTTGGTGAGTAACTACGTTGAATATGGGCTTTTGGAGGGTTACCATTTCAAGGGTCTCAGGGTTATCTCATTGAGAAAGTTCCCAGATATGGACATAAGCGTTTGCTTGAGGAGCAGTTGTCATTGCTGAACTGTCATTGACCTATCTGCAGCATCTCAGTAAAGTAGAAACAAAAACTTAGATCATACAAGCAGGCATTTGTGTAAGAGAACAAGTAGATTAGAGTATTTCTAGGTTCGCAAAGACATCTTCATGTTGTCAGCTGCTTAATTGCCTGATCCCTGCTTACATTCAAAGAACAGCCAACCCACCAATAAATACATAAAAAAAAAAAACAAATAATAAAACACATTTGAATTAACATATATAGTAACAAAAAAGGTCAGGCGAGTTTTATGTACTAAAACTCCTATGATCCAGGATGATAAAGAAGGTCATAGGAGCTGTAAATCCCACTAAACCAGGTGCCCCAGTGGTACAGAAAGGGTAAAATAGGAACATTTAATTTTCATACTAGATTTTTCTTTATGGCTTAAACCACTAATCTTCTGTGAGTTTACCCTGCAATTTGTTGTTTATTTTCCCCTTTATGGGTTTACTATGGGGGTTACAGCTTACTTTATTTATTTGGTGTGGCATACTAGAAAATAATGTGAAAATGTTTTTATTTGTTTTCTTTTTTTGCCCTTTTGCCATTATACCATTGCTGTCCTATGTTTTCTTATACAAAGTGTAAGGTTGTCACCAAAACGTTACATTCTCCTCATTGTATTAAGGGGTTAAATTTTTAGAATACAAATTTCAAAAATTAAGAAATGCTAAAATTATGTTACAACGTTTAATAAACAAACAATGCCAGTTGATCGTTTACCCGTGTCTGAATAACAAAAACCCTCTTTCCATTTTTTCATCCGCGCAATCAGCATCCTTGTACCAATTAAAGTCACCATGTTGATAAATAATGCAAGATATATATGGGGGAAGCCTTGTTATTTAAAATATTTTAGATCAACAAAGGATCAAAAATCCAATTTACCTCGTGAAGTATTTTCTGAGCTTGTTAAAGGCCAAATAAGAGCTAAATCAGAACTATTTATTCCTTCACTAATTTAATTCAAGTGGGTATTTAAAATCTCATAACTCTAAATGATGCTTCTTCCAGATGGTAAATTAATGTAATTTTAGCAAGAAGTGAAGTTGCACAGATATTTAGTATTTAGAAGACTGGCTGATTTAATGTTCTGCACCCACCAATGCACAGATGTTGCTTATCATTTTAGTGCTAGCCTGTCTCTATATTTCCATTCACTGTGATCTGTGGAATGAAGATTGGAGGGTACTGAACATCTAACTTGTTTTCATTACTATAAGCATGTTCATAATTCATCAGTTACATCTTCTGTTTTTAATTATATACTGTACTTGTACTCTTTCTTTTCTTTGCACAGGGCATGGATGGTAAACCGGGGTCTCATGGGCCAATTGGTCCCAAGGGAGAGAAGGTAAGGCTATACATAACCACTAAATTATCTCAAAAAGTTAAAGGTTGACCATATATTTTTGTATTCATTTACAGCTTATGGTTTAGGGTGAATTGATGAGTATCCAATGTGCCCTATCAATATTTAGGTGCAGTTTAATTCTACATTTTTTTATTATTCAAATGTAAGGTTGAGTAGCATTACGGGTAATCAACTAACATCATTAGACACATCATTAGACACAATGGTAGCACTAGCAGATTAAGCAGATCCAATTGGTCCATGTTGACCCATCACAGGGTGTGGGAGGTGTGACACACAAAATCATTCTGCAGTATAGTTATATCATCATGTATAAAAAGTAAACTTATGATCAACAGTATTACTTTCCATCGTGTATTTCCATCATATTACTTAGAGCCCCTAAGAACCTGGAGCTGTGAGCAGAGCCATCATCAGACATCTTGGGGCCCAGTACATGCTTAAAGCCCAGACCCCATGCCCCTCCCATTAGCATAGGGATGGTTGGCTTAAGAGGGGGTGCCAGCTGTTGATGTTATGTTATGTCTGTCCCCGGAAAATGAGGTCATATTCATGCGTTTAGACTCAACGTGCCTAGCGGTATATCCATGGGGATGGTTGGGGTTGGTGGAGCTGGTGCTAGGGCCCAGTAGGACCCTCCTTTACACCAGCGTCCCTACTAACGTGGTGTTACGTGATTCATGTTACGTGACCCCTCAAGTAAGAGAGCAACAAGGCCCCCCTGCCTGGCAGAGCCTGGTACCTTGCATAAAAGTACATGTCTTTTTTAAATAAAGTAAGTTTACATGTACAATGGTATCTATGTAAATTTGTTGGTATAGTAATGACATCTGGAGTCACAAAAGTTTTTTTTCTCAGAAACTTAAGTGAAGCAACCAGGTTACAGTGACTAAGAAATGATTTGAGATTAAGTTAGTCCAAGATGCAGTCGTATTACTTTTATGTAGTACCACTAGTGCATAGTGTAAAGGAAATAGATAACTCTCTAGTTGTGATCTTGCACGTTTCCTTTTGCTCTCCTACTCACAGATAGGGAAAGAACCTGAGGGGGCTCTGTGTACCTAGAGATACCAACATCACCTCTATGACGAGGCCTAAGAGAGACCAAAATATACATCTAAATATACAGCAGAATGTTTATACTAATTTAAAGCATTTCACCTGGACACAATCATGTTGATTTTTTTGTTTGTTTTTGTAAGGTAGCCGAGTTAATAACATTTAATATGATGTTACATTAGTTTTTAGCAAACCTGGGAAAAGAAGCAAATCAGATCAATAAATATCACATAGTGTTCATCCTCTATTGATCTCTATCCTCTATTAGCTCCCAATCTATTTAAAATAAAATAGATTATACATATTTAATATATTTCTGGAATAATATTAAAACAAAATGTGTATTAAGGTTTCATTTAAATCGTATTTGGCCAAAGAGTGCAATGACTATATAACAGCTATTAGTTCTCAGCTTCTGCTGTGGTTCTCAGCTTGAGCTACTGCCTTGCAAAACAAGTTGTCCAAGTATGAGCTTGAGTTACCTTTCACTAACAATCAGCAGTAGTGGTTTTCTCCCAAAGTGAGATGATTTAAACTACTGCCAATGTTTTTTTAGTAACATGATACACAGCTGCTTTCACTTGGGAGGTAGCTTGGAATATCTGTTATGGTTCAATATAGAACAGGTAGACCTCTACAGGTATGGTGTGAGGATGATGCTGCTTCCCAGGTGCAGCACTAATTAAAGAGTTGGGGATGGCTATAGCAAGATATTTCTCAATGGGTCTATAATCACAATCACCTATACCAAAATGGATAGGGGCTATTAGTTACTATATTAAATAGTTGTGAGTCACAATCTTAATTGTCAATTAATTATACGATAGGGACAGTGAAGTGGTGAGGAATATTGTAATTTTACTACCATTATCACTAGTATCATCTGAAACTGAGTTTGGATATTTGATTGATTTTGGCAAAACCAACGTGAAGCTCATACACAGGTCTTAGATGCTGTCCACTCATAATTTCTGCGGCTGTGTGTTCAGGCCAGTGGAGTTATTGAGTTTTATTTATTTTTTATTTTGTTTCCAGGGTGAAATGGGCCCCCCAGGACCAGCTACCTTACCTGTAAGTATATATATACTGTAGTACCTGAAATGCTTTATAAACAGATTATAAACAGATTGTACTTTGTAAGACAGAACAACCGATTTAAAGGAAATTTAGGGAACATGTTACTATTTGAAGCTAGATTTGTCCTTTGGTTTCCCTTTCCATAGGCCGAGAGGAAGCAAAAATGGCTTTTCTTCCTGGCATACACTTTAGAACTACATTGTTTAAAGATTAAATAAATATTTACTCGTATTTTTATAACCAACAATTTTTACCTCTAAACCATGAGTATAAACACTCATTGATTGGAAGAGTACATGCTGATATTTTAAATTGGTTAAACAGAACCATGCTTTGGTTGTTGTAGGAACAGCTGTTGGAGGTAACATTGAGCTAACAGTATTTCATCCCCTATCTGTAACATTCCCTTGGGATCCTCATTTGCAGATCAAAGTGACACTTGAAGCGGCTAACGTTCTAGCTGGCATGCAATGATAATAGTAATGATGGCAAAACATTAACCTAGGGATTGTACGAGGGGATTATATAATAAAAACCCCTTTTTTAACGGAAAAAAGGCATACCGACTTCCAGACTCGAGATACAAGGACCTCCTGTAAATTGTGCTACAAATATGTTTCATATTGTTTTCTTTTGGGTTGATTAACTCATTGTTGTAATATAAAGTTCGAAACATGTAAATAAATGAGCTTATATACCCAAGGCTTGAGTAGGGAGATACTGAAAAATAGTTTTTTTTCCTTTGGTACCAGGGAGTAACAATATGGTTGAGGATTCTGATCCTAATATATCATGGTTAATTTGTTCAACATATGCGACAAATTAAAATCCCAGCTGACACCTCTGCATCTGTTTTTCGACCTCAATTGGGTTTAGTGCCATCCATCTATTGGTACTTTTCACCCAGAAATCACATTGTTTTTCTCATTCTGGTAATATGACCTCTAAAATATGCTGAAATAGTTCATGTTTACTATTTAAGTGCCTGGGGGGAGTTCAACAAATTACCAAGGCTCTGCTCACCCCTTAGGCACTCAAAAGGTTAATGTATAGTTAATATCATTGGCTAGTAACATGTTTGTTGTAAAAGGCATATTGACTTCATTAGACTGTTCTCATTCTCTCATGTACCTAATTATTGATTCTGCTAAGGAAATCTAACTGGTCTATAATGTTTGGCCCTTGTTGGAAATCTCTGTCCACGGAATTTGCTGTAGGGAGTAATCTCAGACAATCCCAGAGTTAATTAAGGCAAAGATTGTATGAGCTCAATGCACAGATCTGCCACAGAGTTTTAATTGCTCTGCAGGGACAGATCAAACTACTCATTATTCAGTTATTGTTATAGAGATGCTGCTGCATTTTATTTTTTAAATTGCTTCGCGAAGACAGGTGAGGAAAGGATACCGCACAGTGGGACATAGATGTGAAGGGGAAAAATACAAACTTTCAAAATAAAAACAAAGTTGCTTTGAAGTCTGGTGGGGAGAAGCAATTGTTCTCAACCTTTTTATTGCTACTGCAAGTATAGAATGCTTATTGGTATAACCTTGTTTAAAAAAAATAGCTGAAAGTGGTCTTTTTTATTCAGGTGCTTTCATTTAGTGCTTTTCTCTGCTTGCTGTTGTTAATGCAATGCGTGTGAAGTTATAACGCCTGAGAATTCATTAAGTCTATCCCAGATGTTCCGGGTATGACAGGTGATTACGATGCCCCAGGGTTAGCCTTCTGACTAGCCCAACTCTAATCTAACACAACGCTAACCCATTTCTGCTCCACTATGTAGATGGCATGGGAGACCTCCAGACCTTCAGTCTGCTAATCCATTACTGTATCATAAATGTGCATTCCGTTTTGCATAGTCCTTGTAGAAATAAGTCATGAACTTTCTTAATTAGCAATTTGCAGCCCTGCATAAAATCATACATATTTTATATGTTGTGATTCAGATCGTCAGGATCACGGGAAAATATGCTGTACAATGTAATATAGGTTTTAACAGTAAAATGCAGTTACTCTTTTATACCAAGAGCCGCCCATCAATAAACCACCTGATTTAATTGGAATCAATATTATAGTTATTTATGCCAATGTGTTCATAATGCTATTAATCAATTAAACTATTTCACTATGATTTATTTAAGATTTACAATTTAATTAATTGGGACCACTTCTTATAACGGTTTTGATCATTAATCAACAAATCATTTTAAATGGATCTATTTAGAAGAGGATGTGTTTATGAGTAATGCAGCGATTGTCGGACTTTTTAAATCACCTTGTCGTGTCAGTCTCCAAGGTCCACCTCTTTTGCCTGGATGATAAAACACATCAAAAATAGAGTTTTGATTAAAGTAAGAAATACTTTTCACACCTTCTGGTCTGCTGCTGAAAAACATGTATGAAGGTAGTATGTACAGTCACCTATAACCCAATAAAACACAGACCACAGCTCTTTTATTAAAAGCACTATAACTTAACAGTATTAGCCTTAAAACAACATAAGTAACCAATATACAAACCAATAAATAAATAACAAATATACAAGTATACAAATACCAATCAATTTGCCCAACACAGTACTGGAACCCAAACTCGTCCTTGCTGGCCATACATCAACTATCTGTTCAACAGCATAACTTCCGCTGTCCCACACCAATGCTAACTACCAGCCGACCATACGTCCAAGGTCAATGGTGGCTAGAGGTTGAACCAGGGCCTGCCTTAACTGATTAGCCACCTTGCCATGTATTGAAGCGGAATTCCAAGACATGATTTGATAATGTGGCACTCATCTTCAATAGATTTTAGGGTTGCCACATGGAATCTGCAATTGGAGTCTGTTCTGCAAAAGCACATATATTGATCCATTTTGCAGCTTAATGGGCCACTTAGAGGAGATCCAGACCATATCAGAGGAGATCCAGACCATGATCCCCCCTGTGGGCAAAAGTGGGAATGTGGGTGAGAAGCAATGGGACAATAAACAAAATAATAAGATGGTTATATATAACTGGCTTGTGTCACCTTGCTCAAAGAAACATTATTTTAATTTTTTTTCTTGTAAAGTGAGATGTTGGCAGTTAGCTGGGCACCTACTTTGGTGATGGCAGCCATAATAATGACATATCACAAGATTTCCGTGCATATTCACCATTAAAAATACAAAAAGGGTAGATCAGTTCAGGGCAATATTTCGTTATTTAGCAGAGTTGGGGTAAAACACAGGAAGAAAAATAAGACTATTTACCTGCTGTTGGTATAAAACCATTTCTAGAATACCTCTTTGGGTTTCAATATAAACCCTAGTACTTAGGGAGTGAAGGGAGGGCCTGGAGTGATAGACATTAGTAACTAACACTGAGACTAAAAAATATTAAGTGTAACAATAACTATATATATATATACTTTAAAGCTTTCCCTTTTTGGCACATGTGCGCCTATTCAATGCAGTTGCGACTTCTATTTATCTTTGTAGGTACACATGCAGTATGTATAAATGTTTCAACTTGTACAAGATAATGGGTTCCTACCATCTTTTCTAGAGAAATTGCTTAATGATTTCTTACAGAAGCAATTTCTCTTTGGTCCCTTGAGAATAATATGCCATGTTTTAACTCAAGAACATGATGACATTACTCTAGTAGTCTGCTATAAAACCTGTAACAGATTCATCAATGGAACCGCCTTCCAAAGCATGCAATGTATATCACTGATATTTGTCGACGTGTTGCCAGCTTTAAAATATAGAAGGACGAAAGGTAGCTAGATAGGTGGAAGCTTTTCTTTAAATGCTCTGATG
Organism: Spea multiplicata; assembly: GCA_009364415.1. Taxonomy (NCBI): domain Eukaryota; kingdom Metazoa; phylum Chordata; class Amphibia; order Anura; family Pelobatidae; genus Spea; species Spea multiplicata. The sequence goes on along the minus strand of VKOC01000005.1, from coordinate 30,010,831 downwards.
TGAAAAGTATTCCATCAGTTCTGCCAGTGCTTGTCCAGGACCTACTTATTCACTTTGCTCTGACAATTTTCAGAGTAGCCAAAGCTTCTGAGCATTCAGTGCCAGGCACATCTTAAGTGATCTTATTAAATAGATATTTACGACTTTGATTATTTTGAGCATTGTTAAACCTTAGGACAGAAAAATGTCAAAAAAACATTAAAGGTGGCATAAAATATTTTATTTATTCTCAGCAACACTTTAGTACAGTGAGACTTCTTATGTATTAAAAACAAATTATTTGACCAATGATTGTCACTATTCAGGTGTACTAAGGTATCCTGCCAGCAAGATGACCTACCTGGTATATTTATTTCATATGTAATGGAAAAACTCATAAACCTTCCCCATTCTTAACTGCTTTACTGCTATAGTGAATATAGAATACATTTAATTACGGCTTCTAGAGGTGATTTTATCAGATAAATAAAAAAAGGTAACAGTCTCTTCATTATGGAGTGCCATCATGCATTAGAAATACCATAAATGCCCTTTAAATGACTGTGCTAACTTCTGTTGGCATACAATATATGATTAAAAAAACATTGATATAATATGTATCACACGTATATGATAATCTTTAAAAATAGGGTATTCCAAGTATTTGTCCTTATTCCTTTTAGTATGTAATCACGTACCTTCTTTTACTTTTTTTTAGATTATTACTGCAGGTATTAAAGGGGAGATGGTAAGTCAACAAAATCTATCTGTCAATCATTCTATCTATCTGTCTATATATCTATCTGTCTATATGTACAATTGTATTTTCATTGACAGGGTGCTACTGGACCACCGGGACCCCCAGGAAAGGAGGGCCAAAGGGTGAGTAATTAGAAATAGTGAACAATTCTTCAAGTTTTCTGTTAATTAAAACACCCTTCATTTCATTGATTTGCTTCCCAATGCCACAACATCAATTGTATGTATCATATAAATATTCCATCTTATCACAAAACAAAGGCATTTGTCTGTATTAAACAGTAACATCAGTATATTTTGTACTTAGCAAATATATAAAAAATGATAAAAACCTGTAAGTTACTAACTTTACACAATGAAATATTGCTTCCATGAACTGATAAACCTAGCAACTTTGAATATTATAAACAGTTACTAAGACATACAGCTCAGTATAAACAAGAAAAGAAGAAATGTTATGTATATTGTACATGCCAATAAACAAAAACTGATTTCACTACACCTAAATATACTGTATAACTTTGGTGAAGTTGATGTATTTTTTTGGGAACATTGGTGTTTTACCACTAAAGACACATTTGGATGTTGTATAAAGGTGTTGCTTGCGATGCCTAAAGTTGTGGCGTAATGATATGTTGTTGTGATGGCTGATTTATTAGGCATAAAAACTTTTTTGTGCGCCTTTTCATTCTCAAATACGTTTTTTTTAGATGACTGACTCAGTGTCCCAAACAGCTTGTATATTACCACGATTGCACGTTTTTATATCTTGCCAGTGACATCTTAGTGAATCCAACTTTTGTGTATTACATCTTGGTTGCCTCAATATGAAAATAACACTTAATCATCCATCTCACTGCTAATGAAGAATAAGTAACTATTGGGCAGTATTACATACATAACAATGTAATACACAATAAAAATGGTGAGCACGGTAATACACTTGTGCATTTGGATTTATACAAATTGCTAATTTATTGAATTTTGTTATATTTGGTGATTTGTACATAGGCCAGATCCCCCCACACGAATCAGATGAAAACAGAGCAAAAAGCTGAGGCCAAAATTTGTGGGCCCACATTCACTCTCTCATACTTGTATTCTTGTTCACTCTCTCTCACCCTCTCTAAATGATTACGCTCCTGCATCTTCTTCATCTTCTATCTTCCTGTCATTTTGCTCTAACTTGTAATATGGCGGTGCACCCGGGAACGTCCTCTCCCCATCTGCTAATTAGGGGAGAGCACATCACTGTAAGCACCATCATTTTGCCCTAACTTGAACTCAAGCAATATGGCGGCGCTTCCGGTGACCTTCCCTTTCTCCGATTGGAGGAGTAGTTGACGACACCGGAAGCACCGCTATTTTGGCAAAAATTCTCGCCTGGTTGTATTGACGGAGATGTGGACAACGATAGAAGATTTAACGGAGAAGATAAAAGATGGAAGATGAAGAAGAAGATGTAGAAGTAGTCGGCAGAAGCGAACGTGGTCACCAGAGAAGGTAGGGAAAAGTTTAGAGAGCATGAGTGACAGAGTGAACAAGGATGAGAGGGTTAGAGAGTGAGAGTGAATGCCCAAAAATGTCCCTGAACCAAATGGGCAGAGAACGTAATTGGTTGCCCGAAAGTAAATGGGCCTAAAGGAACCGAAAAAATGAACTGAATCATTTTTGGGCCATTTTCACATGTCTAATGAGTAATTCGTGCATACAAGATTTAAAGAAATTGGAAGAGGTGATAAAAAGGAAAAATATATATCGCCATGCCGAGGTTATGTCAAGATAGCACAACAGGACAGAAAAGACAAGAAGGACAATTGTACATAAAAATATCCTCAAATAAGTTTTTTTTATTTTTTTGAAATGTGCTTTCCAACTAGTGAAAATATCATGTATTTCTGGTTTTTGATGGATTGTTGATAGAGAAAAGCACATTTTTTTTGTTTAGTTGGTTTGGAAACCTGCTTTTTCTTTATGATTGCATTAGTTTGATAGAACACAGTGAAAATGTGAGTGTAATGAACCTTGCCTTGTATACAGGACAGAACAGAGACCATAGCAGGCAAAGCTATCTATGGTACTTTTCACAGGTGTTGTGATGGTATGCCGAGCATTCCATATACTAGACATTGCCACCAAATATCTTCCTGCCCCTGTATTCACTCATGATGATGCATGATGATGACAAATTAGATTAGAGCCTGGAATGGATTTTGCACAGGTGTCCCTACCCAGTTTATTAGGTATAGACAGCTGCTAGCATGGTTGCTACCTTGGATTATCCCATGAAATATATGTGCTTCATGCAATCATTACAGGGTACTGTAGTAGTGTTCAGTCCTGAGAAACATATTGGGACTATGCCGATATGGTCTAATGCCTGCACAGGTAAATCGGTTGGTAAAATTGGAAAAAATAAACCTGAATCCCATTAGAATTCTGGTTTAATATAACCATGCCGATCCCACAAGACTGAAGAAAATGCAGTATATAGGTTAGTTTTAATTAGATACACTCAGTCTTCTCATTTATGACTCACATTTCCTTGAGCAGACAGTGCCTGGTTCACACATCCCAAGTTCTCAACTATGTAATTTTCATTACTCTAGGGCAGCAAAAAGCTCAATTTCACATTTTTGCAATGGTTTTAATTGATAGTGAACTGCCTTCAGCTAACAAGGCTAATGGATCTTAGAACCAATTTATGCATCTCTTGGTCTAATGAAAGCCTATGGAATTAATTTCACAACGACATCCCGTATGAAATAAGACATATGGCAACTATAACTTGTTTTCTTAGCATTCCTTATGTTTTTTTTACTCTGATTTTGTACAGCTCAAACACTTTAATAAAGCCAGCTGTAGATAAAAACAGATACATTATGGCATAATACATCTGCCACGAATAAGACTGTATTACCACATTAAAATTGTGAAGATGCATTAATAACAGAAAGCAAAAGGCAAGGTTGCACCTATTTCGTACTTTAATGTTTTCCACATGGTTTTGGGCAGTGTTGTTTAAGAATTGTTAATACCACAACATCAAATATAAACTAAGAATGTCTTAATTTCTATATCGGCATCTGAATTGCAAATATGCACAGATATATTAGAATCGCTACATGCCTTTTGAGCAAACAAAATACAATGGATTTCCAAAGCAAAGCTTGGAATATAAGGGCTTAGAATTAATGTATAATTACATGTGAACATGTATTGTGAGTTTTTTTATTTATTTAAACAATTAGCACTTTTTTATGAAAACTTCTTGTTTTCTGTCTTGAAGGGGAACGGTTTATATTCTGAATTTCCTTTACCAGCCTATGCAGAAGTTTGTTGGTACTATAGATCAGCAGCTATAGCATCTTCTCCGCATCTACTTGTACTACTTTCTCATCCGTGTTCAATGCAACTATGTGACATATTTCTCAGAAGCAATGTAAATACAGCAAATTTTTTATTTTAATGGTAAAAAACCATTAGTAAACCTAGAGAACAGAAGGGCACACCTTTAATATGTTGTTTGCACATTCCCCAGCATTCCCAAAATATATGATGAACTCCAACAATATTTTAAGAACAAAGGAGTCATAAATAAGGAAATAGTAAGTAAGTAAACAAAGACATGAATTGAACGGATCAATAATCCACCAGTTAATTACAAATCAGTTGATTGGTTATATCATGTAAAAACTCGCTGGCAGAGGGCCGGCCTTCAATCATATATATATTTGTTAAAAAAAAAACATAATGGTGATGAAACTATTCCCATCATTACAGAAATCATGTATTTCTCAACTGGATTAAATCCCATATAAATCACATTTTTAAGCATTTTTCTTAATTCCTAATTTCCCCTATATTTTCTCATATAATGTTCCCACACAAATTACATATTTCTTTCTCGTGACAAGTAGGTTGTTAATTTGATGCAATATTTATACATATAAAAATATTCATTGGAAACAAAATATTTAAGTACAGGGGGAAAATGTAAAGAAATCTGCTCCAAAGAATTCAAAATTAATGTTTAGCAATGTCCCCAAGTACAGTAATAAGATTATAAGATTTTTTGTGGTTTATGTGGATCAAAGTCAGTCCCTCACGCTACTATTTTTATTACTATAATTACATTACATTATTATTAACTATTATTATTATTATTATAGCACCATGGATACTCTTGACAAAACTCTTTTGAGAACTTAATACCAAACATAGATTTTTAACAGGCTTCTGGCTTATATAAGTTTTCAGCATTTTCCCCAAATGCCTTTGGGACCATAATTTCTTTCCTCACCAATAAAACTATTAATGTGAAATGTGCTCAGCCACTTGTCTCAATAACATTCAAAGCTTATTAACAGTGTTGGTTAGGCCCATCTGTTCATCAACATCATTTTTCTAAGGAACACATGCACTTAAACATTTCTTCAACTCATCTATATTGGTAAACGAGTAGCCAGCTGGTCACCAACTCACAGAGTAATACTCTGGAGCCCATCATTATTATACACAGCTGTGCCTGATTAATTTTAAATCTCATATAATCAAACCCTTTAGTGATTGTAGCTATCACCTAGTAGTTGGTGGTTGATAATGGTAAGAATGTACAAACACCTTAGTATTATGTTGCACTTTGCACTAGTGTGTATAAAGATTTATCAAAAGGTGTATTATACAGTATGTAAACCAAAATACATTGCTGCCAGAATGAAAAACACAAGAATTAATTTGTGCCAGAATGAAAAACATTCAATGTCAACAAATAAAAAAGGTTGCCTAGGTACCTTTTTTACATTGTGTACAGTGTCGGACTGGGATGATAGAATGGCCCTGGCACTAAGTCCAATAGCCGCCTGATAACGTAGGTGTGGCCAATGGCTAGATATGCACAGCCGCATGCCATGTTTTTCTATACATGTTGCGTACACCTTGGCAAATGCATCCACCAGCCACACACTAAAGCAGTATGTGTGTGGCGCTGTTGGCCACTAGCCCACAGGTCATTTACCCACAGGCCTGATTGTGTACAATTTAAAGACAAGTGTATACAACGTAATTACCGGTAACAAATGTTAGAGCTTCTGTCTTATTAAAATAACCTATTAGGATATATTTTATGTTTTGAGCTTATTTCATTTTTATTAGTTTTTTTATCAACATCTGTCATCCACATAGCTCAAACTACATCAGCAGCTAGGACCAACTAAAATGAAGCCTATGCTAATCTCCTCTTCTAAGTATATGGCTGACGCACAGCAGAAAAAAAAGGAATTAAAATCTATACAAATGAAAAAAAGAATTATGGCATATATAAAAATGCAACTGTAAGCAATCTACTAGTCTGGTCTAGTGAACACATTATATGTTAATTATACTGCATAATGAATATTTTAGTGACAATTTAATCAAGTAGCTTTAATAAATTAACTTAGGTTGAAAAAAGATTATCAAATAGCTGTTGTTGAAACTGTGGAGTTCCCGTAAAGTGCCTCTTTTTGGCCAATCACAATTTATATATTGTATTTATGTCCGTGTTCTATCACTGAAGGTTTGCAAATTGAAACACTCTTACCATTTTCTCATTAATAACACTGGGGAGATTGTGATGCTATTCGATTAGGCCTCGGTAAAGATGATGTATTCCCCATGAGCCTTTGATAACACAAATTTAATCACTTAGAGTATATACAAAATTAAAATTATGACAGGCTGAAATAGACTCTTGGAAAGACATTTAAAATGATCGCCTAATGGTTAGAGTGAATCTGATCCTGACATAAAAAAGTAACCATGGCATTATCTTCATGATAGAAAAAAAAACAAAAAATAACACATTTGTATTGTGGTTGACAGATCACTAGCCTATACAGAATTTTTATGTTCATTTTCTGTGAAAAATAGGTATTTGTATGTCTATGACTATGTGATGAGAATGCTGTCACAAGGATATATAGACTAAGATGTATATTAACACTGAGAGCAACAAACAAAATGTCTGCCTCTGCCATGGGAGCTGCATGAGAGCTTAATCTTTTCTAATAAGCTAAATAGGTGAAGCATAGGTATTTATAACATCTGGTAAAACTGGCAAGGATATTGGTAGCCCAAATGGAGTGTGGTTGCTTCTAGTGAAGGAGTATGTGAATACAGACATGTATAGCAAGGTACACAAACATGATGCTGTAAAGAAATCATGCTGTAGAGAAATAAGCAAGTGACAGATGAGGTTTATTGTTGACAAATGCAACTTTATTCTTGTAATCAAGGGATGTTGTCTAATTTGTGTGGGTACATCACAACACAAACAAATGAATCCTAATTAAATCAACATATGGTAAAAAGGGAAAAAAGCTCCAGTCATTAAGGTGTCAAAAAAACCTGTCCTGAAGGGGTTAATATGAGGAGGCTAGAGGAGTTGAATTTGTTTATACTAGAAAATATGTCTCGTAGAAAGAAATGACATCATTATACAAAGACATAGAGTGGTAATACCAGCTGCTCTCTGATGACCCGTTCATCAGTAGGACTTTAAGCAGCAAGGTGTTCTTGACAGTAAAAACAAGATGTGGAATTCACTACCCACATGGACTAGTGTATCAAATTCAGAAGATGCTTTTAAATATGGGTTGGTTGATTTTTTGTAGTGAAGGAGAATACACAGGGATATAATTGGTTATAAGGACATGATTTGTTATGGCTAGATGATCTAGCGAGAAATCAGATTGCCCTTTTAGAGTCAAGGACCATTTTTCCCCTTGTTGAGGCACAATTGGAAATCATTTTAATGAGGTTTTTTTGGTCTTCTTCTGTATCAACAGCAAGGTTAAACTTAATGGGCCCATGTCTTTTTTTCAACCTA
>VKOC01000005.1:29925024-30003125 GCA_009364415.1 Spea multiplicata | reverse complement strand
TCAATAATTTTTTAAAGAAAAAAGTCAGTAGACCAGTATAAAAGAAGATGTATTACTTTCAGTCCTAAATTATAAAGTTGTAGAAAGTGTTCAGAGAAAGAATGAATTAGTTTGACTTGGAAGTTTGCACAGACGATGAAAGCAAGCACCTCCAAAGGCTTGCTCTCAGAGAAACAGTAGGGACACCATGCTATTTAAGTCAGTACAGTGAACAAGATATTACCAGAGTCTGTATAAATGCCATCAGCAAGTTACTTCCACACATCTGATAACTCATTATTCATGCTGTGCTAGTCCGAAATGGCCAATCTTGTAAGATTTTTGCAAAAACATTATAAAAATAATTCAGCAAAAGTTTGTTTTGATACTTGGCAAATACATTATGTGCAGTTCTATAAATATAATAATATATAACATCAAAACAACTAATTTTAAAAAAATTCTGATTCTTCTATAAGATTACACACACACATATACACATATAGACAGGGATAAATTCCCTGGTATATATATATATATATGTATATACAGTGCTGGTGTGATAAAAATGATGTAGAGTAAAAATGCTATCAGTTAGATGTAACAAAGTGCAAAGTGAGTGAACAGAATAAAATAAATCTAAATAAAATCAATATTTTGACCACCACTGCATTCAAAGCAGCATCAACTCTTCTAGGCATACATTATTATTATCATTATTATTATTATTATTATCTTTTATTTATATAGCACCAACAGTTTACGCAGCGCTTAATACAATATGTGTACACTTGTACACATTTTTTAAGGAATACGGCGGGTAAGTTGTTCCAAACATCTTCATGCATGTCCATGTAGCTCTGTGGATCCTGTTTATGAAAAACCTTTACACACTTGTCCATAGCTTGGATTACTTTTAACTCTAACAATAACCGTATTGAAATATACACTGGAAAGAGCTGTATTATATTAAGAACTGTCCGAAACTTTGGCCTTCATCCAAGCTTTGTCACTTATTCGACATATTACAATTGATCATATAAAACCCCCATTACAATTCAAGCTTGGTACTGTAAAAATTGGTTTGCAAATTCAAAAACCTGTCCAGCCACTATGTGCTAAGCTAAAATTAGCAGAACCCAAATATGTCTACATTATTAATGACCTGACTACCAAGGTACCTAACATGATGTTCTATGTTTTAAACATCAAGCTCACTTTTTTAATAATTAAACGTAAAAAAAATATATAGGCATTTTTTAGACATAATATGTCCAATTCAGGGGAGGACTGGAAATTAAAACCAGTCCTGGAAATAATTGAATACCAGCCCTGATATTTCATGGTGTCATTTTTAGGCTCACTGCATTTGTTGGATTCTGCCCCCATATTTTGTTTAGAATAGGGGTAACTCTAAAATTATATGTGTAAAGTATTAGTGGGTATGTGTATATGTATGCATGTTTACCGTGTTAGAGGGGCTGTATGTATGTGTTAGTGTAGAGCTGACCATTACCATACCTGCAACATCCTAATTCATTCCAATACCCAACCACGATCATTATCCTCCAACCACCATATTCCTAACCCCATCATCATATTTCTCTCCACCATCATGTCTATCCGGTACCATTATCTTCCCATATTGTACCACAATCACCCCCTCCATCTTCATGCTTCTTAACATAACTTATCCTCCTCCCTATACCCATCCTTTATTTCCCCACCATCTTAATACCCTTCCCTTAGCATGCTCCTTCATATTCATTCAACAATCATTTTCATTAAGCTTTACAATGTAACACATAGGTGTAACTGGAAACCACAGGGCCCAGGTGCAAAAATTGCTCCAGGCCCCACTGACTTCACAAAGCAACTCAATGCCACCATTGTCCCCAAACAGTTGTGAGTGCCACCGCTGACCCCAAAACAGCTTATGATTGACATCTGTCTTTTTTTTCCCTCCAACTTGTTGGTGCCATGTTTGCCACCCAAACAGCTTGCCTGTGTCATGTTTGCCCCAAAGGCCTGTCTGTGCCCCCAAACAGCTTGTTACTGTCATCTTTGCAACCAAACAGTCTGCTTGTAGCATCTTAGTTTCCCAACATCATGTCTGTTTCATCTTTGCCCTCAAACAACCTGCCAGTGTCCCAAAGCAGCCTGTATGTGCCATCTTTGCCCCCAAACAGCTTTTCAGTTCCCCCAAACTTATCTGTGCGATCTTTGCCCCCAAACAGGCTGTCAGTCCCCCCAAAGAAATTGCATGTGCCATCTTTACCACCAAACCACTTGTCAGTGCCCCCAAACAACCTGACCATTCCATAATTGCAAAACAGGTTTTCAATTCCCAGTCTGCCTGTGCTATCTCTGCTCCCAAACCACCTGCCTGTGCCATCTTTGCCCCTCAAAAACTTACATAGCCACGACCACAGTCACCAATGCAGTTGCAGGGTCTAAATGTATTTTGCTCCTGCAGCTTCATTGGTGTCCACGGCCAGACGTATAATTACATTATGGCCACAAAACCAGTTCAGCTCAGGTCCAATTTCATGATTAAGCATGACAACACTTGTACATCATGCATAAAAAAGTACTTCGTGACCTAATCTTGAAATAACTTCTAGCTACAATAACCAATTAAATAAGTTATTGACTTTAATAATTCAGCACCACAGAAAGTAACACACACAAAAATGAAATTAATTGTAAAAGCTATGCTGAACATTTAAATTCACATCATGTTTTCACTTGCTATAATGCATCGGAGCCGTGAGAATATTATTATGGTCATAAACACTTCTAAGAATAATATTATGAGAAGAATTGTCATTGGGTGCATTTTGGAACATGCAATAAACAAAACATTAATTTTCAGCTATACATTATCAAATGATTGCCTTAAAAAATAAACTCTTTAAAAAATAAGAGTTTTTAGCATAATATCTTGTGATAGAGAGATTAAATCAGTTGCTTTGGTATTAATAGTACCTGGATACAGGGCCGGCCCTACAATGGAGCCGAGTGAGGCAATTGCCCCAGGCGGCACTTTTGAAGGGGTGGCACTTTGCGGAGGAGAGGGGCGTCGAGTGGTTTTCGCTTACCCGCTTGGCGCCCCTCTCTCTCCTCTGCGAGTCCTCTAGCTCGGTGCTGGCTTGTAATGCTGAGCGCCGGAAGTGAAGTCAATTTCCGGCGCTCAGCATTACAAGCCGGGACCGTGGCAAAGCAGGGAGACTCGCCGCAGGACGGTTTAAAGGTAAGTACAAAGGAGGGGGATAGGGTAGATAATAGGAGGGGGGGTAGATAATAGGGAGGGAGGGGGGGTAGATAATAGGGAGGGAGGGTAGATAATAGGGAGGGAGGAAGGGTAGATAATGGCATCAGCAAAGTTTAAAATGCCGCCCTCCCCCCACGGCGTCGGCAGGCATTAAGTCTTGGACCGGCACTGCCTGGATAGGGCACTCAATGTCATGAAGTCAATGGTCCAAAGGAAATCTCTGGCCTTTACATGTGCATATATAAGAGTCCAAAGTCAAAGCCAAGTTACAGCAGAATAATAAACTACATCTAAAACAAAACCAGATACAAAACAGTCAAAACAGATATAAGGCACCTTGATAATGAATGCGAGGAAGAACCCAAAGACAACACAAGACAACCAATAACTGTGTGTGTGTCAGCCTTACCAACAAAGAATGAATATTAAAAAAAAATGTCAACGGGCTTTTTGGTTAGGTACACCAAGCAATGTTATTCAGTACTACTGTTATCTTAGTTTTAACCCCTTAAGGACAATGGGCGGTCCCTAAACCCATTGAAAACAATGCATTTTGAGCCCGTACATGTACGGGCTTTGTCATTAAGGGGTTAAAAGTAAAAATCAGTATGTATCTTTCAGTTGTTGTTTCAAAGAATTAGTACTATTCAGTAAAAGGAAAATGTTTGTTCGGAACAATAATGGAATGATGCATAATTAAATTTCATTCTTTACATTTTCAAGACCATGCTTTGGGCTTGCGGCTTCTTTTGTCCATTTCTTTTATGTAATGTGGCAAAAGCAGGCATCTAATTAACCAGGGAGCGCATTGGCAACTTTGCTTAGCTGCGAAGCAAAAAATCTGAAGGTAGGAATAGTGTTTCTTAGCACTTTGATGTTCACAAGATGGAAAGGTGAACAAAGAGAACCCGTCTTACATTGATCTATATTCTATGGTAGGAAATGCTCTTGAGTAAACAAACATATTTAGCAGTACAATACTAGAGGCTTTCTCAAGTTGCTTTTAAACTGAAATAAGCATTGAAGCTGTGCAAGTTTTATACACATCATTCATATGGCGACTTTGGAAAAGAACATTTATACGGTTGATAATTTGTAAAAAAATGTATTTACTATTGTTTCCTGAACACATTTATTGTAGCCGCAGTTTCATTTACAACTTTTACATACAAACAAAACTACATTGGAGCCCAGAGGTTTTTATAAACAAAGGATTTTTTGTATTCTTTTGACACGGTATCACAGTATATCATGAACTATGAATGCCTCCATTGACTGAATATACTTCCACCAAATTCTTAAAAGCTGTAGTATAGATCCAATGAATAAAAACAGGTTGGTGAAAGGTAAAAAGCAAGACTGCTTGCATGTGTTTCATAAATTGTCACCATATAAAAACATGTAAAGTCGCACAAGCTTTAGGGACCTCTGAGGTCTCTTCTTCAGTTGGAGAAATCACAATCTTACTCTCACAAAAATTCTAATCTTTCCCTATGCTGCCTTGATGAATGACCCTACAAAGGCCCTCTGAATGACGTTTAGCTGAGGGCAACAGTGTTACAGAACCTATGCTGCCCAGACACAGACCTTCATAGTGGAAATAAGCCAGTTTCAAACTTTCTACTCTCCTCAACAAAGCCATTAAGTAAGCAGTGCCCTATGGAGCCAGTCATCCACTATACAGTGGCACAGTAAAGTATTGACCTGGAGGGGCTTTACACTTAAAGCCAGCATGAGTGGGCTGACTATAAATCACCCAATGTCTAGCTTGGCTGTTGTGTTAGCCCAATGGTTACCCGCTGTGTATACAGTAAAGTATTGACCTGGAGGGGACATATACATCAGGCTAGCATGACCGGGCTGGCTCAAAAATCACCCAGTGTCTCGCTTGGCTATGGTGTTAGCCCAATGGTTACCCTCTGTTAGGGCAATATGCTAATGATTGTCTCAGAGCGCATCAGTTCCCGCCCTACCTTCTTTTTGTTTTGGTCTTGGTGTGGCAGGAGTTCATTTGGAGTCTGGTTATTTGAGGTATGGCAACTAGGGTGGCATTGGCCGGATGGTTACATGAAGGACTCTCCATGGGATGGCTCTAGGGAGTTCGTATCGGTTTTGCTACTGTGCAGGGAGGACGCCAGTAAGTGCTCTTATGATAGGTTACACCTGCGTCAGCATTTCCAGGAGGCCCAGTCCTAGTAAGGACGTTTATTTTGTTATACACTTAAATTTATTAGCTGAGGCTAATTGCGGGTTATGAGTATATGTTTACATATTCGAAGTTCATGTTTATGTATGATGCATGTGTTTAAGAAAATCTGTGACCATTAAAATCCTGCAGGTCCATTGATTGATGATTGGCCATGCCAAAGGATTAAATACATATTTACATTAATTAGTATGACAATTACTATTAATAGAATCAGTGGCATAACTTCTATGCAGCAGTCGCAACTGCAACGGGCGCTTGCCTCTAGGGGGCCTGGGTGACCCCTTGTTTCTTTCTCCTCTAACAGTTGTACAGAAAGGTCCCTTCCGAGTTGGAATGTTTGGGGGTTAGGATGGCATTGATAAGCTGCTTGGGGGCTGTCACGTCCTACCAAGGCTGCAGAGTTGCATATCTCATTCTTGCTTCAGTTTCCCTGTTTTGCTTCGATACATTCCTGGATTTCCGTATGCTTTGTTCTGATCTTCCATTCCTTGCTTCTGCTTCAGCTCTTTGCTTTTGCTTTGTATCCTTTATAAGGTGTGCCCCACCTATGTGTTCTGTTTGTCTCAGTCTGCAGTCTAAGGTATGTCTCAGTGCTATGTGTTTGGATTTCATGTTTGGCTTGTTTCGTATCTTTGTCAGCAGGGATTAGCGTTAGGACCCACCGTCATTGGAGTACTTTGGCGTAGTGGTGGTCTAAGCATACTATGGCCATAAGATGTGACGGGATCTCCAATAGTTATCATACAGTCCTAGGCTAGTTTCTGTATTTATGTGTGTCAGTCTGTCCTGTATCCCCGGCAGCGGGGTGTCCTGTCTTGTTTCCTGTTGTGCCCTGTGTTATGTATATCTTGTCTGGTTATGTTTTTTCCTTGTCTTGTTCACTGTTGTGCTCAGTAACATGTATATCTTGTCTGGTTATGTTTCGTGCTTTGTCTCCCTGTCCCTTTCTTGTTATGTTATTATATACTCCCAGCCTGCAGCATTCTGCACATGAGTCCTGTTTGATGTTTCATGCCTGTTCCAGGGTGCCTGCAGGATTTCACTTAGTTTTGGATTACATCTGCTGCTATATCAGGGCACTGGTATTTGGCTGCAAAACCTTAGATACTCAACACCCAGGTGAGTGCGGTCACCCTGCAACCAGGCCCTGTCCAACTCCACTACTGCACCGTAACTCCTGCGTACAATCTTTGGGCGCACTGGGTCCTTTCAGTCATCAGCATGGACCCAGTTCCGTGACAGGGGCAAAGGCACTCATTAGCTGTTTTTGTCCTTGAAACAGATTAACTGTTGAAAGTCTGTATTTAACTTTCTGAGCTAAGGTAACAGTTGGAAAGGTGACATGATGATCTTTAGCTACCGTTCTCTAGAGGACTGTCTGCCCTTGTAAAACAGTCAGAGTAATATCAGCACAGTGTACATTGATGGAGTTCTTCTACTAAAACAAACTGAAATATTGCCCATGCCAATAATTACTAGGCCTTAGTACAGGAGAGCCCTAAAAGCATTACCAACGTTTCTAAAGCCAAAGCAGCCATATACTGCATCCAGTCCGTATAGATCCTTTTGCAATAACCAAATAGCAGCTTCCTACAATAAAGTGCATGCTTAGGGCATGCAATTTATGCAAGTCAGGTACGACATAAGTGCTTTGATGCTACTATGAGATGGAACACTGCCTAGTGTTATTTATTCTTCCAAAATACTGTATAACTTTATTACTAGAAAAATATTACTAAACACAAAAGGTTTGAAGGACATTTCCCTTAGCAACCAATTTAGGTGTAATCCACATCTATAACAAAACATGAAGTGCAACCCTAAAGATGGAAAACATTCTGGATGAAATCAACAAGGAATGCATGAAGAGTAAAATATATGTATGTAAAAATAGAAAAAAATATATGTATGTAAAATGGAAAAAAAAACACTTTGAAATTACCTGTTTTTTGCATTAACTGTTCAAATGTGATGTGATGTACATTAAGGCAAGTATAGACAAAACCAATGTGCTTAAGCGAATAACACACAATGATAATTAATCATGTCCTTATTGAACACACCTATAAAACATTCACAGTGCTGGTGGAAAAGGTACGTAAATCCTTGGATTTAATAACTGGTAGCAATAACATCAAACACGTGCTTCCTGTATATTAATCTAGATGTTGGGGGTCTTTCTTTTAATTTGTTTATTTAAAGAAATGTTTTCTGAGTTTATTTTATTACCCACATACACAGTTTAGTTTCTGAATTTATCACACAACCTTCCAAATATTCTGCAATGTTTCCTAAAAGAGAACCCTGTATGATATGATTTCTCTATCGATTCATAGTTGACCAGTAATAAAGTACATTAAAATAGACCAGGGGTGTACTAAGGTGGGTACTCAGCACTAACCAAGGCACCATAACGTAATATTAAGTGACCCGGTAGTAGTACTGCTCATGGGAGGTATGAAAATCTGAGAACATGTGTCTGCATCTGTGTTGTGTTAGTGGTGTACATGTGTGTTTGGTGTGTTGTTGTGTTAGACTGTATGTGTAGGAGTTATTGGGTGTGTTACAAAAAGTAATTAATTTTCTTTAATTGTCTGTATGTCTTATAATCATATGCATTTGCTGAACCAAAAGGGTAATTCACAACAGGCTAATTTTGTGAAAAATATATCATAATTGACTCTTCAGTGTTTGATAATACACATAAACTACTTATTATTATATCATGATTTAAAGCTCTTATAACAAAATAAATAGGGACAAAGGTTTTTTTACCTACTTCTGTTTTGAAACATCTCTTTAGTTTTAAAGATCTAAACCAAATATTGTGTTTTTAAAGGTTATATAATACGAGCCTAAAATCTTTTTCATCAAAAACAACTTTTAGCAAGGATGTAATTTTAGTTGAACTTGTTATTTTTTTAGTTGTCTCCATCTCAAAGGTAAAAAAACAAACAAACCTTTTTTTGCAGAACCAAAATAAATTCCTATAAATATATCACAGATGGAGTACACAAAGAATACTATAAATCCACCTCACCGGGTTAGACCCCCCATATTAGGAAATTTAACAAAAGATCATTGCATTTTTAGATCTTTGTTAGATCAGGTTAGATCAACTGTTTTTTTTTTGTTACATCTACTTTAAAATCTACTTTAGGCAATATTAACAATCTTTTTTGGGGGGCTAACCCGTAATCAATGTTATTGATTATGATGATTATGACAGCTCCGCGTTAGATCAGGTTTGATCAGACAAAATTTCCTGGTGCATAAGTCGGTCCTAGTCTTTTGTAAATGACATCTGTAACATTTCATCACAGTGCACACACACATAGACACACACACACATTGTTTGCTAACATATCAATGGCTGTAATTTTGAGCAAAATTGGGTTTTGCTCCATCACACTAACAAACAATAACATAGCCAATTAGATTCAAAACATACAAATATGGGGAAGGATCACTCAACAAAGATCGCAAACAAATCAAAATGATTGTAAGATCAGACATAACAGCATATGATAGATTAGGTTCACAATCTTTACTTCTGTATAGAAACAGGTTGATTTAAAGATGGTTCCTGGAAACTGGGCATAGAAAGGAAAGAAAGGAATAGTGCAAATTATCTACATAAGGTCAAGCAAATTAAAACCATAGGCATTCTAATTGGATATGCAGTTATCATGTTGATCCAATCAGGATTCCTAGGGTATTAAAGTTCTTGAACGAAGTACAGAATTTCAAGTAGTACTAGTAAAACAACACTCTCAAAATAATGTCCTAAAATACATAATTGCATGCCTTAAATGACCTATTGCGACTAATCAATAAAAATGTTAGCTTGTGCAAATATTAGTAATGAGGTGAAATCAATTAAAATGCATTACTAAATATTCATGACATAAATGAATATTTATATCAAGCTATAACATGTATATAAAAAAACTCTTTATGTATGTGTGTGTATATGCATATATATATATCGAACATGTGCATATGGGAAGTGCATAGAAATGGAAATATGTATGTATGTACAGATGTATTAGGAGCGTTAACATTTAGGCTCAGATTGAACCTCTGTTTCACACATGTTTTATTGAGTGATTTAGCCATTCATATTTATATGCACTTCCCATGCAGATTTCATTAAATGACTGAGCAGATGTAAGAAAATGACATACCTTAAAGGCCAGCGATCTAGTTTTTATCATTATTTTTTTTTATCAGTGTATGCTGTGCATAATTTAATGGATAACTCAACATGTGCTCTTATATATATGTAAACTATCCATGCTGTGCAGAACATGATTGGTGACTTGGTAAGTAACCAAGCATAGAATACGGAGAGAGAGAGATATAGGTTTGTCAGCTAAGCATTTGAAGCATCACGAATCAGGCTCAGGAATGACAGCTTCTCAAACTATTAGCCGGGATTTTTTTTTTTTTACATGGAATCAAGCTTCATTGGATTTGCACGATGACATTGACTATATTAAACAACTTTTATGAAATTTAATGCAATTACAAAAACCGCACTGTCTTAAAATATACTTTGCTTTTAAGCTCAGTGGGATTCAAGAGGGTACTGCATCTCAAAAAACATCCGATTACCCTAATTAGCACACAACTCAAACCAATCGAACTTGGAATAATATTCCATAGCACAGCCCATTTCAATACAGGTAAAACACTGACTTTTTTCTTGATGGTTTCAAGAAAAAAATAAAAATGAACAGAAAACCAGAAACCTTGAATTTAATGACAGGTATGTACCATTGAGATCATGTAGTCTCGCTGTTTGTCCAGCTATAAATACTCAAACCTTAATCAGTCCTTGGTCTAGTCTTAGAGTTAGAATAGTCATATGCTTAAGCAGAGGAAATTGGTACAGAGTACAAACCATACCTCCAAGCCTGGCTGATGTTACCCTGACGTTCTTGTTACGGAATATTATTTTTGAGCTTGTGCTGCTATTCTTTCTACCTTCAGGTGGGCAGTAGTGTTAAAGACTCTCCTACTCGTTGGTTCACCTCCTTCGTAGCACCTTGCCCGCTTATCTGTGGCCAGCCTTGCCTTTTCACAGCTAACAATGACCTATCTCTGCCACTCACCTTGCAAATCACCCCAAAGGCATGTTCAGTAATACACTATACCAATGCAACAGCTTACACAACATACAGTTTATAAAGATAATACATAAAAATTATATTTGCCCACATTTCTGTTTTCTTATGCCCATTTTGTGAATTCTGTAAGTACAGAAATATAAGCATGAGAGTTACTCAGACACTACAAAGACAGTGTTGTCTGGAGTGACTCAAGTGAAGAGGAAACCAAAAAGAATGACTGCTCTTCTGAAAGGTATGCATTTGTCACATGGTGTGTGAGACAGCTCACATTATCTTTGTTAATGGAGTGTGTTACCACATGGAATATATATATATATAAAATATATATATATATATATGAAATAGCGTATAAGGAAAAACACACGAAAAAGAGACTGAATTTTCATCCAAGAAATGTTAATTTATCGGTAATAAATGATCATCATAATCAATCAGTGAGGGTTAATTTTACGATTCTGCAACTGAATCATATTCAGGTTTCGTTCTAACCCATTAGGTATGTATTTAACCCAAAAGAACAAATGGCAAGTAGAATATATTAATACACAAGTCTGCTTTGCCCGCAGCTAGATAAAACAAGGGAGTATTCTGACAGACAGCCAACAATTACAGTCATGTGTAAAATCAAAATGTCTTAAGTGTGCAAATGGACTGCTTTCCAAGAACCAAGCAAAAATATCATGGAATGATGAGTGATGGAATGCCGCCTAATCTTGAGTAAATATAATAAAAATGATATATACATATTCCGCTACAGCTGAAATATTTACCTCCTGTGTGATGTGCATTGTTGCATACCTTTCATATTGATTAAGGTCAAATCATTTATATATATATAATGTATATAGAAACCCCCTGAGAGAAAAAATGACAATGGTTTGTTGCTATGTCCTACATAATTAAACATTTAACCTTCGGGTGTGGAAATGTTAACATCTCCCTGTATTTAACTCAAATGGCTTTTTTTGGGGGGGGTCATGCTGGCACCTAATGGGTGCAAGACCTGCATGACCAGGCTCACCGGTGAGTTTGCTTGGCAAGTTAGGATGAATTTAGAAGCAATGTGATGCAGGGGCAGCCCAGGATAGGGGAGGTCAGATAGATGGAGCTAGGGGTTTTTATTAATGCCACCCTCTTTTGCTCCCTCCTTTTTTGTCCAGCACACTGGCCGTTGTTTTCACGTTGTTTCACACATGTGGGAGCAGTATGACTGATGAATAGAAACTGGTTTCTCTTGAGGCAGCAGGGCGGCTTCAGGATCAACTTGTGAAACCTCTGGTGTCTGGAGGCCCACCTGGTAGCTCCCTTATATATAAAACCCTTGTTTTGAGCAAAAAGTTAGGGATACTGACCAAATAGACAAGGATTGGGACAGTATCATTTTTCTTGGAGAGGGCCATCCTGTCAAAATCCCTCAAAAAATCAAATCAAAAGAATCCTAAAAAAACATCTTGGGATCTGCATGTCTCCCTCACCTTACCAAGGGTGTGTATTCATGACTCCACTATCAGAATAATACTGGGCTAGCATGAGATTTATGGCAGGGTAATAAGACAGAATCCCCTTATTTCTAAGAAGAATGTGATTGCTCATCTAGGGTTTCCTAAAAATCACCTGAATGCTCCCCAAGAGTTGTAGAACAACGTCCCCCATTAAAAGTCAAATCAACACTTTACTCACTATTCACAATATGAGCCTTCTCTTAATTTTTCAATGTAAAAAAACCCAAATCTCAACATTCAGACTGTAGCATTTTACTGGAAAAATGATGTATAAGGTTAGGTAATTAATCATTATTAGTTCATCAAGGTTAATTTTGAATGGGATATTTCATGTCAATAGGATCGCATTATGAATGAGTTATTATACCAACCAATCAGCACAAAATGACATGCTATACATTGATTCTCAGAGTGATACGTGTTATCCTTCTATTTTATAACACTGTAGCGGCTTTATAGTTATGTGGAATTATTTGTCATGATAAGACAAAACTTATATACAAGCAGTGTCGCTGTTAAGACAAAACTTGTGACAACATATTACCCAACATCTGGGCTGCAAATCCAATTAACAGTGAAATATACTATAATTCCTTGTATAAAATCTTTCACCTCCAAATCCAATGGGTCAGCAACACTGCACACCCACAAATCATCCACCAAATCCGCATAGACGAGTATAAAAATATATTTTATTCAGACTAAATAGCAGGACAAAAACTGGACACGCTTAACGTGTTTCTCACATAAATGCTTAATCATAAAATCTTTCAACTTACATCACACTTTATCACTGAAGTTTAGTTGGTGTTTTAATTCAACTGGTGTTCCCTTATAAGACATTTATTATTATTAATATTGAATTCTGTTTTATTATTATTTAAGGATTTTATTAGTCGGAAATAGTTTTCGACATGTTTCAGTACTGGACTGATCGCCCATCAGATGTTCAAGGACTTAATGTAACATTTCAATTGCCTTCAGAACTGTGTCTCCCAAGTAAAAGCATCAGAGTTGATTTAAGACTTTACTGGTAGTGGTTGTAAAAACGAGATGATATGTGATTAACTTGATTTATGAAATCAAACATGTACTGGGGAGAAATTACACTTGTATTTGTCATTAGGACACATAAATATTCAATGTCATTAATGTAATGTTGTACATCTGTAGACGCAAAGGAGGTTGTACTGTCAAGATGTTACAGTTTTGCTTAACAACAAAAAAACAGCAAACAAAACCAAAGTGCTAAAAAAAAGTTGTTAATAGTGGCCTAGTAATGAGCTTCAGGCTTTACAATACTGTAGCCTATTCATTTTGGGTACATTTATGCATTTTGAGCCCGTACATGTACAGGCTTTGTTATTAAGGGGTTAACCCAAACTAAGTATTTATTTACACATAAACAATGGAAGAGACTAAATCTCAGTAGCCATTTAATCTGCATCTTTGGTAGATCCACTGTTGGAGGTTAGACAAGCAAGCCAAATTGAGGAATCTCTTCATGAAGGTCCTACACACCACAATAGACCACACAAAACAAGCCAAATGAGCACAACAAGTAATTGTGGGGAAAGAGCTACATTTTGCATAGTTCTGCATCATAACAGATTGATTTCAGGTATATAAGTGAGATTGGGTTCCTACAGGGAATGATATGACATCATGTTGATGTTACAGCAGGTAATGATGACTTACTAAAAGTCAGTTCTCTTGAAAAAGCCCCCAAGTATATTTACCGATAGGTCATGTTTATTAATGGGTATTCTCTGCAAGGGTAGTATCATCTTTATTATTTAAAATATAGCTTTTGTGTAGAGGAAAAATGCTACAAGCAGTGTGTGTTTTTTTGCTAAAGCAGTGATATGCAGATTCCTTTCGAGTTCCGTTATTTTTCTTTGCTTTTACTCATCTTACGGCGCACATTAAGTCATATCTCACGAGCATGATCCTTTCAATAACAGAGCATATGACTGGACATTCTCCGAGGCGATTTTTCAGAGGCCTTGATTCATTTCCAAACTCAGCACCAAGTACTTTATAAAGATGCCAGAGCAAATTCCAGTCTGCAAATCTGACAATTTCCTGCAGCATTTTCACCTGCTTTTTTTCTTTCTTCATAAGCTTTTGGATGGAATAGGATGCAGCATTGAAGGCTGCTTCTGATGACATTTATGCATGTCACTTTGTTACCCAGTTGTCAAAGCTTCTTCTTGGTGAAGAATGGAATTCATTGAAGCTAAGCCTGTTTGTTTTTGGATCGCATCCTGAGATTACTAAATAAGAGAACAGAAGCATGGAGTTTATACATGGGGAACTTAATGTCTTCTTGCTGCCGTATTTGCTAGACACATTATAGTAAAACATAATATATGCTGCCACATATGGTTTTTTTTTTAGTTTTTTTTAATTATTTAGAGCTGTATTAAATGTGTCAGCTTTGTAATAATTCACAGTTTAAAACCTATAAACCTTTATTCTATTGTTTACGAGATGCTGAAACGCAATGAATTCTGTTTTATAACAGATTAGATATTATTCATTAATGTTATAATATATTTTTGTTTATACCCTGACAATGAAAGAGAATGGTGTTCACAGATGTGACACATTTAATTGGTTGCTGGATTACTAGAGTATTCTGATAAAATGCCAAAAATCAGAACAGTACAAATATTTTCCAGTATTTAATTATGCTGTTTTTTATTTTAGGAATTAAGCTTTTTTTTTCAGACCGAAGCAGGCTCGGACTGGCCATCTGGCACACAGGCAAAAGCGCCACACACTCACCCTATACTTAGCCAAAAGGTGGCAACAGATAGATCCAATTAATGTATTAATATTATTGGTAGTAGTTGTGAAGCTTTATATTTATTTATTTTACAATGTGCTATTAATGTTACAGGAGCTAAATTCTCCTTGCTCTTTTCTAGGGATGCCAAGTGGCCAGCATTTCACTGGCTTGACAATTTTGCTTAAGGGCCATATTGGTTGCCAGTTGGATATAAAGAGTCAATTTTAGCAGGGAGAAGGTTGTGTGCTAACAGCATGGTTTCCTCAATGGCAGTTTACTGTCTCTGACATCCCCACTAAGGAAGACTGTGTATTAGAGCGCTCTGTAGTATGACTGTTCTTGTTGATTGGCTGCTTGAAATCATTGATAACGTTTTCTGCACATGCACTTGGAGGTCTGAATAGACCCCTGCAGTGTTCAACGAGCCAGTACTGGCACTGACGGGAAGTATATCATATGCAAGGAGATGTGTTCGACTAAACGAGAAAATGGCCATTTGCAAAGGAGGCATTAAGAAAAAATCAAAGGGACCACCCATCTATTACCTGCATTAAAGTACATATGGTGGCTGAAGAGAACGCAGAATGTAACAGTTACACTATAACTATGCAAATAGCATCTAGTGCATCAATATAATAATAAGGAACATCTGGTTTTCTCGAACTGCTCCTGTCTGTGTTTAGTTAACCTCTTTAGCGCTGGAGTGCAAACATTCTATGCGTGCGTTGTTAACCTCGTCAATGCTAGTGTGCAAAGTTTCATGGGTTGATGGGGTGGGCGCACCATGCCTGCCATGTGGGCACTAAGGCGCTGTTAATAATATGCCGGTTCTTATTTTATATTATTTTATTCTTACGGTTTGCATTAACAATTTTCCAGATATGATGGTACCAATACATGCCACAAAATTGAAGGTATTGTTAAAAGTTTGAGAAGTAAAAAAAAAAACCCAACATAATATGTGATTTCCAGGGAACTGTGTGACTGGGGGAAGCTGCTTAGATATGAAGCCCCTAAATATGATACTTTGTCATTTTGGGTATAGTGAGTTAGCCTGACACTAGTCATGAATTGGCAATGTCATTTTCTCAGGTAGTAGCCATACTATCCTCAGATGTTGATTGGCTGTGTGCAGTAGAATCTAAGGTGACAATTAGTTCTGTGTATTATCTGTCTGCCTGTGCTTGTTTTCACAGAAAGCTTGTTGGGACAAGCTATTACTGCATTGAGCAATGGCTTAAAGTGTCTGTATTTAAAGACTCCGCTGCTGCAGAGGGAAGATAATTACAGACACGTTGGAGTTGCTAGACAACCAGGACACTAGCCATTGCTGTATGCATCCCACTGGCAAATCTTCACTTGGTACCCAGTTAACACTTCTCATGCACACCGTTCTTCTGCTGGGAAAGCAGCCAACACGACACAACACAATTACCGACTATGTGCTGGAATCAAGGAGAAATGAAAATACTGGAGATTTATTGTAACGTAAAATCATCAGCAATGATTTTGTTTTATTATATTACTAGAGATTTTGAAAGGTGTTAATGGAATATTGGGTAAAACAAAGCCAGAGTGTTTTTTTGTGTTGCTATGGAAAAGTTTTTCATTAAGGTCAGCTTTTATATGGTTTACAATGGCAGCACTGATTGTGTCTTGTTGCATATGCAGATAAATAGCAATTAAAAATGGGTCTCTGTTGTAAATTTTGGGAATTTAATGTAGATAATCTGGTAACTGTTGCTTGTGGGTTTAGGCGGTGGGATCTTTTTGTCTATATGAATTTAACTGATACACATATGATGTCCTGAGAAACATTTCAGCTTGCCGGGTCTGAAGACGGAAGCCGACCAATGTGGCTAAGCCAAAGATGAGCGAGAAAAAGCTGTCCTTAAGTATGTTTTCTGGCTCTGTTCTCGCACACTGGCTGTGATTTAAACCTACAAATGGACCAAGCTTCATGATAGGAGCAGAAGGTAACATAGAAATTCACCTTTAGTGGTGGCATAACATTGTCAGGCTATGAACATTGGCTTACAACTCATTGTAGGACATGTGTGCTGTATCTATTGTATTTTTTTTGTATAGTTAGGTGTATTTTAAATGTTGCACTACCTAGTGACATCAAATCAGAATCTGTTTAAACAGATGTTCTTGGTATGCATTAATTTTGTTTTTATTTAATCTTTGGTAGTACAACGTTCTGCTTCATAACTGTGAAATCCAAAACAAGAACAAATCTTTCCTATTTTATTGAATTGGTTCTTGTTCTCCATTTTTTTGTCTCCTTGGAAACACACTTAGCATAAAACATATACACTTTCATGTACCCGCTGCTGTGCAAGCCAGTGATGACAAGAAGGTTTTACAAATGGTAAATTGATATTGATGAAGAGATTAAATGAGATAACTCGAAGGAGGGGTGGAATAGAAATGATAATGCGAGTCAGGGCCAAAATGGGCAACCAATAGGATGGGATCTGCATTAAAAACATTTATAATACAGCAGTTATCTCTTGTAGCAAAGAGAACTAATTAAAAAAGATACATGCAATCTGGGTACCATATACTCAGTACTTCCTTAAGAAGGGTCCAAAATAACTGCATTGCACTACATGGAAAGAAAAGCATTGGGGATAGGAAGAACTTGTATGATACAATGGTATCAGGGCACCCAGTGTGATTATGTATGCCTCTGAATAATTTCCAGGGGTCTATCAGACTAAGTAGTCTAAGGGATTTATTTACTTAAAATGCTAAGCCACTAGTTTCATCAACTGTTCATCAACTGGTCCAACATCCAAGCAGGTCCAACATCCTAGGCGGTTAATTACATGGAAATTACTACACCTTGCGCCAACTTCTGCTGAATTAAACTTTTTTTTTCTTCGAATAAGTCCAGTCCTGGCTGGTCCGACCACAGAGGTGATCAAAATGGCAGCTGCGGAAGTTGTGCTGGTAGGCACAAGCTAGTGCATGCAGAAAGGAGCCTTGAGAACTGAAAAAACCCTTGGGTCAGCCTTATCTAAAAAGGTCAACATGAACACCATGTATGTATTGTTAAGTGTGTGTGTATGTTAGAGGAAGCCACCTACAGATCAACAATAACTTACATGAAATCACATGGAACAAAAATAAATGCCTTGTCATAACACAAAGGAATCATATTAATAATAACAAAAACATTGTATAGCCACAGGTTTCATTTTAGGAAACATAATGCATTTTTTTTTAATTTTACCTGGCTTGAGAGCTTTTTGTAGCTGGGATTGCTTTGGTAACTACCCTATTTTTTATCTTATTATGCCTAAATCTGGTAAAACATGCCAAGATTTAATTTACATAAATTCATCAGAAAACTGATTCCTTCTGACATGATAGCGACCGATTTTTAAATATATTAAGGTTACATACTTGATATTTCATACCATGCTTGTGTTAACTACGTGTGATGTATTCCATATGTAGAGCCTGCTATCTTTAATGTCTGATTAAAACACTGTCAATGTTCAATATGGATTTAGGTGAACAGCATGCAGAAGCAGTAAATTGGACACTAGAGGGAGCTGCTGACCACATAATATTAACAAAGCAGCTGAGTTTATTGTTCTGAATTTGGATTACAATTCATTGAAATGTAGCAAGCCCACCAAAGCATTGGCAATGGAATAGGAGCACAATATGGACACCAATAATTACAAGAGCACTTTGGGGCTCAAAAGTAATAACCTCACTTTAAGCGTTATGCAAACGCTACAGTAATGGAGTAGAGGGTTTTATTAGAAAAGGTGATCATAGATTGTATTGTACTGTGGCTTAAGAGAATAAGAAAAAGGATCTCTGCCTTTTATTTGTTTTTGTTTTTGTGTTTTTTTTGTTGATAAGATGAACGACGCCTGCAGCATTTAGCATTGTAGGTAACCTGACAGCAAGGAAGTGACACATTATACAGCACCTCTGCAGAGAACTATCAGCCTGTCAGTTTCACATCAGCTTGAGAATACTACATTATATGAATCATGATGAACAAACTCTCTTGATGTCAATGAGAAAAAAAACTTTAAAGAATAAGATAAAAGATGGACTGATACACTGACATTGTTCACGTTACCTGAAACCTCAAATATTGTGTTGGAGTCTTTTCCAAATGAACCTACACAGGGAATGAAAGCTACCACATAATCATGGATGTGTCGTTGGGAATTGGCACGGGGTTTTGCTTGGTGGCAAGCAGTGAAACTTACTTGAGAAGCATTATTAGAAATAAGTCAATGGCATGAAATACAAGCCTATGACGTTGCCATGGTGACAAATTAGGCCCTTAATTGAGCTTAAGTGATTTTATGAGCAAAGCGATAAGTGTAATTATTATTCAAGCCAATGTAGGGATCACATGTGATTAATAGGGCCAATGACTTGGAATGAGTATTGCTATCACATTGTTGTATGTTTATGGAAAGAGGCTAAAAAGTGGAAAAATATGTTGTTTGTGTTTATTTTACCAGTCCATCACAAAGTGAATAGGTACATTCTCAAGGCCACACAATCAGAGCTCACTCTTTGATATTCTACTCCAAATTAGTATCATCTGCCGAGCATTCCATCTGGCTCCTTTTGCAATTATATATTAGAGTTGAAAGCCTTGCTTGAATACAGGTGATAAATAAAAATGTTTGTACAAGCCACGGTTATAATAAGCAATGTTATAGAGCATCTGTTTGCAACCATTTGTGAGTCACCACACAGAATATTTAGGATGGGCTACTCAAGGCCTAATACACGAAGAGTCTAGAGATGAGTTCACTTCTATGCATGTTAGGCAAGAAGCATTAAGTACCTATACAAGGGAAGTGCAGGTTATTCAATCTTGAAACTTGTAGGATAGGTATATTACCCTGCCATTAATGTGATTTGAGATTTATGTGGGTTTCTCATCTTCAAAACATATGCACTCATGGATTCTGTATTTGATCTTTTCACCAGTCTGGACCCCTTCTGATGTCATTGTGCTCAAATTACCATCATCTAGAAGCTGGAAATAGGGGTGTAATTAGAAATCACAGGGATTGAGGCCAACAATTGCCCCACCCCCGACTTCACCAGGCAACATATCCCACAATGCCAGCTTTGTCCCTAAACCGTTTGTCAAAATAGTCTCCCTTTATGCAGACTGACTCAGCATGCAGTAAATGGATATGATGTCACTTCCTGCATGATGGATCAGACAGTGTGCCGGAAATTCAAAGTATCATATTATGAGAATATGTTGGTGGCGGGTTAGCTCAACTCAAATCCCATGCTTCCCATGTGATTGGGGGATACGTCTTAAAGGGCGCTCAAGGTAATTGGTTCATATTTTGAACAAAATTGCATGCATTTGCTCCACAATATTCAGATTTAGATTAAAAACAAAATCCATACATGGGAAGCGGCCCCTAACCATCTTGTGAGGGCCCCACAATGTTGTGTTATACCACATGGTATTATAGCAGGCTCCCCCAACTCTGCCCAAGAGGCTTTTATTTTGGAGCTTAGCTAAACATTATAGGAGTCATTCTTTAAGAGCTGGAGAGCTATTGTTTATCTACCCCTATGTTTGTCACAGTCGTAATGTAATAACATGTAAGTAAGTCAATATTATGTTTCACCTAATAGAGGAAATACATTTAGCATATTACATTTAATATGAGGGTGGTGGATGAGTTCACCTGGTGTCACATAATGACCAGCCCGCTGAACTATGAGGGGACAGTTAATATTAGTTGGAACCTTTATATGATTTTTTATATAATATATATGAAAAAAGAAGTGATTACTACTGATATACTTACAGACTGTGCAAAGTTAATGGGCAACATATTACTCAATGTTTTCTTTAGTCACTGTTCTTGCACTACTAGGATTCACTTTGTGCCATAGGAATACCATGCCTGTCTGCTTTCCCTTAATAATGTTCTAACTTTTAAATGTAGATACGAATTCTTCATGTACTGACAATTACATCCAATATTTGCATATTTTTTCTCATAATTCTTTAATAAATTAATCTCATACATAGCCTAGTGGCTCGTCCTGTTATTTCATAGTCTAAGCTTGGGCATAATCCTTTTTTTCTGTTCAACTCAGTCAGTCCTTTATCTTTCAAATTAATTAGATAAAAATGTTATCCCATCTTAAATACTGCCTCATTTAGCCTATGTCAACCTCTACGGTCTCTCCTTGTTTAAAAAGCTGTGCAATATCTCCTGATGCTAATATGTGGTAATGCTGTTTTTTTTCCCTTTTCATTTAAATCATGTCATCCATCATATATCCATGAATATATGCTGTTTAACTCATTTCTTCATCCCGCATTCTAATGCCTGAAACGCTTTCTAGATAAACCCAAAAAATAAAAATAAGGGTAACCTTAATTCGTCAATGCAGAGCTGTAAATTATCACCGAAATTAATAGAACCAAAACACACTATGTAACTTCTTATTGATAAAAAACTTTTGGTGTCAATGTCAATCCAATAGGTAGCTGTCCAGATGTGGACAAACTGCATCTCCCACGATGTATATCTTGTATCCTAAGCAGAAAGGAAATCCCATATCGCTGGTTGGACATCATATCCTTTTTTATTGTTCAAGTATCCCGATAACAGACTGGAGATTTTTAACATGAGTGAGTTTGTTGTTAGCTGAACATTTCCTGCTGTTTTTTCTGTGCTATCGGGTGCTAATGCCATTTAGAAAAAACTACAAACATGGACTCCGGGTGGGCTGTGTGTGTGCAACCATAATCCTCTCTGTGGCTTTACAAAATATTGTGAGTTTAGATTTATGACAGAAAGGAGAGGGTGCAGAAAACTCAGCAACCAGGAGATCTGTAATCTCCCTTTTAACAAACCGATTGAGCTACAGGGAGGCTGGTCACTCAAAAAGACCATCAGGCTCCTTGGTTTGTTAGCCACTGCTGCTCCTCTCCAGGCCTAGTTGGCTCAGGGAAGAATATGAGATTTATGTGGGTTTCTCATCTTCAAAACATACGCACTCATGGATTCTGTATTTGATCTTTTAAAGTGGGGTTCACCAGTTTGAACCCCCCCCCTTTGATGTCATTGTGCTAAAATTACAACTAGAAGCTGGAAATAGGGGTGTAACTAGAAAGAACAGGGATCCTGCCAAAAATTGCCCCACCCCCCCACTTCACCAAGCAACATATCCAACAGTGTCAGCTTTGTCCCTAAACTGTCAAAATTTAAATAAAACAAAATAACTCAGCACTCAGTTTATTCTACCTTGTGGATTCCATGTGGTGCAATAAACACATCTATTCATTTGGTGCTGAGTTATATTTTACTTTTGTTTTTATGGATCAGGTGGAGTCCTGCTCCGGCAGCAAGAATTTGACTGCTGCCTAGCACAAGGATTGTTTCAAACAGTTTGTCAGTGCCAACATTGTCATCAAACAGCTTGCCTGTGCCATTTTAGCCTTCATACAGCTTATCTGTGCCATTTGAGCCCCCAAACAGCCTGTCTGTGGCACCTTTGTTTCCAGTTTGCCTGACCCCTTTTTTCCCCCATATAGCTTGTCTTAGCCTTCAAACAGCTTGTCTGTGTATCTCTCCCTTTATGCAGACTGACTCAGCTACAGGGAGGCTGGTCACTCAAAAAGACCATCAGGCTCCTTGGTTTGTGACTTGGTTTGTTAGCGACTGCTGCTCCTCTCCAGGCCTAGTTGGCTCAGGGCAGAATATGCCACTGGCCACTGGTCACATAAGTATGAAGTTTTGACTAGTAGAATGTATACATAATATGACAAACCTGTACTGGACCTTGACAGCCTCACATGTCCACTTTAGAAAACATGTTTTACAAGAAATGTTTTGGCTGGGGCAGAGTAGTATCTTTTGATTTAATATGTGTATTTTCATTGATAGTATATTATATAACTTACGGTACATTATATAACTCATATAATTTCATAAAATGCAGACTGTTTGCAGTTAAAAAAAGTTTTAAAAAGTTAAATTTATCTGGTTTTAGAAGAATATTACAATATCGGAAAACATGTTCTATATTAGTTTGAGTTCTACCGCCAACAGCAATACTTTGCCACTTTTTGTGTGCACTTGAATGAATATAACATACTGACATACAATCTTTAACAAAGACATTTGTGTTTCTCTTCGGTTGGTTTTAGAGCGCTGCATATTTATTCCATTTCGCGAGTCAGCTTTGTTTTGGACTTAAGGATTTAGTATAGTGTGCAGTTTTTTTTTTCTTTTTAGTAGAAACACATGCCTACCAGGATTAAATATCTTCATTTTGAGCTTCCAGATTTTGGAGAACCGGATTGATACGGGTTTAAATTTATAGGTAGGTAAATGAGCTTATTCATGCTTTAGACAGATGCTTTTTTGCAACTAAGACTACACGCCGGCAAGGAAAATGTGCCCCAGTTTCACTTTTATTCAAGTACAACATATAACAACGTGCTCATTTTTAGAAATGTTTTACATAGAGAGAGAGAGAGAGAGAGATATACATAGATAGATAGATAGACATGTAGGACATTCAAACGTTTATAGCCTTAGACCACATTTTATAAATTAATGTTTCAAGAACAAGATTCATAGAGTTTCTATCTTTTTACCAATATGTCATTATGTGTAGTATTTTCATGTTAGTGTGGTATACTAACAAACATACCTCCCGAGCCTTCTTTATTAGAGTCCCTAATTTACACCCAAATTTCTCTTTCCTCCCTTTATGTCCCGTATTTCCAGAATATTTGGTAGGTGTGACTTTCTAACAGTGTTTAACGGCCCTAAAAAGTCACAATAGTATGTATATAAAAAAAATAATTTGTTTACATAAAATACAAAGTCGCATAACAAGTCTTGGTGAAGATCTACCTCCAAGTAACATAACTAACCAAGCACCTTAAAGCAAAAGCGTGTCCCACTTTGACCATTTCGCATGTTGATAGATATGCTATATGCATGCACAATACATAAACATATACAATATTACATATTGTAGCTCTGGGATCCTTTATGAACCCTTAATTTTCCTAGCACAGATTTATAGCACTATTAAAGCCTGAACACATTTCCCTAGTTTTCGGATCTCTCCATGGAAATGCAGCGAAATGAAATAACTGCAGATATACGTGTCAGTGGTTAGCGATGTAATAATATAACAAAGCGCTGTACTTACAGGAAGTCCCGGTGGTCCTGGGATGCCAGGGGGGCCTGGTTTACCTCGCCTTCCCTAAGAAATAACAAGAAATAAAACATAGTAACTCAGATTCGGTGTTATGGGATGAATCAATTTATTAAAAAAACAGAAAGAAAGAAACAAGATTGATTGTAGTGCCTCTTTAGAAGAAGATAAAAAAAAAACCAGCCTGGGTATTAAACCTTGTAAAAGCAATTGCAACATCAATCAGTTATAATAGCTCCTGGACAGCTCTTGATAACTATTGTGAAGAATACATATGCATCTTGAAAAATATGCTTTATTGACATATGGGTGTTTGTGCTATTTTTTAAACTCAACTTTTATTGATTAGGTTTCAATATAATAGCTTTTATATACTGGTAATGATCAAATAAACAATATTTATCCTGGAGACTGCACTAAGCGTCCCTTGTGAGCGGTGTCATAATTATATTAAATGGAACCTATTTAAGATGCGTCTACCTGATTTAACATACATTCAGCCGGTATTTCACCGGTCTCATTTTCCAGGCTATCATGAACTGAAATAAAATACCCCAGGGTTATTGATGGCTGCATATCTTAACTATAGTAATCTGTCACTTGCTCACATTCTCTAACAACCAGACCAGAAACTGAGGCGCTTGACGGCTGCGTGAAAATCTTTGATCAGAAGTGAGCGAGAGGAACATTTTTCAGCCGATGTCTTCTACTCTCATATCAGACTTTGGCATAACGCAGATGGTGACATTATTAGTATGTTGCAGTTTCTTGAGATTGATCAATGCATTTTAGGTGCTAGCAGAGAAATATCTATTTTATTTTTATATAGGTTTTTTCTCATATCATTTAAAATGATTTTGTTAAAAAAAAAATAAATTCTATAGATGCATTATTTTACAATTTGTTATAGTGAGTACAAAATGTTTGCTCTCCTTGTAGTAATTGTTTTGGAGATTTCAATTAGCCTGTCCATCTGTGACAAGAAAGCCCAGCAGATGAATATGCATATTCTGGTTAACCGAATACTTAGCATCCGTAGAGCAGTTTTTCTTCATGACAAAAAAATTTTCCACAGTAAATTTAAATATGGTTTTCCAAAAATGTGGCTATGGATAGTGTATGGACATTTTACAATCAATTGTGGAGTAAGTGTATAAATTGTAGATATGTAAGTCTAAATATATACTGATTGTGTAGGCGTTCTTTAGCGTGCCACTTAGGGGTGTACTCACTTTTGTTGCTAAGGTTTGAGTTATATTTGAGGGGGCAGCAAATTTAGACTGTTATACAGGTTGTACACTCACTACTTTAAATTGTAGCAGAGTGTCATTTCTTCAGTGTCATCACATGAAAAGATATAATAAAATATTTACAAAAATGTGAGGGGTGTACTCACTTTTGTGAGATACTGTATATATATATATATATATTAATATATATATATATATATATATGATCAATGGCCTTCAGATCAGTAATATTCTTGGGTTTGCGTGCTGCAACTGCCTTCTACGAATCCCACCAGGGATTTTCTTTGGGTCCAAGTCTGGTGACTGCGATAGCCATTGTAGAATCTTCCAGGACTTTTTCTGCAACCAAGCCTTGGGATCCAATAAAGCCCAAGCTTCGGCTTACTCAAAGTCGTCATGATATTTTCTCCTAGGATTTCCTGATACTTCAACAAATCCATCTACCTTCCACATGCTGCAGGTTTCCAGTGCCAGAGGATGCAAAGCAGCCCCAGAGCATCACCGAGCCACCACCATGCCTAATGGAGGCAGAATGTTTTTTCAGGGTATGCTTAATTCTACTTCCTCCAGACATATCGCTGATCCATCGGGCTGAAAAAATACAGTTTTGTTTCATCGCCCAACATAACTGAATCTCAAAACCTCTGTGGCTCTGTGAATCCACTTGAAGCATTTGTTGTGTTGAACTCTTTGCTTTTATTTGATTTGCTCATTGCAACTGAAGTCTGTAAATTTTGTTTTGCAATGGGGTGGAACTATATATATATATAATATATATATATATTATATTTATATATATCACTACTAATTTCTGTACAATGTCTCTGGAAACACTAAACATTAACATGTAGGGTCTACAGAACCAGAATCCAATTACCTCTAGCCCTCACTTTCATTGTGGTATAAACCATTACAAATTACATTAAATATTACAATCTTGAAGTTCAAGGATCTTTGATTAGTATAAGAGGTATGATGCATTGAAACAGATGAAAACTCTAGCCCTTGACAGTCTATTTCTTGATATTACAAGTGTAAATGAAATAAAACCAGGGAACTGCAGCAGAATAGTGGAATTGAAAAAGCAAATTGAAGACACTATATGGAAAGCTAAGGCAAAATTCATGTATATGTACTTGTACTTTTCCATGATATATAGCTGTAGTCTTCATTTGTAGTTTTGTGTTTTGTGGTTTTTTTTTATGAGAACAGACTAAGATCTTTGGAAAATAAATATCATGTATGGGTTAATAGCACTAGTGAGGCTAGCAACGTAATTCTGTTTAAGATTCATTTTAAGAATACTGTGTTGAAGCACACCAAAATAGAAACATAAAATGTGACAGCAGAGAAGAGCCATTAAGCCCATCTACTCTACCTGCCTTTCCTGATGTAAAGACTCAAATCTAAATTCTAGGTCTATTGTCTCATCTTAGATTCAGGAAAGCCATATGCCTCTCAGACGCATGTAAATCCTTCCACTGAATTAAACTCTGTCACTTCTGCTGGGAGGCTGCTCCTCTCTATAAAGTAAGTTTTGTTCTCAACGTCATATGCCTACAGCCTAGTCCTGTTTCTGTTGTGCAACGCATTCAAAGATCTTCTGATACTATTAGGATACCTGCTCAGACTGATAATGACCGTATCAAGTAAAAAGATCAAAAGTTAAGTATTTTCATATTTAACAGAATGAGGATCAAGTAATTACACACAGTAATTACTGCTTGTGTTTACTGCCTGTTCTACGTGGGTTAACAAATACCAATACATCTACATCCAGGAACTCTTTGCGAAACAGGCCATGATGGAAGTGAGAAGGATGACTAACCCTTTGGCATTTGCGCCATTGTTTTTCATGCAATTATACAATGAATATTAAATCCAAATATAAGTTAGTTTCCCTCTACTATATATTACATTCATTATACTGTGCGTCTATGAACAATTATCATAATTAAAAAAGTTGAAGACTTCTATTGGATAAAGCTAGGTTTATACCCAGGAAAGAAAAGTCGCAAATATCCAGTTACAAGTCTAACATTTTGTTTCTGAGCAGAAATCCTTTAATAAATATAACACCTTTTTCCCTTATAGCAATAATCATCCTTCAATTTGGTCATATTTTCTAAGTTTTACAAGTAAGAACCCAACTCCATTATTTCAGAGAGAACCTATTATCCTCACACTGAGCATCAAAAGTAACTACCTGCAGACGGAGCGTCCGCCCTTCGTCTGACACAAGCTGCTTTCCAGCAGCACTACAGAAATTGGTTCGCTGACAGGGAAGGGATACATCTGAGATAAATTACATATGTACAGCCATGCCCCCGGCGTTATCAGTTACTTGTGCATGCCATTAAACCCGAAAAGGAAGCTGTAGTATTATGCAGTGTGCCACACGGCCTTACTGCTTTATCAGTTATCTGCTCATGTCCCATTACACAGAGGACACAGCATAGCGCGATAGATAAACTCAATCATGGATCTTTTTTTCTTTCTGAACAAAATGACCAAAGTATGTGATGAGTGCAAAACACTGAGGAATTCTATGAAGCTGGAAAACGGGCAGAGATTCTGATAACCTGAGATCCTAGACATTAACTGATATTCTATGGAGTAATGGATACTAGAAAAGCGTGGAGCACAAAATGAGACTTGGGAATTGTATAATGATAGGCTCCAAAACATTGTCAGGATAGCACAGTAACCTTTTACCTTTTGTTAAACTAAAGTTCTCATCATCCTCAAAGACTCTTCAATTTCTCATGGTTCATCCAACGCTCTTGTCATTTTCTTTTGTTC
This sequence comes from Spea multiplicata, assembly GCA_009364415.1. Lineage (NCBI taxonomy): Eukaryota > Metazoa > Chordata > Amphibia > Anura > Pelobatidae > Spea > Spea multiplicata. The sequence goes on along the minus strand of VKOC01000005.1, from coordinate 29,974,967 downwards.
CAAAACAAGCTTTGGTTAATAAAAATAACATCTAGGTCTCCAATTTTAGTTGGAGTAAAACTCATGACCTAAAAAACCATGTCTACAACCCTGTATGGATGAGTGGTTATATGTCCACAACAACACCATGAGACTTTTTATATACGGGTTTACAATCATATCATCAGCATGTAACCAGATCACTATGCTGATTGTCTAAAAACCATCTTCTTCTCATAATCATCTTTATTTCATTTGGGCTACAAGTGATAAACATTGGAAAAAATGTATGCTTTTGCTGTTGGTTGACAGATTTTTTTTCAATGTATGTATTGACTTTTCCCATGCAAAATATATACAATGTAAAAAAAAAGAAAAGTTTAAATGCATTCACATTAAATGAATGTGTAATCATGTAAAAAAAAAAAAACACAGCGGATTCCAAAATATGTAACATTACTATATACAGAAAAATACTAATTATAGCAGTTTTCACTGTGAGACACCATACAACAAATGAAATTTCCTATATACAAGTGATTTGTGGTATGGAATTAGACTGGATTTAACATGGGATAATCAAGGCATTTCTCTACATTTAAGTAAACATACTTTCTAGGATTGGAGCCATCACAGCCTTTCTGACAACACTCAAATAGATTGTACCATTTCAACCAAATACACTGGGCAATTAATCATGCCTCTAGGAAAATGCACTTATTTAAACAAAACTACTCTGCCAATTCACATTATTTTATGTTGTATTTTTATTTTAGACTAGATACGTTTTCCTATTTTCAGTCTTAAAATCTTGTAACAATAATAAATCAGCTCATCAATCAGGATGAGGATTGCATTTTCTATTTTTTTTTAATGTTTTCTACTGGATATTCTGTTTCTTTTTCGTTTCTTGTTTCTCTCCCCCTGTCTATCTAACCTCACTGGCATCAGTTCTGCCATGTGTCAAGGTGGTGGGCACTAATATATAACTATATCCTAAGATCCAAAAAGACATGGTTGGATGAGTTTGGTGTGGAAGAACTTGACTGACCCACACAGAGCCCCGACCTAAAAAACCCATCAAACTCCTTTGGGATGAACTGGAATGGAGATTGAGAGCCAAGCCTTCTCACCCAACATCAGTGCCTGACCTCACAAATACTCTACTGGATGAATGGGCACATTTTTGCCCATTCATCCAGTACACACTCCAAAATCTTGTGGAAAGCCTTCCAAGAAGAGTGGAGGCTGTTATAGCTGCAAAGGGGGGGACCAACTACATTAATGTTTAAGTATTTAGACTGCAATATCATCAAAGTCCCTTTTGGTGTAATAGTCAGGTGTCCCAATGCTTTTGTTCATTTCATGTAGATATATATATGAATAGCACCGGATGTTCCATATATCAGTTTCCTATATTTTTTAATAATTATCCAAAAGACCTTAACACTTTTATGTTAATCATATCCACAAACTACTGACACTCATTTCTAAAAGCATTGTTATATTTATAGAAACGTTAACTGTAGATATGCTTACTATCCTATTATTATGATGATTATTATCGCCTGTTCTTGGCTGAACCACGTATGAAATAGCACTAGAGCACCAGTTAACTGAACAACAACTATGTGCCCTATATGCAATTTAACAATCAATAAGCTGGAAATAGATAATAATTCATGTAATGTGTTTTATATTTATTTTGTTCAATTAAATTGTGTTATGGTTCATTCCCTGGAAAGATGAAAGGTTTAATCATATGGAAAATAATAATAACAGAAGTAATTATATGGATTTAACACTTACAGAAGTTTACTTTAACCTGCTGATTTGTTATAGCTGTCATGGCAGATCAAGTTATGAACGTTGTGCCTACATTGACCTCCTCTGATGGCTCCACATAGGCATGAATTAAAGGGCACTATGTAACATATACGTACATGTATTTCACTGGCCCTGGCAGCCTGGAATTGTAGAAGAATAGCACAGTAAGACTTACACCTCACTTTCCAACAGATTATTCTTCTTCTTCTCAATGCCTGGGTGATCGCAATGTAGCTGCAGTGCATTTTAATACCTATTTCTTTACATTTTCATCTCATTGTCAATTTATTTTCCTTTCCTGTACCCACTTGGATTACCATATTGCTTATCCTATTGCCCTGTGAAGGTATTACTTACCCTTCTCACATCAACTACTATGACCTCATCCACCTTTAAATCCATACTTGAAGACATATTTGCAATATCACCACTGCATTTTATCAAGAATGTATATTGTCTACGGTGGGCTGCTGTACTGATTATTTACATATTCTTTATTTGAAGAATGTTTGGCATTTAATCCGGTATTATTGTGAAAGACCCTATGACTGCTATAAACAATAGTATGGTACAGCATGAATAAAGCAATAGGCACAAATATAAATACACATTTACAACGGATGAAATGGCAGAAGGTTTCCTTATCTATGAAAAAGCAAGACAAGGAAAGGCTTTAACGTGTGCAATTTCACCCCCCATTAACTTTCCACCCAAAACGCTGGCTGATTTAAATTCAAATGCATAATATGTAGCACCTGAAAACTCATAAAGAAATCTAAACCTTTCAAAATCTCTGTAGGAGACCACTACAGCATATAAGAATGCGTTTATTCCCTGGCAAAACATCACTAAAAAGATGAAGATGTAGTGGATCAGAAAGTGCATCCACAGCATATCAACACCACGCTAATATATGTATAATTGATCAAGGCATTCTTTGCGTGTTTCAGATAACAAAAATGTCATGCCAACTTAAGTTCTTTTCATAGAATAACTTTTTTTTTTTTGCAGGGAAGAGTTATGATCCAGAAAATTTGAGCTTAAACATCAGGTATCCCACAAAACATCTCACTCCCCTACCGATCAACCGTAAAATGTTTTTACTTTGCCTTGTAAAGATTTTGATGCATTATGCATACAGTTAAGTACTTGATCATCACAGTGCCTGGGAGATTTACTCTCACACTGCCCTTCACTACAACTTCATAACTATCAATACTCGACTGTGCTATAGACTAGTAAATGTGAACAGATATTTGTATTTTGCTTGAGACAGGTGGTAAAAAAAAATAGGTTCTGGTCGGATAAGAGGTAGTGCACGAAACAATGATATGACAATGTTCTCAAACCTGTCAGGTCCTTTGAAAATGCCTAGGGAGGAATGTGGTATATATATATATATATATATATATACTATATATATATATATATATATATATATATATATATCCGATATATATATATAGCTGAGAGAGGCATTCAAAGAATTTTGCATATTATGATATAATACAAATATATTTCATTTAAGAAATCATGGTTAAACACCATTCCTCCAAACCCGAGGAAGCCCGAGGAATCCATTTGCAGTATCTCTACTTTTTGGGATAATAATATTTCTATTCCATGCCTTTTATTTTCCGAAGGTGTGAAATGCGCCTCAGTGTAGCACATCTTACTGACTTGTAAATGGTTAAACAATATATGGAAAACTGCAATGTACATGGGGCTCAGTAAAACGGCCACAGAAAACAAAACTCACCCTAAACTTCCTTTATAGAATCTACATAAAGAAAAACCTTGCCCATTGTGTGCTGTTATACTTGGAGAATTTAAAACATCTGAAAAACTTATCATGCCACTTGGATAATAAACTGGTAAATAGCTTACACTGAATATTTGAACTTTAAACACTGCAGGAAAATTGCAGTTATTCATAAATGAAGGTCATTTCTTGTATAAAGGAAGAGAAGCCAAGCGCTTCTATACTTCGGGAAAAAAAAAATTAAATAGCCTGGAACAATGTGTACTAAAATTCAAAAGTTCCTGTAAACCCAATGTGTTGGAACTTGTCTGCACTGATAATGAACAAATTTCTTATATTATTCTATGAAACAATTTGTGATGAAAGCAACGGTTGGACTATTATCTTTCTCAAACTTTGGAGGCAGAAATATATGTCCCTTTGTTCTAATTGTTGATGAAAGTCATTTTTCTAAACATCTATTTGAAAAAAAAAAATCTCAGTGGGAATTGACTAAAACCGCAATCTAGTGCTTATTATGAAAACAATAAGAATAAATATAATAAACGTAGTCAGGAAAAAACACTTTTAATGTTAATGTTGGTTGGACGAAATGAGTGGTTACAGGTGCCCAGTCAACGTATACAACTTGACTTGTTTCTTTTTGCCATAGGTAAATGCATGATAAACTGCCCCAAGATAAAGTATTTTGAATAAATGGCTCATCATTAAAAAGAATTTAACACTCTAGCACTTATGTCCCACTGGCACATTGTAGAATTTCAAAAGAAAACATCTTGCATCCTACTGTGGACCCCACAATGGCTTAAAAAATGAATACACATTCGTTTTGGCTGCAATTTGTACATCTATTTCACACATCCTGATTACTCTAGTCATGACATTATTTTGAGTTGCCAATTGAGAAAAAAATACTTTTGAAATTTTCAGAAGAACGTAATGGCCTTTATGAAGAATTTACGTAGGCCAAGAACAATTACACAAAGACACAAATTACACAAAGATCATACACTACTTCACAACTGTACATTTTTAACACCAGAATGTCAGTTATAATCGAGCAAATAAACGTCACAGCATAAGGTATCATGGTGTATTCTTTAACTTACTTTTACATACATCATAGAAAGCAATTAATATAAATTCTACTGGTGATTCTTACAAAAGTACTGTCTGAAAAACTTTCCGACACATGTACAGCAAAAAGTCCAAACTGATTCCACAGATTTAAAAATGGAATCTATATGACATGTGTATTATAGGATCACAATCAAGTAGTGACTGACAGCTGATGGGGAAATGTCTTCACCTATCTTAGGGAATGGATTCAATAATCATTCACAGTATTCGGCACTAAGACAAAACTATTATGTGAAGTTTCTTTTTATAACAGACAAATCTTTCTATCCACGTGATGATCTTTTTTTAACCTTCAGTCAGAGCTAGACAGATTCTTAGAAGCCTAGAAGAACAAGCCATTCAAGAGTGCCAATGGATAAACAGACAACCTTGTTGACTTGACAAACGCTCCCATAGAGGCAGTTAAGTCAGGACATATTGTTATAATGCAATCTCTACAAAATAGCATCTTAACAGAACTTATCTTTTACCTCTGATTGCTGCCTCATCACTAGGAGTAGACTGAACAAAAAAAGTGAGATATTAGGGTACTTAAAGGTAGAGTCTTATCGAAAACAACATGTTTCCCCTTGAGCATAAAATATGTATACAGTGATGTAGGTTAGCATTGACAAAAAATGGTTTTACTTCATTTTGCTATAACTTATCTATAGATCTGTAGGACTGTCTTTGTTGTCTCAAATACAACACTGACTTGACACTTTATGGCAATGCTAACAAAGTCCTGTACATCCAATTAAATTATATTTCTCCATATCAAAGTGTCTGGATCTGGGTGACTAAAACATACGAATGCAGTAAGAAAAGGAGTTTGTGTGTTTGTCTTGTAGATTGGGTTAAGATAACAAAGCTAGAACACATATGTATAATGATACAGATAACAAAATACGTTATGCAAAAACTAGGACTTCTTTTTAATCTGATAATAAAAAAAGATTGGTGGGAATGTCATATAAATGTGGGCCATCATTCACATACTAATGTCACGTATGCATTAAGGTCTGATGTTTGAAAAGACAATCTTAAAAGACTAATTTGCAAATTTTAACAAACAGGAAACAGCTATATTTCAGGAAATCACTATTTCCAAATAATAGCATGAAATTGTCTGCTATGTGCACATTTATTATTTGCTTGAATAGTCATTAAAATGAAATCATTGTGCATTTCCTTCTATTTTAAAAAGGAACAATTAAATTAATACATATTTTATGAGTAATAAATACCTACTGCTTTTTAATGCACTCTTCATTTATTGTTTTCCTTTCTTATTTTTTTTGTTGCCCTTAACTCATCTGTGCAAATGTTTAACAGGGAGTCCAATGGTTTAGCAAACATATCTACATTCTTTTAGACTGCAAGCTCTATGGGTCAGGGTCCTTCTTTCCTAAAGTATTTATTCATTTTATACCCCAATCAAAAGGCCCATAGAATGCTGTATATATTACATGACTATAAAAAGCTAGGCTAGTGCTCAATAGATGCCTGTTGCTAGCCAAGCAACTATTAGCTAGCGAGTTAATTCTCTATTTACTTAAATAGATTCTGGTCTCAATTAGGCATGCATTATTATACAGTTTTGCAACTGTGATAATATGAATGAATGCTTCATGCTAACACCAAATTGGGACCTATGGGTTTATTCACCAAATGGGCTTGAAACTGAGTTTCCAGATGAGTTGTGGTTGTAGCTCACTTACTATGCCCTAACAAATCACTATGCAGGGCATGATGTGTCCTTCTTGCCGAAGAAGTTTGCAAGGGTTGGCCCTTTTATAATTAGTTAACACCACAACTCTAATGCAAACTAAATTATTTAGTGAATAAACAAATAATCTGATTTTGCAGGCGAATTATGGTAACATCTCAAGGACAAGACTATATTTTATGAAAGTCTCTTCCCTTATGGGTTCTTTCTGGTATGTAATGCATAATTAAATCATTTTGTTTGGAATTATTTAAGATTTCGGCAATGCATTAGGCAGGGTCAGCTCTATCCATCTTGCAGTAGAAGCTAATGGGAGCTGGGCCTTCGTAGGACATAGTGAAGTTGGTGACATTAAATAGCACATTTTGCATCATGGCTTTGTGAATTAACCAAGTCTTGGTTACAGAATGACTGCATGATTTAGCTTCTGCTGAACTCCAACTCGACAATCTTCATCTAGCCAAATTCCGATGGTGGGCCATGTGAGATGTAATTCATAAAAGTATGGCTATCTTCCTGTTGGCTTCCTCTTTTATACAGACACTGGGCTGGATGACTATAAAATAACTGAGCGCTGTATCCATTTCTCTGTAAGCAGACTGGCTACATTGTGACGCAAATAAATCACATAGCTGTGAAAGCTTGTTCACTTTCTGTGTTGACTTTTCCAGGGCTCTATTTTTAAATTGTCCAGGCGGCTTTTACAAGTGTTACTATTTTGAGCTCATTGACAACTAAATTAGGGAACTGATATGCACATATCTTTTGGAAATGGAAAATGATTTAAATGTTGTTTGCAGACATAAGAAGCTTAGGCAATATATCCTTTTCTCTCGTTTAATACTGAAAGCTGGCGTAGACTTTATTGGCAGGAAAAAAGGATGGAAATAATCTGTACAATGTGGGGATTAAACTTAATTCTGTATTAATGGTATGCGGAAGGATAAGCACTTCAGGCAGACTGCAGGTTTAAGTTAATATGCAGTGAAACTGGATAACCGCAGGACACGAAACTGCAACACTGTAACATTAAGGCTCACACAGACATGACTTAAATGTTGCCAGTTACACAGGTACTTAGTGATGAGTAATTCCAAACCTGGCCTATAGTGTCTGATTGTTTATTTTTAAACATTGATTTGCATGTTAAATGTTTTTACAGATTTTTGTTTTTTTGTTAAAAGTTTGAACAGAAACCCAATTAAATATATATTTGAGTGCAACCGCTATAGCGCACAGGAGTCCATAAATGTTATATCTTAAACACGTCATATTTACAATGTTTTCCCAATCGTTAACACATCCAAATGATTCCAGTTACAGCTATACTCATACCTCCCAAGTGCTCCACTTTAGGAGTCTCTCCCGATTTTATCTAAGGATTTCCCTCTTTGTTTAGAGCTCAGAGTAATTTATGGGTATAACACAGTGTTCTACTACATCAAAACTCCCAATAAGATGCATAGAAATAGCATCAAACCACCCAGCTGTGGTATCCCAAGTATTCAGGGGATATTCCCAATTTTTGGCCACTGTCTGGCTGTCCTAGGTAGCTGCCCCACTGCTTTTGTCCTGCTTTTGCAAGTAGTGGGGATCATGGGCTGATTGAAGAGATCCTCTGATCTCCCTTACATGGCCCAGGGAGCTGTACAATCAATGGAGGTCTGTGCTGTTGCAGCATATACCTCTATAGGAGCTCCCACAAGGCCACCTTGCAACACTTTGCTTTGTGCCATGAGGTGGCTTTTCCGGTAGAGCTGGTGGTCAAGCCCCCTGCCCATTTCCAGAGATGGGCCTGTAAATTGACGGGCTATGTCCACGGAGATGTGAACGACAAAAAGAAAATACCAGATTAAGGATTGGAGAGATAGTATGGAAGAGAGATAAGAGAAGGGAAAAGATAGAGGAAAAAATATGTAAAAGTAGAAGATGCAGAAGAAGATGCAGAAAAAGAAGTGGTAAGAGAGAGAGAGCGAGAGAAAGTGAACGAGAGTGCAAGTGTGAGAGACTGAGTGAGAGTGAATATGGACCCACGGAAATTTTGAGCTTTATGCTTCTGATTCATGTTTTCAGGGATTCATACGAATTGTTAAACTGACCAAAATTCAGTAAATTTGCAATTCGTACGAAACGGAATGTACAAGTCTAATAATTGGCTATCAAAAATTTACAATTTCACATATTGTAAAAATGCAAACATTTATAATAACCACACTACATACAATAGTGCCTACGATACTCTAAACATTCAAAATACAATATGGGCAAACCTGCTAGGAACAGAAATAGTTCATAAATGGTTGATAAATATGCTTAATATAAAATAAAGCTAAGTAGGTATAATAATGGGTATTCTCACAAAAAATCTTCTTGTACTTAAAAGTATTATTTTCACAAAAAAGCCTTATTTTCAGAAAAGTCTGACAATATATTTCATAACAAATGTTATTGAATGCCATTATAAAACTTCATAAAATGACTCACATACCTACTTGCATAACTACCTGTTAAATAACTACATATTCATGATATAGGAAACATTATTCATTTTTTTTCAGTTTAAATCCATTAGGCATGATATTAAAACATGTTCTTTTTGCAAATAAGGAAATAAGGCCACGGATCATTGGAGTGACTGACAGAGAATTGTGAGTCATTTGACATCTATTTTTCACTTTGTCATAATGTGTAAAGATGTTTGCGTGAAACGCTCAGTCTTTGCATTTTCTCCCAAACTTCATGAAGAATTATTTGCCACACAAAGCAACACAGTGGAACGCATACTAAACACTGAACGTCTTCTGCAACCATATTATTGCAGTTAAACATGCAGGCCCATAAGCCTTGCTTTTGTTAGACACAATGTAATTGAGAGCACTCATACTCCACAGTGTTCTTGAGTAGGGATGAGTAGGGAGGGAGCGCCTATGATTAAGAGCCAGTGTTTGGTGCGAAATGTGTAAGGCGTTCAGCTGCCCCTTTTGCATGCTTAAAAGACGGCCCTGGTGGCCGCATCAGCCACGCATTTTTTAGGTACGGGCCTAATGTATGATTACATTTTTTCACTGTATTAAACTCAGCTATCTATACTGCAAAGTTATTCCACATCACCGCCTTGTTGGCAACTTAAATGAATATTACTCAGACAAACAGAGAAAAAAAAGATGGAAACTGGCAGTAATTTATTTAACCTTTGGAGATTTACTTTTCTACTAAGCTTAGATAAGTATATATATATAATACACAGAGCGTAACTAACAATATTGTGCATTGGTATCGCATTTTTATATAAATGTTTCTATACTTTTTTCTACAAAAATACATCTTTAAGCCTTTTATCACTCTAAAATAACTGACAGTATTTATATGTATTAGACGCTTACCATATGATAGGCCATACTTTTTTTATGGGGAACATTTTAGAGGCTGATCATTCATGTTGGTTTTATCTCTTCCAAGATTGAGTAGCCAATTAAATTTTATCATAAACTGCATTTTGAAATTTAGGATTTCAGGAAGGCTCTACAGTGCACAAGTAATGACTAAATGTGATTGTGTCTTCAGATGACAGTGCCGATGCTGACAACAGAATATATAGCAGTAGCCGTAAGCATTGTTCAATAAGAACTAATTGTAAAAGAGGAAGGACATGTAGCATCAGGTCAGCAGGAAGTATTGATGATTAATGTGTCTGGACTCTGAGACTAGATTTCAAAGGAATTAGAGGCTGATTCAATATTCTCTGAAGAACTAAATTTAGTTCTCATACAAAAAATACACTTGCTAGTCTGTCTTGCTATTTTGTTAATTAAAGCCCTTAATTATTAATGATCTTAGTTTAGAAATATAGATATTTTAGGTGGGATCGGACCGTGCATGATCAGAGAGTGCAGTTAGTAAAGCATTAGGGTATATTTCCAGTGATTCCTAAAAACTGTAAATGACTGCCACTTTAACCTCTTAAGGACGAATGAAGCTTATATATGTCACTTGACAGAGACTACCCTTGCTGATTGTGGTGGGGATAATTGTTGGCTACCCAGAGACTTTTATGCATCGTCATCATCATCGTCACATTTATGGTAAGCGGCAATGATTTTGTCAGCACTAACCTCTGCCTTTCCTCTGTGAAAACACTGTTGAGAATCAAGTCAATTATCACCCTGCAGGGGTCACACCTAGTATGTCACACATAGTATGATCAAGAATGCAGGGGTGCAGAGACCTGCTACCTGAGCACTGTGTGATCAGCAGTAAGGGAAATGTGACAATAGAAGAGGAAAGCATCCCAAATAAAAATAAAACATTAAGAAATGATTTATAAAAGAATTCTAAATTGAAATACATAATAATAATGCAGGACATCATGAAACTCCCTCTGGTTACAAGAAACATCAATGAGGTCTACAAACACTGGATGATTTTTGTATATTTTGTATATGTTATCTTAGGCCAAACTACTAGGCAAACACTCTAGACTACTTATAACACTGACTCTAGTAAACAATAGTCTTGACCATCAAACCAGACATTCTGACTAAAGTATATGGAGGAAAAATGAGTAAACTTAAAAATGCATGCGATAGGCATAAAGCTCTCCTGAATTTAAGATCAAGGACTATTGTAGGTATGGGTTTTTACATCAGAAAAAATGGGCAGACTAGATGGCTCTTACCTGTCATCATATTGTATGCGTTAGATTAAAACAAGAATGTGCAGTTTTGCTAAAACAATACAGGTAATAATATGAGAAATACCAAAACTTAAACAAAAATACTAAGAAAACTGAAATGGAAAAAAAAATAAAAAAGATCAATATAAGGTAAAACCTTGTGTATACTGAAAATATTTTTGCTGTTTTGTCACATTTAATTTCTTAAGATAATCAAATAAATTTTAATATAAGACAATTTATTATTAAAGGTAATCAGTTAATCAAAGCCTATATCATCCATGTGAAAAAGTGGATGATATAGGCTTGGCGGCAACAACTTCAATCAAACATTTTTAACAACTGCAAATGAGTCTTTCACATTGCTGTGAATGAATTTTGGTGAACCCTTCCTGACAGGATTGTTTTAATTCAGGGTTTTCAAGCATGAACTGCCTCTTTAAGGTCTTACAACAACATCTCAATCAGATTCAAGTTGGTACTTTGACTAGGCCACTCCAAATCATAGGTGGACTTACTTGTGTGCTTCTTTTATTGTCCTGCTGCAAAACCCTACCGCACTTGAGCTTTAGGTCACAAACTGATGGCTGGAGATTCTCCTTCAGAATATAGCGGTACCCATGTGTTCCAAAATGTTCCACTGTTTACTCATCAGTCCACAGAATGTTATCCCAAGTCTTGGAGGTTGTCAAGGTGTTTTTGGGCAAATGTAAAAGGAGCCTTAGTGTTCTATTTGGTCTGCTGTGTTTTTCTCTCGCTTTGTGGCACGTGATAGTACAGCTAAATCAATATTGCGGTTCATGTGGGGCTTCAGGCTACCCTTACTGATATGTCCCAAAAGATGGAGAAGCCAGCCCAAATGATGGTGGATATTCAGATGCAGTACGAGGCTCTACATAACAAGGTGGCGACTTAAAGTCACGGGCAGAAGCTCTTACACCTGCCCCTCAAGATCCTATACCTACTCCATCAGATGCCTTGCCTTCCAAGTCTTTAAATCCCGGCAAGATGCAGTGGAGACAAATAGAGGGAGCCAAATTAAAACATAAAAGCCCTCAGTATTTTCTGCTCAGTAGCTTAGCGTTTTCTCTGCTTTAACCATTTGATTACCTAGTGTATCTGACCTTTGGCTTACCCTTTTGGACTATGCAAGTTCCTTTAACCCTAGACCTTCTGGCTTGCACCCTGACTTTTTTTGGATTAAACCTTTTGTATCCTGATGCCTGGTTATTGTATATTATTGGCTATTCCATCCTTGGGACTCAATCTTTGGGTGGTATTAGTTGAACATGCATATACATAATTTAGCCCCTTCGTTTAGGAACCTCAGACTCTTGTAGGGTCAAATACCACTGTCTCCATACAGAGATTAAAGTCGGATATGTGTATGTGTTCTGATTTTTATTAAATAAAAAAAAATCATAATAAGAATAAAAAATATGAGGTTTTGGGTAGCATAAATGCTGTATTTCGGAAACTAGTGAGTTTCTATACCAAATATTCACACATTTGCTGTATTTGTTTTTAGCTTTTTAATTTGGCAGACATTTGTCTTTCATTTGCACGATGGTGTTATTGCCAATCTATGTGTTGTTTTAGAAAGCATTTCAAAGTTCTTCTAGTTGAAATAATCTTCTCTCTTTTATCCATGACAAATAGTTTTGCATCCTTCAAAGAATGCAAAGTAGTAGAATCCACAAATCTATTTTTAAACCATTATAAAACAGAGATATTTCAAAGTAAAATTATATATAGCCTCTCACAAAATTATTGAAGTCACTTCATAGGACAATAGGAGATTTATTTTTTCATCCTTCTGCCTTGGAAAACAAATGACAGAAAAACAACAGGGATCCACAAAAGTTACCAATTCGAGCAGAAGAATTATATTTCACCATTAGAATACTTTTCGATAGATATTTTCAAAATATCTTGTTTTTAAAAAGAAGGGAATCCCAAGGTAGCTTTTACACATATATCCAAAGACACAATTTTAGATACATCTAAAACAAGGCTATAAATATCTTCCAGGGGACATTCTGCTTTTAAATAATCTTTATTTGATTCCCCTTAGGCTACGATATCATGCATGAAAAAAAAAACTGATCAAAGGAAGAAAAATGCCTTTTGAGCTCTAAATTCTGCAGTTGAGAATTTGTGTTTTGTTTCTGCTTCAACAGTGATGTGTTTGTGATCAGAGAATAGTTGCTCACTAACAAAGGCTGCTGAGAGGATATTAAACATTACATTCATTGAAAGCAGATTTTGTGTTACTAGTAGTTAATGTCAGAGGCCACAAACATTTAAAAATATGGAATGAATAGAACCATGAATATCTTCCAGATAAAAGTGAGTCACTGTCCCAGAGAGAAAGGAGATTACAGTCACTGTGGGATCTCACAGCATAAATATGTTAATAGGGAATGGAACAAGGTGCATGAATGAGTGCTTTGGTCGTATATTCCACGCTGGTGAATCAGAGTTACTAAATCGTTTATTTGAATCTTAAATGGATGCGGATAAAATATGGTGAGTGTCATACGTCTCAAGTTATATTTAGACTGATCCTCTTTTTCCATTACATTCAATATAACATTATTTAATGTAATGTAATGAAATTTAATGAAGCAAATTTGCTGATAAGGATTATAATGAGTATGACTATGAAATACACTTTACAACGAGGCTTTAATAGGGTTCTAGAAGTACTTCCAAGGACAACCTACTGTTTGGTCACCTGAAATTTACAAGACTACCATCATTTCCTTTTTTTGGCCAAAAACAAAGTTTAATTATGAGCACATTAGAGCACATAAAAGTGTCAATCAGATAGAAATACCATGATAATATTGTCAATATATAATACAGTTACATCCATTTCATTGGGTTGTGTTATCAATCAGTAGGCTGTTTGTATATATTTCTCCAGGAAACATTTTAAGATTAGTAGTACTAGGAAATGCATCTACTGTTATGCTAGGAATGCTACAGATTTGATAGTACTTGCATTCATCTACTGCAATATCTACAGATTTGACCCAGGGTTTCTGGATGAAGCTTTGCTTCATTGTGTCTCCTTTTCAAACGTCTCTTTCTCTAAGTAAGGTGTGTGGTGTTTGGTTATGCCCACTGCCCTTCCACTCAAGGCTGCCTGGGGATAGCCCATCTCATGCATGACTAGCCCCACCTCCACATATGGCTAGCTCCTTCCTTCACAAAGCCATTTCTCAAGAAAAGGAAGAGTTCTGGGTAGCCTTCCGTGAGAATGGACAGAAAAGGGCAGTTTCTATCCCCTGACATCACCCTGCACATGAATGTCCTGAAAAATTATGTATACTTTTGACATATACTGCTGAGGAAACTCAGAGGTAGATTTTTTCCACAAGAGTTTCCCCAGAGAACCCTGCTTTGTACAAAACGGTTTTAACACAAAATACTTCCCTCAGTGATGTAGAATGCAATTGAGCATATGTATTATCCAGTACTGTCAAAACTAATAATGATTAATTGCTATTGAAAAAAAACATGGCAATCAATGTCAGGGGGGAAATTGCAAAGGTCTTCACAAAGGGTTGTTCTGACATGTTATTACTATACTTTAGTTTTATTTTGTATTGTTCTTAGAAGTTAACATCAGCCTTTATATATTTTGTCTTTTTTTTGTAAATAATAACTCTGATTCTAACCTAATTCTGCAGTGGAATGCTTCATGGCAAATAACCTTGGCAAGCACATTACTTAGTAAGGTCAGGTGTTTAGTGTTCAGAAAATAGTACTCACTATATTAAAAAATGTTAATTGGTCAATGACATGCTAATTAGATAAGTGCAATAGGTAAGTGGACTCAAAGAGCTGACCTACATTTCTCTGTTGCAAGCATACAATAAGGGGTCAAACCATTTAAAATTATTCTATGCAAACTGCCTACATTTTGACTTGATTGTGTTAATCACAGGTCAAAGTAAAGAATAAAACGGAAAAAAAATATTAATAGTGGAAAACCAATATAGAATATAGAAGATATCATATAGAACAATGGCACTGTGGGTTCGTGGATTAAAGAAATCATGTCAACAAAACTACCTCACATACCAGTTCCAGATACTGAACTCTACAGAGTGTGGATTCATTGGAAGGAAGGCCACTTACACACTTTGCCTTCTTGCTGATGACATGTGTGTGTGTTAACATAATTGTGTATGTTTAATTGTCTGTGTGAGCACATGTATGAGTGTGAGCATTTGTATGTATGTGTGGATTAAATGTGTATGGGTAAATGTTTGTGTGTAAGCATGAATGCGTATGCGTGTTTTTTGTTAGCATGTGTTAAAGTGTGTGTTAACATAAGTGTAAACACCCATCTGGTCAGAAGTGATCTTCAAGGAAGACTTGAGGCCAAAAAGCCATTCCTTCAACATGTAAACAAGGCTAAGAGACTCAACTACTCACAAAAACACAGGAACCGGGTGCAGAAAAATAGTAGCGAGTGGTCTAGTCTGGAGAGTCAAAATGTAAATATTTGTCTGCAGCAGAAGGCAGGCTGTTCGCTGAAGGGTTGGAGAGCGGTATAAGAATGAATTAGCATGCAACAGTGAAGCAAGATAGAGGTCCCTTGCAAGTTTGGGGCTGCATTTCTGCAAATGGACTTGGGGGATCAGCACAAAAAAGAAGAAGGAGTCCTGGGAGTAATGATATGGCCCACACAGAGCACCGATCTCAACATCATGGCGTCTCTATGGGTTTACTTGAAGAGATAGAAGAAACTGTGTGCTTCCTAAATCCACAGAACTGTGGTTAGTCCTCCAAGATGTTGGGAACAACCAACCCGCCAAGTTCCTTAAAAAGACAAAGTGCGAGTGTACCTAGAAAAATTGATACTTTGTCTTTAATTAGTTTTTGTTTCTGTTCACTTACTTTTCTTAAATGATAAAAAGAAACTATTAACATGTCTATTTGTGAGAGCATTTTTACAATATAATAATTTATTGTTGTTGATTTTCATTTCATTGTCTAAAAAGTGCAAATAATAATTGATACTATAGATCACTAAAATGAGCAGACATATATTGATTTTTTTTAGTTTGAAAAATATATTCAATTTTTGTTTGTTTTTGATTAAATATTATTACCTTTGCCCAGAAGCAGATATAAGGTTCTTTTCTTCACGTTTTCACTCCTATCTATTTTCCATATCATTAATTCTTTGTACGTTTTGGCATAATGATGACTATGAATATCTCTTGTTAATTAGAAAGCATTCCAGAAAGAATCATTTAGAGATTACATATAGGTTTTTAATTATCAGCAAAGACAGATAAAATATGATTGTTCATTAAGACGTAATATAATTTATTTTTTCAAATAATACCTCCTCTGTGTGAACAAGGAATAGTTTGACAAGGGCAGGATTTACTTGTAATCCGATCTAAGTGAAAAGTGCAGATTTGTTAATAAAATGTGACAAGTCACTTCAGTTACTTGAAGTCACCTAAATTCAATCATAATCAATACTGGGAAATTAACAATATGGGTAGGTTGAAAACATGCTTGCCCTTGATGAAGCGTGTTAGCTAGTTTTGTTCTACTTCCATTCTGTCTTGACATGAGTTGCGATCTTCTTGACAGGTTGATAAAGATCTTAATAATAGGTATGGGTTCTTTATACCTGGTGAACAATCTTAGAGGTTCACTGTAAACTACTAGATACTTTCACATTAGCTGAAAATTAAGGACTGAGTTGTGGCTCTACTAGCCAGCAACATTGTATGTTAGTACTTTAGCATCAGTTGAATGTATTCCAGTTAATATAACTTATTTTGTTTAGCCATATAGAATCTGTATAGAAGCCTTGCTACCATCAGAGCTTGTCGTGGATCTGTAAGGTACATGGTTTGAGAGGCCTTTCTTAACTTTTAGATCACATAAGAACTGCTGCACAACCACAAATTGGGGTTGCACCATCTCAAAAGTTGGTGGACACGCTCTCCGGTTCAATGTGTTCTGAGGCGCACAGATAGGAGCTATGACTAAGGTCAGTGCTGCAAAAACAAAGACCTCAATCAATGTCACAGCTTACTGGGATAGTCAAAGAAGACGAGAGGTATCCTTAACCGGCCCACAATCCCCACTGCCCAGAACAATACTAGAGGGTGAGAGATATGTGACTATGGACTAGAACTTATCTATAAACACACAAAAAATATCTTACAGTAAATACATTTTATTAATACTACTATATTACAGCCAAGACGTTTTGAAGAATGTAACACCACTGTACAAACAGCCTGCTAAAAATATATCTAATTAATATGAATACATACCTATTAAATATATACTAATTGGTGATTATTGAACCAAACAGTTATTGTAGTCCAGACAATAAAAAACTAAAAATCTTATTAGAATGAGCCCAGTATCTTGAACTTATTATTATTATTGTGTTGCTTCAGTTCTATCACAAAATAAATTAATAATGTTTGTTTTTTTCCTTTTCTTCTCTTACAGAATTTGAGTGTACACAATGCTGCAAATGGAATTTTGCTGGCACAATGATTTTCTGCCCTGAAGAGCTTGATAACAGCTTGCAATGCCCCTTGCTACTTCGTTTAAAGGATTTGAGACTACACGTTTGAGACGGGGGGAATGTTGAGAGACTAACTGAAGCAATTGTGAAAATTAAACTCTGTAGTGTTGAATACATTTCTAATCTCTTGATGTGTTTTTAATACATTATGGAAAGGGTGATGCTCGCCATATTTATAATGACAGCCACAATAAACATACAACTTGCCTGCAACAAGAATACTTATTGTGCCCTTTGACTGTAATGGGATGTGTAATGCTTTATAGTTTTTATATAAAAGTTAGCAGCTTAAATACAAAATCCGTTTAGATAGACAAGTCACGGGAGAAAATACTTTGTTTTGTGATGGTTTACTAGAGCATTGTAATTCTGCTAATTAACTGGAAAAGTAAAAAGCATATAAATAGTAGCATTTTATTACTTTAATTTCTGGGGAAATAGGCCATCAGCATTTTTCAGCTGTTCTATACTCCATTAAGAATTATGCTGGTGATATTTAAATACACAGATCCCATGTTTTGCATAGTTTCCAGGTTCCAGGATTGAGCCCTGTGGGCAACTGTCCATGCCAATGGCACAAACACCTGGAGGCTAAGTGGTTTTGGAAAATGCATAGCATGGGGGAAACAAGAGGTGTCAGATCTCACGTCAAGGAACACTTTCATACATGCATAGTTCTTAAGCTACCACTAAATCAATCTTTCGGGCTTCTGTGGCAACGCTTAAAAAGTGGCACTGTGGGTATATAGCTCATCTACCTTATGTGCAATCAATAGAAAGAATCATTAAAAGAATACAATCTTATAAATACACTTAATAGTAACCTCTTAACTAGACACAGGGCATTTTTTGTTCACCAGAATCATATACTTCCACAATGATCAGATGTTGTGAAGTATTAAGCTGAGGTTTTACCAGTCTTGAAGATAAAAAAAAGAAATTAGTGATGGTGGAACAGATGCTGACTAAGTGACTAGAATAAAGTTGAGGCATAGTCACAATACAGACGCTTACCATAAATATTGTAATTTATATTTTTCGTGTTGTGAGAATGATAGTTGGTAAGTTGCTGAAAACTTGTTTTTTTTGGTCAAGTGTGTGAGTTTATTGTCTGGCACCTACATCCCCTTGCAGTTTTCTGTGGTCTGTTTGTGCAGGGGAGACCTAGAAGATAGGGCCCTGCTTTGGTTTTACCAGGGAGGGAAGGAAAAGGCTACATATCGCCAATGGGGATATCAGGAATATAGAGACCTGGGGTCCTCTATGGTCTTAATAGAGCAGTCACCAGTCACCTACTTCACATGACAAAGGATCCACGATACCTTGGCCTTTGAAGACTAAACCACATCAGTCATGGGAATCATCAGACCAAGGAGTAGGGGAGCTGCAGCTTCTCTCAAAGGTAAGTGCTTTCTAATGTTTAAAGAATGCATACCTTGTCAAGGTTATCAGGGACACTCTCCTTTTAAATACAGTTATAAATGACATTTATATGAAAGAGGATGCACTGTTTGTACATTTTAAATATATTTTAATCAAAGGAGAGGAATGCATAACAACAGCCTCAGGTGTTATAATAAAATTGGACCTTTCCTTTACATGTGTTCATTGTAATCTAGATATTTCAAGCCACTGACTTTTGTGAAATAAATAGCTATTTTGGCATTTAGGCAATTTCTTTCTTTTCTTCAGCATAGCGCCTTTCCTCCTCTATCTAAATTAATTGTTCATCTTGCTAAAGTAAATAGCGGCGAATGGTGTTTTATTTTTTTTTTAAATGCTAGAATGTTTTGGATTAGTACTCCTGAAGGCCTTGCTTTTTAAATTAAGAATGTGTTGTCATAGCAACATATGCATATGCTGAAAGATCCTAAACCTTTTTAATTCTCACATGGTTGTTGATTTGTACATGTTTTAAATCCTGCTTCAAAATGCAAAAAAATGTTGACATTATACACAACTCTTTTACAATTCCCCCAACATAGGATTTTTATTACCCCTCATGATAGAACCTACAGTAATATATGTCACATCCATATTTAATTAAAAAAAAGTCCGACCTTGTGTTAGGTATAATATAGTGAACACATAGCAGAATCTCAAACAAAACTAAAAGTAACAATAAAAAAAATTGTCAGAGTAGAAACATGTTCTTCCTATCACTGAGCCTAATATCTTAATTATTAAGCATGGAATATAACCTATATTTATCATCTCACTCACACACCATTAAAACTTGCTCGTCAACCAGTAATATCATGAAACAATCCAGGGGTCTGCATCATGGAGTCTGAAAGCGTGTTCCTATTTGGCAGATATATTGCTTCTTGGTATTGCTTTGCATTGTGTTACAAAGAATGGAACATCCTTAATTACCGAGATAGAGTCTGTGTCTGCATGGATGGGTAAATAATTCTCCAAATTATGGAGTGCTCCATAATTTCAAATGCGATTGATAGTTGTAATTAGAGACATGTTTCTTCATTGTTGGGTGTCAAAGTAGTAAACTACAGGAACCAAATAAAACACTGGTCCTGTTAGAATCCATGATTCTAAAATAATGTTTACAAATCTATAATGGCATACTACTAAATGGTTAATGCAAGTTTTAATTAGGAAAATTACAGGCTATCCAAAAGCTTAATCTTCATCTATATTATTTTTTTTTTTCCTTTTTGCAAAGTATATATATTGGAATACTTAATTAAATAATATGCCAGTTTTAAAATGTATCTAAAATATAGACCTGCCATTACTTTTGCAATGTGAGTACAGCGTAACATTTTCTCATAAATTATATGATCCCATGTGGTAGGTAAATAAATTGAGATGGATATATAATAAAAAGACTACTTAAATTCTAAATGACTTGGACTAGAACACATTTTTTTTTACAATTGAAAGAAATCACAGCCTATACTATTGTTCACATACCTTAATGTTTCTGCAGCACTGATAAAAGAAGCGCTAACATGGGAAGGTAGCAGTATTTTTTCCAGAAGTGGGCCCAGACTCATCATCTGGCACCACATGCAAAAGCTGAGAACACCCCCACCAACCTTTACTGTCACTTGAGAGGCAGATTGGGTGGTGTAGTGTGCGTCCACCAGCTGGATACATAAGGTTGCACATTATGAGTGTAGAAACATAGCATGCGGACACTCATACCTGGGAGACGGCTACATAATAGCCCCCGTCAGCCAACGTGTTATGAAATAATGTAGGAAAATACACATATTACATATACACACGTAGATATGTTTATATTGCAGACAAACTTCTGATCATCATGTTTGGGAATCTCTGGGAGAAGACTTGTTTCCATTGGTCTATGGTACTCTGGGTCAGGTTCTTCTTTCTCTGCATTTCTGCCTCACTCATGTTCCACCTATTCTGTGCCCACCTTGATCACTTAAACTTTTTTTAAAAAATAAGTATCTTTAAAGTAACATCTCTGTCAATGCCACATGACATTTAATCAAATGTGGCTTTGATGACTGCCTTTCTTCTAGTCTCTCTGGGGGTTATATATCTTTGAAATTAAAAGAAATATTCTCATTTTATTTTTACTTCTCTTGTAGTACAGTTCTTCTAAGGTCAAGTGTCTATAGTGCCATAGACTGCAAACAGCTGGAGAAGTACAGGTTGGCTAGCCCTGCACCGTTTTGTTCTGTTTTCAAGCATGGAAGGCAAGCAACTGACCATGTTAAGTCTTATTTACATGGGAATTATGTACTCATTACACATAGGCAATTGGACATGTTTTATTTCAAATGTTCTAATGATCTGAACCGACTATTCAAGCTGTGGTATTATTTACGTTTATGGGGAAAAAACTATTAAGGTGAATAACTGCGTTGTTAATATCAGTTAATACCTTGTAATTAATCTGATGTGAGACCTGATGCAGGAAGTGTAACTGTTTCTAACTATAATGTGGTCCATTAACAAGAACTGGAAGTAAAAGTGACAGGTGGCTTGCCAATAAGATACACCTGCATTCGCAATCTTGCAATTTCATGATGCATTCATACATTTTACTGTAGGTTTGTTTCAAATGTTAAAAACAAACCTCCTTTTGTAAATCCTTTGAACTGCTCACTTCATAAACAGCCTTGATTTAAATGGGACAGCCACAAGTTACGAGCACTGCCACTCTGTCCTGCTGATCTGCCCCACAATTGTGGGGACCATGGGATGAACATGGGAAATCAGAGTATGTGCAGCAGAGACTCCACTTACAGCTCCCACATGGCTTCCTTGTGACATAATGAAGCTGTAACATCATTTCCTGGTGGTCTTCTTTAATATGGCTCTAGGTTATGAAGTACGTACATGGTCCTGCACAGCCCCTGCCCCAAACTACATTCAATCTCCTGACTGTGCCTAGCTCTAACTACCCAACTAAAGTGTCTAGATTTGGGAAGCTGAAATGTTGGGGTTTGGAAGAATGGTGATTTTCAGCATATTAGTCTAATTTACATACTGCCAAGCTGCAGCTTGCATAGCTTGGTCAGTCTGGTTGGGGTGATGAGGGGACCTGGGGTCTTCAGCTGTTGTAAAAGACAGATGGTGAAGGAGAAGCAGTGACCTGCACAGAAATACATGCAAAGGAGAAATATTAACCTAAAAAAATTCCCTATAAATTTATCAGAGTTATAGACATATTCAATGACAAAGGTATTGCTTTCCTCTGTTGTAATAAAAATGGACACAAAAGAGGAAAAATGTATGTGTACAAAGAGTGGAACAGGAATCCTTCAAATTTTAAGAGCTGCCTAGTTAAAAATCATTCAAAATTACATAGGTTCAGGGTGACCTGACATCATGCAGTGATGAAGTGGTTGCTAAGGTGAAATGCTTGAATGATTTAACTAGAAACTGCCGTTGAACTGCAAATCAAGTACTGTAGATCATATCTGTCAATTTAAACAGGATACCTTTGTATCGAGTTTCTGCAAAATATGTTCTAAAATTCCCTAACGATTAAAAGTTTCACAGTTGAGTAGTATGTGAGGGTCTCCAAAAGAGGTTATTCCGGTTATGAGACAAAGGTGGAAAAGGGATCTGAGGACATTCCAACCGTCTTAGAATAATGTGAGGTTACTTTGTACTTGAAGATTGTCAGCAATGCTTCCGAGAGTGTCAGAAATGTTGTGACAAATGCATATCATCTTGGAAGATTGATTTGAAGGTGACAGTAGAAAATAATGATGTGTGCACATTATTCTTTGAAATAAATGCTAAGCTTTGTAATTCTTTGATCTCTTCTTATACAATTTCACAAGCATATACAATTGCTTGACTTAAGTTCGTTTGAAGCTTTCATTATCCTGTGGATTCTGGTATATCAAACGCAAAGATGGGCAAAACCTTTAGCAAGAAAGGGTAACAAAATTATACTGGAATTTTATTAAAATGTAATCGTTGGAAACATTTTATGCTGGTATAAATCATTTTCTGAAGGTATAAATAATTTACTGAAATTTAATTACTTGCATTTTTTTCACCTTATTATAATAGGCATTGTTGTCAACATTCAAGGTAGTAGGATTTATGCCCTGGTTGTCAGTTATCCTAACCTATGTAAACATATGAAGGGTTTATTCACTAAAGTGGGAGCTGGCAGGAGAGTTTTAGCTCTCTTGCTTCACTATTCATTATAAATAGCCAACACTGGGAAATTTCTCCAGCTTGAAGGGCTGAGCTGCCCTGTATAATGCAAAATTAAATGGATTAAAAGACTTTAAAGAAATGTCATGGATTTAACTATACATTACACAAGGCCAGCCACACTCTTCCCTCAGTAGATGCTCACTGGGATTGGCTCTTCATAATGTATAGTGAAGTCAAGGAGCTGAAACACAAATCTCCTGACAACTCTCTCTTTACCGAATAATCACCTCTGAGACCATGCAAAAGTTGAGCCACTGCATGGGTATTCTGTGAAACCAGGATGCTGCTTTTATAGTGTTTTGCCATAATATATCATCTATAGTCCTTACCTTCCCATGGTCAGGCAATCAGGCTGTCATTCATTTACTAGCAAAAAAGAACACATGTAGTACAAGCATGGAGGATCCTACAAAGTGAAAACAGGAGTTGCCACCTACAACACCTATGGCCATGTATTGACCATTGACTTAATGGCGGATGTATGTGGATGATGTGAAAAATGATCTGCAAAAATTAGTGAGCCTAATCCACTTCATAGCATCGATGTAATTTAGAACTGCTCTGTGATATCACACAACACAAATTAAATGAGATATGTGGTGCTGACTTATACTTAATATTAACGGGTGCTATGATCTCTCAGCTTTACTTTATTGCAGGTCTGCACTTGGCTGATCAGAGTAATGTAATGTTAAGCAGGTGTATTATGATATACCCTTAATCTTACTAGAAGACGATAATAATGAGAAGCAAATGCTTTTCTAATGAGACTTTAACATGACATTTTATATTTAGCCCAAATTAATTAAAGTCCTTAAGATTATCAATGTTGTTACATAAGTCACAACTAATCTCGTCATAAACTTGGTAATGTTAATAACCGGAGAATTTTACATCCTAGATAACAGCAGGGATATTACAAAGTCAGAATAAGAATAATGTGACTTTTTAACATATAAATAACATGTAATATCACTTTTTTTTCCAAATAAATAACATGTAACACAATTGGAAATGGAAGTAATTGCAGAAACAGGTGCAATTTAAGGAACGTTTCTGAAGAAAATACTGTGTGTTTTTTTTCTTCTTCATTTTTATCTTAGAGCTTGTTTACTTCATCATAGATGTCTATCATTTCACCGCCATGCCAATTTAAGGCTATATCTACCTTTAATGCGCGTGTGGGAGTGACAACTCGTAAATGAGCGTGGATGAAAGAGACTATGTAAAATGTATGCCAATTCCCATATCTGACAAAATCATAGTGCTAAACTACTCAAAGCTGGGATAAATGGTCTTACATTTAGATTAATACCTGGTCAAATATAATACTCATTATATCAAAAGCTAATATATACACACTAACATACAGCATAATCAGAGGGGAAAATACTTTGCTTAATAATATAGTATATAAACATATAAAGCAAAAAAATTAATATATATATATATATATATAATGTAGTACATCCAATCAAAATGAATGTATATCCACAATGCATGAATACATTTTGATTGGATATACTACACTATATATTGTTTTGGGGATTTTTGTGCTTTCTATATTCCAGGATCATATATTATGTTATTAAGCTAAGTATTGCCCTCTCTGGTTACACGTTATGTTGGTGTGTTTATATTAGCGCACTCTCACCTTATTGCTGTTTTTAAGGTAAAACAATGTTGATGCGGTTTGCTCAGCCCATCAAAGCTCTGAACTAGAGAGATTTAGGAAATATGTTTTTCCTTATAATACACTAATAAAAAGTGTATCCCAATGTAATTTTAATGTAAAAACATACCACAAATAAAAAAAGGTACAATATTTGCATCATGCTTGGCCTATGATAAATTACATTAATACCTAAACAGCTGTTGTGTGGTTAGTAACAAAGGGAATATGTAAACATGCATATAGAAATTTTGTAGAAATATCTTAATTAGTGTGAGTTTAATATGCTTGCTTGTGAGATCAAATGGAGAAAATAAGGTATGTGATAAATCATTTTTAGCCCAACTCTTTTTGTAATATGTTTTCATATTAAACATTAAACAGTAATTTAGGTTGAAAAAAAGACATGGGCCCATTAAGTTTAACCTTGCTGTTGATACAGAAGAAGACCAAAAAAACCTCATTAAAATGATTTCCAATTGTGCCTCAACAAGGGGAAAAATGGTCCTTGACTCTAAAAGGGCAATCTGATTTCTCGCTAGATCATCTAGCCATAACAAATCATGTCCTTATAACCAATTATATCCCTGTGTATTCTCCTTCACTACAAAAAATCAACCAACCCATATTTAAAAGCATCTTCTGAATTTGATACACTAGTCCATGTGGGTAGTGAATTCCACATCTTGTTTTTACTGTCAAGAACACCTTGCTGCTTAAAGTCCTACTGATGAACGGGTCATCAGAGAGCAGCTGGTATTACCACTCTATGTCTTTGTATAATGATGTCATTTCTTTCTACGAGACATATTTTCTAGTATAAACAAATTCAACTCCTCTAGCCTCCTCATATTAACCCCTTCAGGACAGGTTTTTTTGACACCTTAATGACTGGAGCTTTTTTCCCTTTTTACCATATGTTGATTTAATTAGGATTCATTTGTTTGTGTTGTGATGTACCCACACAAATTAGACAACATCCCTTGATTACAAGAATAAAGTTGCATTTGTCAACAATAAACCTCATCTGTCACTTGCTTATTTCTCTACAGCATGATTTCTTTACAGCATCATGTTTGTGTACCTTGCTATACATGTCTGTATTCACATACTCCTTCACTAGAAGCAACCACACTCCATTTGGGCTACCAATATCCTTGCCAGTTTTACCAGATGTTATAAATACCTATGCTTCACCTATTTAGCTTATTAGAAAAGATTAAGCTCTCATGCAGCTCCCATGGCAGAGGCAGACATTTTGTTTGTTGCTCTCAGTGTTAATATACATCTTAGTCTATATATCCTTGTGACAGCATTCTCATCACATAGTCATAGACATACAAATACCTATTTTTCACAGAAAATGAACATAAAAATTCTGTATAGGCTAGTGATCTGTCAACCACAATACAAATGTGTTATTTTTTGTTTTTTTTTCTATCATGAAGATAATGCCATGGTTACTTTTTTATGTCAGGATCAGATTCACTCTAACCATTAGGCGATCATTTTAAATGTCTTTCCAAGAGTCTATTTCAGCCTGTCATAATTTTAATTTTGTATATACTCTAAGTGATTAAATTTGTGTTATCAAAGGCTCATGGGGAATACATCATCTTTACCGAGGCCTAATCGAATAGCATCACAATCTCCCCAGTGTTATTAATGAGAAAATGGTAAGAGTGTTTCAATTTGCAAACCTTCAGTGATAGAACACGGACATAAATACAATATATAAATTGTGATTGGCCAAAAAGAGGCACTTTACGGGAACTCCACAGTTTCAACAACAGCTATTTGATAATCTTTTTTCAACCTAAGTTAATTTATTAAAGCTACTTGATTAAATTGTCACTAAAATATTCATTATGCAGTATAATTAACATATAATGTGTTCACTAGACCAGACTAGTAGATTGCTTACAGTTGCATTTTTATATATGCCATAATTCTTTTTTTCATTTGTATAGATTTTAATTCCTTTTTTTTCTGCTGTGCGTCAGCCATATACTTAGAAGAGGAGATTAGCATAGGCTTCATTTTAGTTGGTCCTAGCTGCTGATGTAGTTTGAGCTATGTGGATGACAGATGTTGATAAAAAAACTAATAAAAATGAAATAAGCTCAAAACATAAAATATATCCTAATAGGTTATTTTAATAAGACAGAAGCTCTAACATTTGTTACCGGTAATTACGTTGTATACACTTGTCTTTAAATTGTACACAATCAGGCCTGTGGGTAAATGACCTGTGGGCTAGTGGCCAACAGCGCCACACACATACTGCTTTAGTGTGTGGCTGGTGGATGCATTTGCCAAGGTGTACGCAACATGTATAGAAAAACATGGCATGCGGCTGTGCATATCTAGCCATTGGCCACACCTACGTTATCAGGCGGCTATTGGACTTAGTGCCAGGGCCATTCTATCATCCCAGTCCGACACTGTACACAATGTAAAAAAGGTACCTAGGCAACCTTTTTTATTTGTTGACATTGAATGTTTTTCATTCTGGCACAAATTAATTCTTGTGTTTTTCATTCTGGCAGCAATGTATTTTGGTTTACATACTGTATAATACACCTTTTGATAAATCTTTATACACACTAGTGCAAAGTGCAACATAATACTAAGGTGTTTGTACATTCTTACCATTATCAACCACCAACTACTAGGTGATAGCTACAATCACTAAAGGGTTTGATTATATGAGATTTAAAATTAATCAGGCACAGCTGTGTATAATAATGATGGGCTCCAGAGTATTACTCTGTGAGTTGGTGACCAGCTGGCTACTCGTTTACCAATATAGATGAGTTGAAGAAATGTTTAAGTGCATGTGTTCCTTAGAAAAATGATGTTGATGAACAGATGGGCCTAACCAACACTGTTAATAAGCTTTGAATGTTATTGAGACAAGTGGCTGAGCACATTTCACATTAATAGTTTTATTGGTGAGGAAAGAAATTATGGTCCCAAAGGCATTTGGGGAAAATGCTGAAAACTTATATAAGCCAGAAGCCTGTTAAAAATCTATGTTTGGTATTAAGTTCTCAAAAGAGTTTTGTCAAGAGTATCCATGGTGCTATAATAATATAATAATATTAATAATAATAATGTAATAATAGTAATAAAAAAGTAGCGTTCAGGGACTATTTTGATCCACATAAACCACAAAAAATCTTATAATCTTATTACTGTACTTGGGGACATTGCTAAACATTAATTTTGAATTCTTTGGAGCAGATTTCTTTACATTTTCCCCCTGTACTTAAATATTTTGTTTCCAATGAATATTTTTATATGTATAAATATTGCATCAAATTAACAACCTACTTGTCACGAGAAAGAAATATGTAATTTGTGTGGGAACATTATATGAGAAAATATAGGGGAAATTAGGAATTAAGAAAAATGCTTAAAAATGTGATTTATATGGGATTTAATCCAGTTGAGAAATACATGATTTCTGTAATGATGGGAATAGTTTCATCACCATTATGTTTTTTTTTTAACAAATATATATATGATTGAAGGCCGGCCCTCTGCCAGCGAGTTTTTACATGATATAACCAATCAACTGATTTGTAATTAACTGGTGGATTATTGATCCGTTCAATTCATGTCTTTGTTTACTTACTTACTATTTCCTTATTTATGACTCCTTTGTTCTTAAAATATTGTTGGAGTTCATCATATATTTTGGGAATGCTGGGGAATGTGCAAACAACATATTAAAGGTGTGCCCTTCTGTTCTCTAGGTTTACTAATGGTTTTTTACCATTAAAATAAAAAATTTGCTGTATTTACATTGCTTCTGAGAAATATGTCACATAGTTGCATTGAACACGGATGAGAAAGTAGTACAAGTAGATGCGGAGAAGATGCTATAGCTGCTGATCTATAGTACCAACAAACTTCTGCATAGGCTGGTAAAGGAAATTCAGAATATAAACCGTTCCCCTTCAAGACAGAAAACAAGAAGTTTTCATAAAAAAGTGCTAATTGTTTAAATAAATAAAAAAACTCACAATACATGTTCACATGTAATTATACATTAATTCTAAGCCCTTATATTCCAAGCTTTGCTTTGGAAATCCATTGTATTTTGTTTGCTCAAAAGGCATGTAGCGATTCTAATATATCTGTGCATATTTGCAATTCAGATGCCGATATAGAAATTAAGACATTCTTAGTTTATATTTGATGTTGTGGTATTAACAATTCTTAAACAACACTGCCCAAAACCATGTGGAAAACATTAAAGTACGAAATAGGTGCAACCTTGCCTTTTGCTTTCTGTTATTAATGCATCTTCACAATTTTAATGTGGTAATACAGTCTTATTCGTGGCAGATGTATTATGCCATAATGTATCTGTTTTTATCTACAGCTGGCTTTATTAAAGTGTTTGAGCTGTACAAAATCAGAGTAAAAAAAACATAAGGAATGCTAAGAAAACAAGTTATAGTTGCCATATGTCTTATTTCATACGGGATGTCGTTGTGAAATTAATTCCATAGGCTTTCATTAGACCAAGAGATGCATAAATTGGTTCTAAGATCCATTAGCCTTGTTAGCTGAAGGCAGTTCACTATCAATTAAAACCATTGCAAAAATGTGAAATTGAGCTTTTTGCTGCCCTAGAGTAATGAAAATTACATAGTTGAGAACTTGGGATGTGTGAACCAGGCACTGTCTGCTCAAGGAAATGTGAGTCATAAATGAGAAGACTGAGTGTATCTAATTAAAAC
Source organism: Spea multiplicata (assembly GCA_009364415.1). Classification (NCBI taxonomy): domain Eukaryota; kingdom Metazoa; phylum Chordata; class Amphibia; order Anura; family Pelobatidae; genus Spea; species Spea multiplicata. Next base: position 29,945,194 of record VKOC01000005.1, on the reverse strand, counting down.
TAACCTATATACTGCATTTTCTTCAGTCTTGTGGGATCGGCATGGTTATATTAAACCAGAATTCTAATGGGATTCAGGTTTATTTTTTCCAATTTTACCAACCGATTTACCTGTGCAGGCATTAGACCATATCGGCATAGTCCCAATATGTTTCTCAGGACTGAACACTACTACAGTACCCTGTAATGATTGCATGAAGCACATATATTTCATGGGATAATCCAAGGTAGCAACCATGCTAGCAGCTGTCTATACCTAATAAACTGGGTAGGGACACCTGTGCAAAATCCATTCCAGGCTCTAATCTAATTTGTCATCATCATGCATCATCATGAGTGAATACAGGGGCAGGAAGATATTTGGTGGCAATGTCTAGTATATGGAATGCTCGGCATACCATCACAACACCTGTGAAAAGTACCATAGATAGCTTTGCCTGCTATGGTCTCTGTTCTGTCCTGTATACAAGGCAAGGTTCATTACACTCACATTTTCACTGTGTTCTATCAAACTAATGCAATCATAAAGAAAAAGCAGGTTTCCAAACCAACTAAACAAAAAAAATGTGCTTTTCTCTATCAACAATCCATCAAAAACCAGAAATACATGATATTTTCACTAGTTGGAAAGCACATTTCAAAAAAATAAAAAAAACTTATTTGAGGATATTTTTATGTACAATTGTCCTTCTTGTCTTTTCTGTCCTGTTGTGCTATCTTGACATAACCTCGGCATGGCGATATATATTTTTCCTTTTTATCACCTCTTCCAATTTCATTAAATCTTGTATGCACGAATTACTCATTAGACATGTGAAAATGGCCCAAAAATGATTCAGTTCATTTTTTCGGTTCCTTTAGGCCCATTTACTTTCGGGCAACCAATTACGTTCTCTGCCCATTTGGTTCAGGGACATTTTTGGGCATTCACTCTCACTCTCTAACCCTCTCATCCTTGTTCACTCTGTCACTCATGCTCTCTAAACTTTTCCCTACCTTCTCTGGTGACCACGTTCGCTTCTGCCGACTACTTCTACATCTTCATCTTCCATCTTTTATCTTCTCCGTTAAATCTTCTATCGTTGTCCACATCTCCGTCAATACAACCAGGCGAGAATTTTTGCCAAAATAGCGGTGCTTCCGGTGTCGTCAACTACTCCTCCAATCGGAGAAAGGGAAGGTCACCGGAAGCGCCGCCATATTGCTTGAGTTCAAGTTAGGGCAAAATGATGGTGCTTACAGTGATGTGCTCTCCCCTAATTAGCAGATGGGGAGAGGACGTTCCCGGGTGCACCGCCATATTACAAGTTAGAGCAAAATGACAGGAAGATAGAAGATGAAGAAGATGCAGGAGCGTAATCATTTAGAGAGGGTGAGAGAGAGTGAACAAGAATACAAGTATGAGAGAGTGAATGTGGGCCCACAAATTTTGGCCTCAGCTTTTTCTCTGTTTTCATCTGATTCGTGTGGGGGGATCTGGCCTATGTACAAATCACCAAATATAACAAAATTCAATAAATTAGCAATTTGTATAAATCCGAATGCACAAGTGTATAACCGTACTCACCATTTTTATTGTGTATTACATTGTTATGTATGTAATACTGCCCAATAGTTACTTATTCTTCATTAGCAGTGAGATGGATGATTAAGTGTTATTTTCATATTGAGGCAACCAAGATGTAATACACAAAAGTTGGATTCACTAAGATGTCACTGGCAAGATATAAAAACGTGCAATCGTGGTAATATACAAGCTGTTTGGGACACTGAGTCAGTCATCTAAAAAAAACGTATTTGAGAATGAAAAGGCGCACAAAAAAGTTTTTATGCCTAATAAATCAGCCATCACAACAACATATCATTACGCCACAACTTTAGGCATCGCAAGCAACACCTTTATACAACATCCAAATGTGTCTTTAGTGGTAAAACACCAATGTTCCCAAAATAAATACATCAACTTCACCAAAGTTATACAGTATATTTAGGTGTAGTGAAATCAGTTTTTGTTTATTGGCATGTACAATATACATAACATATCTTCTTTTCTTGTTTATACTGAGCTGTATGTCTTAGTAACTGTTTAGAATATTCTAAGTTGCTAGTTTTATCAGTTCATGGAAGCAATATTTCATTGTGTAAAGTTAGTAACTTACAGGTTTTTATCATGTTTTATATATTTGCTTATTACAAAATATACTGACGTTACTGTTTAATACAGACTAATTTCCTCTAAAATAAAATGCCTTTGTTTTGTGATAAGATGGAATATTTATATGATACATACAATTGATTTAGTGGTACTGGGAAGCAAATCAATGAAATGAAGGGTGTTTTAATTAACAGAAAACTTGAAGAATTGTTCACTATTTCTAATTACTCACCCTTTGGCCCTCCTTTCCTGGGGGTCCCGGTGGTCCAGTAGCACCCTGTCAATGAAAATACAATTGTACATATAGACAGATAGATATATAGACAGATAGATAGAATGATTGACAGATAGATTTTGTTGACTTACCATCTCCCCTTTAATACCTGCAGTAATAATCTAAAAAAGTAAAAGAAGGTACGTGATTACATACTAAAAGTGAATAAGGACAAATACTTGGAATACCCTATTTTTAAAGATTATCATATACGTGTGATACATATTATATCAATGTTTTTTTAATCATATATTGTATGCCAACAGAAGTTAGCACAGTCATTTAAAGGGCATTTAGGGTATTTCTAATGCATGATGGCACTCCATAATGAAGAGACTGTTACCTTTTTTTATTTATCTGATAAAATCACCTCTAGAAGCCGTAATTAAATGTATTCTATATTCACTATAGCAGTAAAGCAGTTAAGAATGGGGAAGGTTTATGAGTTTTTCCATTACATATGAAATAAATATACCAGGTAGGTCATCTTGCTGGCAGGATACCTTAGTACACCTGAATAGTGACAATCATTGGTCAAATAATTTGTTTTTAATACATAAGAAGTCTCACTGTACTAAAGTGTTGCTGAGAATAAATAAAATATTTTATGCCACCTTTAATGTTTTTTTGACATTTTTCTGTCCTAAGGTTTAACAATGCTCAAAATAATCAAAGTCGTAAATATCTATTTAATAAGATCACTTAAGATGTGCCTGGCACTGAATGCTCAGAAGCTTTGGCTACTCTGAAAATTGTCAGAGCAAAGTGAATAAGTAGGTCCTGGACAAGCACTGGCAGAACTGATGGAATACTTTTCACATCAGAGCATTTAAAGAAAAGCTTCCACCTATCTAGCTACCTTTCGTCCTTCTATATTTTAAAGCTGGCAACACGTCGACAAATATCAGTGATATACATTGCATGCTTTGGAAGGCGGTTCCATTGATGAATCTGTTACAGGTTTTATAGCAGACTACTAGAGTAATGTCATCATGTTCTTGAGTTAAAACATGGCATATTATTCTCAAGGGACCAAAGAGAAATTGCTTCTGTAAGAAATCATTAAGCAATTTCTCTAGAAAAGATGGTAGGAACCCATTATCTTGTACAAGTTGAAACATTTATACATACTGCATGTGTACCTACAAAGATAAATAGAAGTCGCAACTGCATTGAATAGGCGCACATGTGCCAAAAAGGGAAAGCTTTAAAGTATATATATATATAGTTATTGTTACACTTAATATTTTTTAGTCTCAGTGTTAGTTACTAATGTCTATCACTCCAGGCCCTCCCTTCACTCCCTAAGTACTAGGGTTTATATTGAAACCCAAAGAGGTATTCTAGAAATGGTTTTATACCAACAGCAGGTAAATAGTCTTATTTTTCTTCCTGTGTTTTACCCCAACTCTGCTAAATAACGAAATATTGCCCTGAACTGATCTACCCTTTTTGTATTTTTAATGGTGAATATGCACGGAAATCTTGTGATATGTCATTATTATGGCTGCCATCACCAAAGTAGGTGCCCAGCTAACTGCCAACATCTCACTTTACAAGAAAAAAAATTAAAATAATGTTTCTTTGAGCAAGGTGACACAAGCCAGTTATATATAACCATCTTATTATTTTGTTTATTGTCCCATTGCTTCTCACCCACATTCCCACTTTTGCCCACAGGGGGGATCATGGTCTGGATCTCCTCTGATATGGTCTGGATCTCCTCTAAGTGGCCCATTAAGCTGCAAAATGGATCAATATATGTGCTTTTGCAGAACAGACTCCAATTGCAGATTCCATGTGGCAACCCTAAAATCTATTGAAGATGAGTGCCACATTATCAAATCATGTCTTGGAATTCCGCTTCAATACATGGCAAGGTGGCTAATCAGTTAAGGCAGGCCCTGGTTCAACCTCTAGCCACCATTGACCTTGGACGTATGGTCGGCTGGTAGTTAGCATTGGTGTGGGACAGCGGAAGTTATGCTGTTGAACAGATAGTTGGTGTATGGCCAGCAAGGACGAGTTTGGGTTCCAGTACTGTGTTGGGCAAATTGATTGGTATTTGTATACTTGTATATTTGTTATTTATTTATTGGTTTGTATATTGGTTACTTATGTTGTTTTAAGGCTAATACTGTTAAGTTATAGTGCTTTTAATAAAAGAGCTGTGGTCTGTGTTTTATTGGGTTATAGGTGACTGTACATACTACCTTCATACATGTTTTTCAGCAGCAGACCAGAAGGTGTGAAAAGTATTTCTTACTTTAATCAAAACTCTATTTTTGATGTGTTTTATCATCCAGGCAAAAGAGGTGGACCTTGGAGACTGACACGACAAGGTGATTTAAAAAGTCCGACAATCGCTGCATTACTCATAAACACATCCTCTTCTAAATAGATCCATTTAAAATGATTTGTTGATTAATGATCAAAACAGTTATAAGAAGTGGTCCCAATTAATTAAATTGTAAATCTTAAATAAATCATAGTGAAATAGTTTAATTGATTAATAGCATTATGAACACATTGGCATAAATAACTATAATATTGATTCCAATTAAATCAGGTGGTTTATTGATGGGCGGCTCTTGGTATAAAAGAGTAACTGCATTTTACTGTTAAAACCTATATTACATTGTACAGCATATTTTCCCGTGATCCTGACGATCTGAATCACAACATATAAAATATGTATGATTTTATGCAGGGCTGCAAATTGCTAATTAAGAAAGTTCATGACTTATTTCTACAAGGACTATGCAAAACGGAATGCACATTTATGATACAGTAATGGATTAGCAGACTGAAGGTCTGGAGGTCTCCCATGCCATCTACATAGTGGAGCAGAAATGGGTTAGCGTTGTGTTAGATTAGAGTTGGGCTAGTCAGAAGGCTAACCCTGGGGCATCGTAATCACCTGTCATACCCGGAACATCTGGGATAGACCTAATGAATTCTCAGGCGTTATAACTTCACACGCATTGCATTAACAACAGCAAGCAGAGAAAAGCACTAAATGAAAGCACCTGAATAAAAAAGACCACTTTCAGCTATTTTTTTTAAACAAGGTTATACCAATAAGCATTCTATACTTGCAGTAGCAATAAAAAGGTTGAGAACAATTGCTTCTCCCCACCAGACTTCAAAGCAACTTTGTTTTTATTTTGAAAGTTTGTATTTTTCCCCTTCACATCTATGTCCCACTGTGCGGTATCCTTTCCTCACCTGTCTTCGCGAAGCAATTTAAAAAATAAAATGCAGCAGCATCTCTATAACAATAACTGAATAATGAGTAGTTTGATCTGTCCCTGCAGAGCAATTAAAACTCTGTGGCAGATCTGTGCATTGAGCTCATACAATCTTTGCCTTAATTAACTCTGGGATTGTCTGAGATTACTCCCTACAGCAAATTCCGTGGACAGAGATTTCCAACAAGGGCCAAACATTATAGACCAGTTAGATTTCCTTAGCAGAATCAATAATTAGGTACATGAGAGAATGAGAACAGTCTAATGAAGTCAATATGCCTTTTACAACAAACATGTTACTAGCCAATGATATTAACTATACATTAACCTTTTGAGTGCCTAAGGGGTGAGCAGAGCCTTGGTAATTTGTTGAACTCCCCTCAGGCACTTAAATAGTAAACATGAACTATTTCAGCATATTTTAGAGGTCATATTACCAGAATGAGAAAAACAATGTGATTTCTGGGTGAAAAGTACCAATAGATGGATGGCACTAAACCCAATTGAGGTCGAAAAACAGATGCAGAGGTGTCAGCTGGGATTTTAATTTGTCGCATATGTTGAACAAATTAACCATGATATATTAGGATCAGAATCCTCAACCATATTGTTACTCCCTGGTACCAAAGGAAAAAAAAATATTTTTCATTATCTCATTACACAAGCCTTGGGTATATAAGCTCATTTATTTACATGTTTCGAACTTTATATTACAACAATGAGTTAATCAACCCAAAAGAAAACAATATGAAACATATGTTTGTAGCACAATTTATAGGAGGTCCTTGTATCCCGAGTCTGGAAGTCGGTATGCCTTTATTCCGTTAAAAAAGGGGTTTTTATTATAAAATCCCCTCGTACAATCCCTAGGTTCATGTTTTGCCATCATTACTATTATCATTGCATGCCAGCTAGAACGTTAGCCGCTTCAAGTGTCACTTTGATCGGCAAATGAGGATCCCAAGGGAATGTTACAGATAGGGGATGAAATACTGTTAGCTCAATGTTACCTCCAACAGCTGTTCCTACAACAACCAAAGCATGGTTCTGTTTAACCAATTTAAAATATCAGCATGTACTCTTCCAATCAATGAGTGTTTATACTCATGGTTTAGAGGTAAAAATTGTTGGTTATAAAAATACGAGTAAATATTTATTTAATCTTTAAACAATATAGTTCTAAAGTGTATGCCAGGAAGAAAAGCCATTTTTGCTTCCTCTAGGCCTATGGAAAATCTAGCTTAAAATAGTAACATGTTCCCTAAATGTCCTTTAAATCGGTTGTGTTTTGTTTTACGAAGTATAATCTGTTTATAGTCTGTTTATAAAGCATTTCAGGTACTACAGTATATATACTTACAGGTAAGGTAGCTGGTCCTGGGGGGCCCATTTCACCCTGGAAACAAAATCAAATATAAATAAAACTCAATAACTCCACTGGCCTGAACACACAGACGCAGAAATTATGAGTGGACAGCATCTAAGACCTGTGTATGAGCTTCACGTGTTGCCAAAATCAATCAAATATCCAAACTCAGTTTCAGATGATACTAGTGATAATGGTAGTAAATTTACTATATTCCTCACTACTTCACTGTCCCTATCGTATAATTATTTGACAATTAAGATTGTGACTCACAGCTGTTTAATATAGTAACTAATAGCCCCTATCCATTTTGGTATAGGTGATTGTAATTATAGACCCATTGAGAAATATCTTGCTATAGCCATCCCCAACTCTTTAATTAGTGCTTAAAATGCTTACAACAAATATAATTTTGTCATGTACATGTGTTAGGAAACTATTTTTTATATTGAATACTAGTACCTGCCTATTATATTTTTATGCCTTTGTTCAGTCTATTGGTGTAGTGTCTTAGCGATAATATACTGTATATATACATATATATACTGTATATATATATATACATATATATTTAGGTGCATTTTTTATATATATAGTGTATATATATATATAGTGTATATATATATATATAGATATATATATATAAAAATAACAATACACTATATGGACCTTCCTCATCCAACCATGTCTTTATGGACCTTGCTTTGTGTACTGGTGCAGTCATGCTGGAATAGAAAAGGGCCTTCCCACAAAGTTGGAAGCATATCATTGTCCAATGTGTCTTGGTAAGTTGAAGCTTTACAAATGTCCTTTGCTGGGCCTGGTCCAAACCCTTATTTCAGTAATTAAGATGTGCGTCCCAATACTTTTTTCTCTATAGTGGTGCACAAAGCAAGGTCCATAAAGACATAGTTGAATGAGTTTGGTGATTGTGGCTAAATGTGGGAAGGGATATTGCTGCACCTGGGAAGAGACATGGTTAGGGGCAGGATCACCCTCACACCATACCTGTAGAGGTCTACCTGTTCTATATTGAACCATAACAGATATTCCAAGCTACCTCCCAAATGAAAGCAGCTGTGTATCATGTTACAAAAAAAACATTGGTAGTAGTTTAAATCATCTCAATTTTTGGGAGAAAATCACTACTGCTGATTGTTAGTGAAAGGTAACTCAAGCTCATACTTGGACAACTTGTTTTGCAAGGCAGTAGCTCAAGTTGAGAACCACAGCAGAAGCTGAGAACTAATAGCTGTTATATAGTCATTGTACTCATTGGAAAAATACGATTTAAATGAAACCTTCATACACATTTTGTTTTAGTATTATTTCAGAAATATGTTAAATATGTATAATCTATTTTATTTTAAATAGATTGGGAGCTAATAGAGGATAGAGATCAATAGAGGATGAACACTATGTGATATTTATTGATCTGATTTGCTTCTTTTCCCAGGTTTGCTAAAAACTAATGTAACATCATATTAAATGTTATTAACTCGGCTACCTTACAAAAACAAACAAAAAAATCAACATGATTGTGTCCAGGTGAAATGCTTTAAATTAGTATAAACATTCTGCTGTATATTTAGATGTATATTTTGGTCTCTCTTAGGCCTCGTCATAGAGGTGATGTTGGTATCTCTAGGTACACAGAGCCAACCTCAGGTTCTTTCCCTATCTATGAGTAGGAGAGCAAAAGGAAACACTGCAAGATCACAACTGGAGAGTTATCTATTTCCTTTACACTATACACTAGTGGTACTACATAAAAGTAATACGACTGCATCTTGGACTAACTTAATCTCAAATCATTTCTTAGTCACTGTAATCTGGTTGCTTCACTTAAGTTTCTGAGAAAAACAATATTTTGTGACTCCAGATGTCATTACTATACCAACAAATTTACACAGATGCCATTGTACATGTAAACTTACTTTTTTTTAAAAAGGCATGTACTTTTATGCAAGGTGCAGTTTTTAATATCACTTATATAGGACTCTATCAATGCTTGTGAAGTGCAAATGTAGAAATGTACAGTATATACATTTAATGTAATGTAAATAATTTGTTTTAGCTGTCTTTTACAGCCAGGGGTGCCATCAGTAGATACAACCAGTACTAGGCCTAGGCTTTAAGCATGTACTGGGCCCCAAGATTTCTGATGATGGCTCTGCTCACAGCTCCAGGTTCTAAGGGCTCTAAGTAATATGATGGTAATACACGATGGAAAGTAATACTGTTGATCATAAGTTTACTTTTTATACATGATGATATAACTATACTGCATAATGATTTTGTGTGTCACACCTCCCACACCCTGTGATGGGTCAACATGGACCAATTCTGCTTAACCTGCTAGTGCTACCATTGTGTCTAATGATGTTAGTTGATAATGTTACTCAACCTTACATTTGAATAATAAAAAAATGTAGAATTAAACTGCACCTAAATATTGATAGGGCACATTGGATACTCATCATTTCACCCTAAACCATAAGCTGTAAATGAATACAAAAATACATGGTCAACCTTTAACTTTTTGAGATAATTTAGTGGTTATGTATCGCCGTACCTTCTCTCCCTTGGGACCAATTGGCCCATGAGACCCCGGTTTACCATCCATGCCCTGTGCAAAGAAAAGAAAGAGTACAAGTACAGTATATAATTAAAAACAGAAGATGTAACTGATGAATTATGAACATGCTTATAGTAATGAAAACAAGTTAGATGTTCAGTACCCTCCAATCTTCATTCCACAGATCACAGTGAATGGAAATATAGAGACAGGCTGGCACTAAAATGATAAGCAACATCTGTGCATTGGTGGGTGCAGAACATTAAATCAGCCAGTGTTCTAAATACTAAATATCTGTGCAACTTCACTTCTTGCTAAAATTACATTAATTTACCATCTGGAAGAAGCATCATTTAGAGTTATGAGATTTTAAATACCCACTTGAATTAAATTAGTGAAGGAATAAATAGTTCTGATTTAGCTCTTATTTGGCCTTTAACAAGCTCAGAAAATACTTCACGAGGTAAATTGGATTTTTGATCCTTTGTTGATCTAAAATATTTTAAATAACAAGGCTTCCCCCATATATATCTTGCATTATTTATCAACATGGTGACTTTAATTGGTACAAGGATGCTGATTGCGCGGATGAAAAAATGGAAAGATGGTTTTTGTTATTCAGACACGGGTAAACGATCAACTGGCATTGTTTGTTTATTAAACGTTCTAACATAATTTTAGCATTTCTTAATTTTTGAAATTAGTATTCTAAAAGTTTAACCCCTTAATACAATGAGGAGAATGTAACGTTTTGGTGACAACCTTACACTTCGTATAAGAAAACATGGGACAGCAATGGTATAATGGCAAAAGGGCAAAAAAGAAAACAAATAAAAACATTTTCACATTATTTTCTAGTATGCCACAACAAATAAATAAAGTAAGCTGTAACCCCCATAATAAACCCATAAAGGGGAAAATCAACAACAAATTGCAGGGTAAACTCACAGATGATTAGTGTTTTAAGCCATAAAGAAAAATCTAGTATGAAAATAAAATGTTCCTATTTTACCCTTTCTGTACCACTGGGGCACCTGGTTTAGTGGGATTTACAGCTCCTTTGACCTTCTTTATCATCCTGGATCATAGGAGTTTTAGTACATAAAACTCGCCTGACCTTTTTTGTTACTATATGTTCAAATATGTTTTATTATTTGTTTTTTTAAATGTATTTATTGGTGGGTTGGCTGTTCTTTGAATGTAAGCAGGGATCAGGAAATTAAGCAGCTGACAACATGAAGATGTCTTTGGGAACCTAGAAATACTCTAATCGACTTGTTCTCTTACACAAATCCCTGCTTGTATGATCAAAGTTTTTGTTTCTACTTTACTGAGATGCTGCAGATAGGTCAATGACAGTTCAGCAATGACAACTGCTCCTCACGCAAACGCTTATGTCCATATCTGGGAACTTTCTCAATGAGATAACCCTGAGACCCTTGAAATTGTAACCCTCCAAAAGCCCATATTCTACGTAGTTACTCACCAAATGTGTTAACTAAATAACCCTAATACCGGTTCTCAAGGCACCAATTGGGAGTCTTCTATATGACCACAGTACTGTAGAATTGAAGGAGTCTGCTCCAGCTCACTACACTCCAGAAACATAATTTTGGTAAGCGCTATGAAGAAGGGTAAGAATTCACCACAGATGAGATATGTGATTGGCATTCTGTGCTCAGTTTGTTCACATGTCTCATATATTGTTGGCACTCTAAAGGTTAAACCTAATTGTCTTAAACAAAAGACAAATTAAACATGACGCCTTTAGGCATAACTCTGACTCATTCACTTCTTCCACCCTGTGCCATGATCATAGTAATGCATACAACAGAATCTTATGTGCAAATACAAAAACTGATATAACAATTGATTCAAGATCAAAGTGTGACATTCCTTGTACCAAATTATAGATTCAGAATAGGACTGTTACAGACACAATACATTTTATTTTGCTTTTGATTATATGCAGTATTTTCACGCATATGATACATAAATATTGATTTTTATTTTTTTTTATTTCCACCGTTCTTAATAATACTTTTAAGGACCTTTAAAATCAATATTGCATTAATACATAGCTAGAGGCTTTCATGTATTAATCTCTAGTATACAATTCCAAACCAAATATAATTATAATGACCATGCAAATTCAGCGTTTATGTGAAAATATAACTATCAGCTATAATAAGAATTGGTTTCACACTGTGTTGTGAGCACTCGGTATGAAAAGGCATTCTTTCTTTAAGTTATTTTCATGCAATGCATTTAACAAATACGTGCAGGAGTCTGCAGCCTTGCTAGTTACTACTTGCACAAAATCTTCCTCAAGCTCATCAATAGGTCTTTTGCCTCACTGCACATATTTATTAAAAATATTACATCTTTTTTACTTTACATATATAGAGAATTGCATGGAAAATTGTCTTCTGACATTTTATGACATGCTTCATTTTATGTATATCTTTAGCACTGAACCTAGCAATAAATCGACGACTACTTCTTGGGTTGTCCTGATCTCAAGACTTTAGTTCCACTTCAACATTTATTTAGGCAGCATTGCTTTATATGTCGTTTAGAAGCTAAACATCGGTAAAAATCACACACAAATAAAAAGCACAACCCCCAATCAACAGATTTATGCCCATAGTGGTCTAGTCAACGTAGAGCCAGTCTTGTATACTCTAAAAAACAGAGAAGCTTTTATTTAAGTGCCGCATAGTTTGCAATAACAATAACATAATAAGGATAATAATTTACACCAACACCCACGTCTCTCCATCCATATTTTAACATCTCTAAATTGAGTTTCTTAATTTAACGAGCAGCAAACTTCCTGTTGGCCTCCATACAGTGGACTGGTGCTGCTACTTTAATGATGTGTCTAATTCATTCTCTTAATAATTGGATCAGTAATTTAGAAACCATATACTTTGTAGAGAATAGTTATTCCATGACAATATATTCCTTCAATTGCCTTTCCAGTATGAATACAAAATATCTGTTTTAATTATTGCAAACACATGATATCCATTCTATTATTTTTTTTTTACTCGTTTTATGAACTGTTAAATTTCCGTTTGCTGGTGTTAAGCATCTCAAATCCCAGATAGAGTATAACAGCTGCCACCAGCTGAGATCACTGCTGTACACTGTGAGATCTGGTTTCCTTTATTCTTTAGTGCACACTCTATCAGTGTTAGCAGTTACACATGATTGTGCCATTCATTACTCTTAGATTAGATTACTACAACAATACAGAAACACAGTTAAAGGCACAGGCTTTATCCAACTGGCACCAAACCATATGTAATTCAAACCAAGATATATGAGGGAAGACAAAAACGTGTAAATGTGCCACAGATCCCATTGAAAATGTTTTAGAGATGTAGACCAGCCGTTTGACACTATAGGATAACACAATTAAACGGCCTTTCTGTACCTGTTACACAAGGTTACGTAGATTAAGTGATTGCATGCTGGTTCTCACTTTCTGTTTTGTTTAAAATAGTTTAATAACATTTTGAACTTTGTAGGTCTTTAAAAATAATTTAGATAATGAAAATATATTTATCTATTCCTATTATGTTGTACCGCTGTGTCATAAGATGAATACTCTTAAAGAAAATGTTTATTGGACAATAAAATTTGCTTAAAGTAGGATAATTGGGTTTTGTGCTTTTTTTTCTGTTATTGTGAAGTAAAATACTATGATGATTGACAAAGGAACAACCCCAAAAACCCTCTTTAAGTGTAAAGGTCATTTATATTTCTAATGCAACTAGTGTTTTGCTTTAAATGCAATTAAAAGGTATTTAGCAGGCATGCATCAGAAATACAATTAAGCCTTTATATTTTTATGTTTATTTATGTTTTAAATGTTATGTCTGCTTAATTTTTTTGTGTTTCTACAAATACAGACATAACGGATTTGTTTTTTTTGTTATAAAGAATAATACATTAATAAAATAATAAAAGTATCAATAAAGAACAGAATAAAAAGTCTGCAAATTTTTGGTTTCAAAAATCTAGTCGGGTTATATGATGCGATAAGCAGTTACAGTCTCTTCAAATAAAAATGTATGTAGGTATTAATTTTACATGCATGTATAAAACATCCCCTCTTTCCATGGCTGGTGTACCCTATAGATAGATCGCTGGTTACATTTTATCGCACAGAGAGGCAGGGCCAGATTAAAGTAAAGGCTGATGGAGCCAAAGCCGACATCTCTTTAATGGGGCCATGGTGTGACGTGCCGTGCTGGCAGCATTTCCCTCATGCATTGAAACAGAAAATGTATTTTTATATACAGGAAGGAACTCATTTAGATCACAAATTATCGAAATACAAAGGTTAATGTCCCATGTGGATTACTCGATTTAATTATAAAGTGGATTACACACTTCATTATCCCTTTTCCACTCCTGCAAATTACATTTTGTACGTATGTGTGATTTAACATACTTAGTGCACATTTGGCCTTAAAGTATATTTGCTATCCAATGTGTGCACGTGTCTTGTCGCCCTTGTAAATCGTTACATGCTTTGTACATCAGAATTTTAACATGTGCTGTTTGTGCTTTATATAAGTGTGGTTGCACATATCAAAAACATTTTTCAGTTTTTATTTAACTTATATTTGAATATGCAAATCTTATATCTCCAACTCATAGCAATCTGAATAGGGGAATAATAATTCAATAATATGTTATCTAACAACACCCTAAGAGTTGGAGATGGAAACTAAGGTATCTACTAAACTAACAACTGGACTATGTTCTGCAGGAAACAATTCATTTTTATTCAGATTTGTTGGGTCCCATATTCGCTCTCTTTGAATCTACTTTCTTGCAAGTTCAAGTAGGTGGCTCACGGCCTCCAATACAGGCTTTAGTTGCTCGATGCCTAGGAACACTGGCGGGAATTTTGCCTTGTTTTTAAATGATCCCTGCTGATACTGTTGAAACTACGCTATTTTGAAGACCTCTTTTTAACTAAAATGGATTTACTTACACCTCCTATAGCATTGAAATGCTCAGACATACCAAATACCTTTTTCAGGACTGATTCTAAGCTCATTTTAGGTGACGGTGTCCTTTTAATCCTTATTAAAATCATAAGGTTCAAGGGTTAAGGTCTATTCTCTGGATATAGAATGATGAGTGATGTTGGTGAAGTCATCTTTATTTCTCACAGGTGAGGAGAAATGCAAGCATTTCTACCCTAACAGGCTGATTAAACAAACAAATTACATTGATTAATCAGCCCAATAAATGAACAACACTAACATATTTATCTCACAAGAAAACAAAATGCCATTGGATGACTTTAACCATATATCCTGAAGTTTTTAGGCTGAGCAGTTTCACCCCAAAATGCATCATATGACTTCTTGCTATAACGTTCTATGGGGTTGATTTATCATTCTGTCTCCAATAGAACCGTGTATGATTAATCAACCACATAGAACCACTCAGCATGAAGATGTATTACATCATACAATATAACATAACACAGATAAATCTTGGCTTGTTTCCCTGTAACTTAATAGTCAACCAAGAAAATATTCGTAATGCTATAATTTCCTGTGTGGCCAAGTTAACAGAGTTTATAAGTTAACGGATAAAACTGGATACTGTACATCAGAATTATCAAGTCTTTATGATTGTTACACAAGGGAGCTGACTTGGAGATCCTCAAAAATGTAAACACATTTAAAGAATATACTTGGTTTTCCATGACTCCAGGAAGCTCTAGAAAAATCGGATTGGAAACATTGGTTTTTGACCTAATGCAACCTTCAAATAAATATTTTATTTATCTAATATCCTGTATTTTCAGCAATGTATACCAAATGTATCTCTCATTGCCAGATTTATCAAGCAGAAGGAATGTTTAAGTAGTGCCTCCTTCTTGACCTCTTTTTATATACAAAACATAGAGTTTGACATCAGATACCAAACATGTATTCTGATGTAAAGAAGCAAATCTTAATCAGTGCTTGATCTCCCCTTAAATACAGGATAGCCATATCTATGTCCCAAATAAAGAAGCAGAGGCTCAGCACTCAAATGGTAAGGTGAGTTTATTTCACACAGGCAACGTTTCGACACACAGGTCTTTCTCAAGCTTGAAAACGTTGCCTGTGTGACATAAACTCACCTAACCATTTGAGTGCTGAGCCTCTGCTTCATTATTTTGGATTTATTGAAGGACTTGGTGGTACCCTGGCTCGTGCACCATCTCACAACTGAGTGCTGTATTCCAACCTTTTTTTTCTATATATGTATGTCCCATACATGCTTGAATTATTTCACTATAGGAGACTGTTGAACTTACAGTACATGCCGCCATATCAGTAAAGCATGTACATGTTGGTAGTGCTTTGTTCTAACCACATGAAAAGAATTATCAAACTATTATTGGTTTTTTTTGCCCCCAATAGGCAGCTATACATTTTAACACTTTAAATAAGAGGACATCCAACATTTTCAAAGGTATAATGTTTATATGGGGATTTCAGGTGATACCAGAGATACAATGCACAAACATGCTTTAACCCCTTAATGACAAAGCCTGTACATGTACGGGCTCAAAATACATTGTTTTCAATTGGTTTAGGGACCGCCCCCATTGTCCTTAAGGGGTTTTAAAGTTGACACTAACTTAGTGACATGCTGCTGCATAACTCAAATCTGATTTTATTGTTAAAATATTTTTTGCAGTTCTGTACTAAAAAACGTAACATTGACTTTTTCAGCACGTTGGTCTAATGCGATCCAAATTGGAAGCTCTGTTTTGAAATAAATGCTGCCTATGCCTCTTGGTATGAGAACAATGTACTTAGCAGATGGTAATGCCTGTCATTGATTATTGAGGCATAGTTCACAATCCGGCACCCTAAACTAACCTCAGCAAACTCAACACTCTGTATAATTCAATCTGTCATTATATTCTTCAGTGTAAATAGACTACTCATCACTGTGGCATGTAATCCAATTGATACTCGCTGTATCTGCCATCCAGAAGCTGGCTGTATTTGCACTACAAAACATTTAAATGCTACGCAATTCTTATCTTTTACTTTTTCACGTATAACTATAATAATTAGTATTAAAATGATAATTTTAATGCCAAATACAGTTTTCTCCATATTGTAAGAGGGTCGTATAATTAAATTGTACTTACGTCTTTTCCATGAAGACCAGCAGGACCAATTTCTCCCTTCTCGCCCTTTTCACCCTGGAAATAAAGTAAATACTTGAAAATGCATGATAATAAAAGCTTGATGTTTCATTGATAATGGCCCGTAGACCATTAGATCATTAGCATGATATATAATGGTGGCAAGTTTAACAGGTTGTATATCTCTTATTCATTGGAACAGTAAACTTGAGAAGAAACAGGGGGCATATAAATTAAGAGTCTGGAATCATCTCCGTCTCAGTTTGATAATTTATGAATATAGCAAATCATGCTGCTAACTGTACAAAAGATATTTCTCAGAACTTTCGTCATTTGGTGGACTAATCAGCGGCTAGAAATATATGCCATTTTTTTTATGAAAAATAACCCACATAGGTGTCAAGTGACTTGTGACTACTTAAGCTGCATGTAGCTAAATTAGCTAGCCTTAAAAAATCGTTGCCAGCTTAATGAAAGAGAACCTCATTGTTAACCAGAATCAGCAAAGCAATCACAAAGTACCAACGCAAATTGCTTAACTGTGACACACATGCTTGGGATTAGATTTATCTAATACGCCAGGTAAAAACTGAGCCACTGTTTAACTTTGGTATTTGGTTGAAAAATCACACAAATCATGGGAGGACTGGAACCTTCTGGCCTCAGGGGGTAAAAGTAAAGTGAAGTATCCTCCAGGCCTTGCCTCTCCTGTAACTAACACACACACACCTAGCGGTCTTTAGAGTTGCACGGTCATGTAAAGTCGCATTTCTAGACTAAGCTCCCACCTCCTTCAGTAAGCCAGCCCAATTCGGATTGGCCCTTTCTCAAGAATTTGGACCAGCCTTAGGACAACTGACCTTTGGGCCAGCCTGCTCCTGACACAGATAATGAGCTAATTTGGATACTAATTTGGAGTCCATGCAAAATGCCAATATGTGGTAATATTATTGAAAATAATCTCATATAATCTCAATCAATTTTCATTTCTTTCTTAAACTATTTTCATCGTCCCTTATTGCAACTGTGTTATGAAATCTGTTGGTGCCATTTAAATGTAATGAATCATCCATTAACAATAAAAATACAATGTGGGGGGCTTGACATATGAATAGGAATGAAAAGAGATACAATTAAAAAAAAAGTTTAAATAAAAAAAAGCAAGAAAGACAGGTAACCGAATAAGGAAAGAAAATGAGAAGTCTGTAAAAAGTGGACAAAATTATGCAGTGATGTTTTAAGATCATTTCTTGCTCCTGTAGCCCAGTAGGCAGTGGCATTATTAAAGTTCATAATAAAACCTGTTCTCCATTAATATGTGATCCAGTTCTGCAATAAGTGGCATATCCCTGACACGGCTATAAAATGATTTATACGTGTGACAAATTCCTTAAAGATAGATGTGCAAGGTCATTTTGAGAAAATACTGATGAGAATAATAATTCTCATTTTTTATGGTCCAAAAATTAAATGGTTGTTACAAGGGTGAGCTGTGTGACAAAATTTGATGTGATAATAAAAATGACATTCTAAACATTACAATGGTGTAGGTACATTATAATATGCATTTGTAAATAAAAATGCATATGAAACACATTTGTGTTGCAATCATTGTGCGATGGTAATGTACATATTTATAGCACAGTAGTGCTAGATGAAAGTTTCTACCAATTTCTACAAAACAGACAGTCAACAGAACATACAAGATCGATTGAAATATTTTTGCCTTTTACAATGTTAAGGTCACTTTGAAAAAAATACATTCTTTATTAATTTTTATGGTCCTTAGGCATGCCATAGCATGTTAAGGTCACTTTTAGAAATCATAGTAGGCATGTGGGCTTTGAATGTCCTTTATATGTCCTTTAATGTCCTTTATATACCCAAGAACATTGATGACGTGTCCATATCCAAAAAGCCCCTTTTAGCTTCAGTTGCAATGCCTATTACTGTGGTAACCCTAAAACTAATAATACAACTTAACTTTCACTAAAACATATTAAAACGTTTAATTATGGGAAATCAATAGATGAGTCATGCAAATTTCAAGGAAATTTGCCAATATGAAAAAATGTCCAAAAAACATGGAGGGTTTTTTCACGCTCTCTCACACTCCCTCACGCTTTCTCTGAATGTCTCCTTAACTACTCTGCCAACTGCGTCCGTGTCCCTATTTCCTTTTCTCATAGCTCAGCCTCTGGCCTTGCCTCTTTTATTGTCCGAGTGGATGAGGATGAGCGACAACAAATTTCATGTTTGAATGAAAAACACCCTCTGAATTTTGTGCCAAACAAAAGGGCAGAAAAAAAAAGTTGTCCGGAAAGAATAGACCAAAAATTAAACAAAAAAATTAGTTTGAATCGTTTTTGGTGCACCCGTCTAGAAATCAATGAATGCCTATAATGGTGTATTATAAATGGACAACTATACTGTCCGCCTAAACTAGATAACTAGAAGATTAGGGAGTTACATTAGTAAAAAAGGTATTATAGATAGGATTCATAATACACTAGATAGGTAGGCATTTACAATACTCTACTACAGGCATTAATTGATTTCTCTTAATGAAGAGTTTAACATTTATTAGTAAAAGTTACATATTATTATTAGTTTTTCTTGCCTTTGAGATTTTTTGTGCATCAGAGTAGGGATGTAATTCCCAGGTGAGATCCGCTAGTATAGCAGGATTTTGGGTTTACTTTTACTATTACTGTGGTAATCAACATAGAAAGAAATGAGACATGCCTTGTTATCCAAGACACACTAGTGCTTTTAAGTAAAATCCAAGTAAAATAGGAGAAGAAAACAAATAAGACCCCCCCACCTCTCCAACGCCCCTTCTGGTGGCCATCACACTAGCGGACATTTTCTACCAGCTCATTTATGGCAATATACAAATCAATTACATTCATTTTAAGTAAAATTAGTATTGCTATAAGAAGTGATCTATACTGTACAGAACATATTTGTGACAAACATGACATAATTAACTATTCTAAAACAATGTATTATGTATTTTTAAGAAGGACGTCGTTATGTCTGGAAGATCCTCGGCACCATATATCTATATATTGTTAGCTGTCTCTCTTCAATATAAATGTTCTCATAAAAAATAAAGAAAGACGTTGTGTATTAGCTATTATCCACTGAGATTCAGCTGTACTACCTCAGCTGCACTGCTGAAAAACTCAACCACGAATGTTCTGTTCACATCCCATGGACAATAACAGTGTCAAGTGTGTACCTTGTACTGTACTTCATTGTTACGGTGGTGTTGTGACATTGAATTAGAGTAGGCAGAGTAAGCTGGTAACATACTCAGGAGCTACTTATATTCAATGTCAAGTAACAAGTAGCAAAC
>VKOC01000005.1:29910539-29924924 GCA_009364415.1 Spea multiplicata | reverse complement strand
TTTATTTCATTTTATTTTGTTTTGTTATTAGCATTTTGCAATTTTGCAGACTATTTCAGACATTTGCCTGTAACATATACCTTATTTAATCCTGTTTAAAAAATAAACAAGCTCTGTCAACTTTTATGTGATCATTTGTATTACAATCAATAACGCCTAGTGTAAACTTATTAGATGTCCTTCTCATAATATAGAGAATAATACAGAGAATTAGAAGTGCCCTTTCAGAAAAAGATGCATTTCATTTAATCTTACTTTCAGTTTTTGAAAGGTTGAATGCTTTGTTAAAATGTTATTTTAGAAGATGGTAATGCAATATGTTGGGGAAAAAGTGAGTTTGTATAGACAAAACAGGAGTTACTTGAGTAATTATTTGAACCACCTGCTGGCCTAATCCAGTAACAAACTACAATGGTTAATGGATGTAGCACTAGGTCTGATGAATATCATGGTATTATTGAGTGATTAATTTTTCAAAGGGTTATATAATAAACAGAAACCAAATTGCAGTGGAAACATTAACTTTAATCCATTAATAAAATGCTTCACATTTGTGATACTTGCACAGTACAGATAATCCTGACTCTCTAAGTCACTATAGACTTTAAATGCACATAGAGCTTAATAGTAGTACCAAATTACATTAAAAATGAAGATAAAGATTTCTTACAAGTACATTTTAGACGATATTAATAAAGTTGAAGCAATCTTGAGATTGCAAATCCCAAATCCCATTAAATACCATAATGCAGGCACGAGAAGAGTGAATACATAGAAAGTTTGAAGCAGAAGACTTATGAAGCAGCAAGTAAAGAAGTTTGTGTCGTTTTGTAGGTGCTTCTGTCGCAATAGTCAGTGTAGTATTTTACAAATTTAGATCTTCTCTCTTTTCATTATGCTCAAAGACCATTGCCTCTCGAAACAGTATCTAGCTGCTTTAAAAATATGCCTGTTTGGCTATCACATTTTATTCTGTATCATCTTCTGTCACCTCCGGTGTCATAGTGTCTAAGAATCTGGATGTTGTGCAACTTGTTTTTTTTCAGGACTTGTAGTAACTCTGAGAATATAATGCCATCAGCCACTGGTACATGTGTCTATTAATAACGATAAATTAATACATGGATCAATTTAGTAATATTAACTCTAAAATACGATTTTAGTGCTTACAGGAACAATCATGTAATTTTGTGTACATGGTTACTCCAGCTATTAAAGAATTAAAGTTCCTGTGCATCCCAGAGTATTTTTGCATCAAGCATTACACAGTATTTTACCCCTTTTAGAGATATGGCACATTAACCTGTCTATCAACGGCAAGAAAGTTCATCTATTGAACTCAGTTGGAGTACTTTCTGGGCATGCACAATGGGGTTTAGCTAGCCCCCCCCCCCAGAATCATTGCTAAGCAAGCACTGGCACAATCTTCAGAAATGCATTTGCGACAGGGACCACACAATAATTTAAACAGATCCCTTAGCTATCAATGGACAATGGCTCCAATATGAAGTATAAATCAGTAGAAAGGGTAAACATAACTTAACATTTTACTTATTTTGCTTATTTCTTAGGGCCTCACAAGTAAATGCAATCTATGAGATTGAAGCAACCACTGTTCATTTGTTATTAATTCATTTCAGATGCAAATAATACATACTGTATCTGAATGCATGTCAGTGCAAGTAAGAGCTTTCTCTTTTAAATAAGGTTATACAAATGATCTGAAATGATGACAATTTATGCAATTATTTATATGATGCAAAATCTGGTCTGAAGGACAGATGTCCCACAGATGAGACAATAATACAAGCTGACTCTGCCAAGAGAAATGCTACGTAATATCTGGTTTGGACATTGCAGAAAAACAACTGGGCTCCATTTACAGGATTAGGATTTCCAGATGCATCGAGTTCCCCTTATTATTTACACACAAAATGCTCCTTAGCATAGCACATTTTGTAGGTGTTTAAAATTGAATGGGATGTGTAGTATCTAGTTCTGGCCAACATACATTAGCCAAAAAAGGACTTCATGGAAAGCACATAAATGAACAGAAAAAAGAACCAGTAAGAGTATTTTCATGTTGCCCAAGTACTGAAATCTGAGCCATCCCACTGATCCCAGTGTCGTTTCCCATCCATATGGTCTTACAGCAGCATTAAAGCAATGCCAACTTTGAATACAAACAATCAACATTTGCACATAAAGCATTTCTAATGATCGTAATGCAAGTGCATTATGTCCTTATTTGTCCTTGTGTATTGAAATATTTTTTTACAAGCAGTACACATCCAGGATGTTATTAATTAAGAAAATGTCCCTTCCGGAGCTCCACATGTAAATCTATTTAGATCAGTTGAAGCAGAACATCACTCTGTGTTGCATTCCTTCTGTTCACTGCCTGCAATCTCCTTAGTACAGTTTCTCAGCATCTTGTAATGTGTTAATCTTCGTGAACCATGCATTAGGAACAAAGCAATAATCTCATTGCATAACAGAAAACACAATTTACTTAAACAAAGACAAATAAATCTGTTTACACGGGTAATCTGTGAAACAAATAATATCACAAATAAGCGCATCATCTGGAATCTTTCTATAAATGCTGTTCTGGACATGATATCCAACCTTTATTGGATCAATTTGAGATCATATTCTCCTCGAGGTCCAATGCAAACCTGTTTGATCATAGAACGAACAGTCACTTAAAAATAATAGGGGATCCTCAGCACATGTTTGGTTTATTCATGTATGTTAACAAAGCGTATTAGTATTGCCTTTGAGTTTTGTTGTATAGCCTAAGAAAGCTAAATGTTATTTATTGGGCCAGCGTAAAGATATAAGGTTGCATAAACTTCTTGGACCTCAGAGGTTTCATATTTTACATTTGAAGAAGAACCTCTTCAGGTCTTGAAATCTTATATAACTTTCTATATTTTTTTATTTGTAACTGAGAATTTAAGACTGAGGCCCTGCTCAAAATATAAAATGTATTTCTTATTTAAAACCAAAGAAAATGTAGGGCAGCATTTTATCTGGGATGGTCAGCAATATGTAAAGAAAATATTTATGCCCTGGGAAACATGGCCAAAAAGGTCACCCTAATATATATTTGAACATTTTCCATGGTCCTATAAGTTCTTAAGGTTCTTATTTAATGAGATTAAAACTGCTAAATTGTGAGTTGTACATTAGCATGGAACTAGAAAATTCTAATTAATGTCTACAATAAGTTCACAAAACTCTTAGCAATTGTCAAAGTGTTGGATGCATTCTAACACACACTTATTAAACATAGAAGCCAATTTTATGCTTATTCCACAAAATCACACCCAATTTTGTAAAGATCTAAAACCCCACATGGTTATCAGAGGCTATCATTCTTCCAAAAAAACAACTACTTTCACTTCTAGTCTAATCACAAATAAATTTAGAAATGCTCATCTCAATTAGCCTTTGTACAGTATTTGACGGGCTTTCATGTGAACTCTAACAACATAATGAAGTTTGGAGGGATACTGGTTAGAACAAGGAGGGAGTAGAAGTGGGAAATATGGCTCTAGAAAAGGAGACTAGGTAGAGGCATCTACATATTTACTTAACCTTTCTGTGGTCTTGTTTTTAAGAGTTATCCAATTAGTTTTTATCTGTCTTGTAAGACTGTTTTATAAAAACTTTAAATATAATATGTGGCTTAGTATGACAATTGTGACTTAATATGACCTTTGAGGCTGAGAGTGGGCACTGGGGTTAGGAGTGTATTAGAAGAGTGATCTGTGTGGCTAAGAGTGATTTGTAGAGCTGGTGGAGAGTGATTTGTGAGGCTGAAAGTGGTGTGTATGGCTGAGTTTGATTTGTTTGAATAGAGTGTGGTAAAGTATGACGTGTGTGGCAGAGAGTGGTGTGTGAAATTCTAAAGTGTGTGACTGAGAGTAGTGTCGTAAAGTGATGTTTGTAGCTCTGTGTGAAAATAAAATAATTATGTAGTAGTCCGTTATATGTCACCCTACAATACTTAGATTTATAAAAAAAAAATATTGCAATTTGGCTCCGACATGCAAAACTTCACATTCACTTTGGCAAAGCTTCTATCGGTACTATGTTGGAGTGAGGCCAGATCATGGAGGCAAATTTCTGAAATAACCTAATTTCATGTTGACATTGTTTTTTTCAGGCCTAGTGAGTAACTGAGGTTGGGGAAATGAGAAATGAGACTATGTCCTTGTGCAAATAAAAATGTACAGCCTTGCTGAGCACGAAATTTGACTTTATATAACAAAATTATGTTATATACAATTGCATCACAATAAACAATTGCATCACACTCCCTCTGTCTCACTCCCTGTTGTTTTCTGGCATTGCCTCAGCACTTGCCCCTTCTCCCTGTTTGTCAATCACACACATGATCCAACGGGGCAGTGTCCTTCCGTCCTTCCAACATCATTGTGGAAAGGATGGTTCAGATATAGCAGCAAAGCGTGACATCTAATCTGTCCGCACCACAACAATGCTGGACGCACGACTTAATTAGTATCTGTCCCCTGACTTTCAGGGCACCTTCACTGCGACCACTGATCAGGTGCTCCAGGCTAACGGATCCCCCAGACATACTCCAACACACCCAGAGGTGGAGACATATCAATTATCCCATTCATTAAAGGCTTTAATTGCTTTATTTTTTACATTCCTAAAACAGCGACTGTGCAGGTTGTAAAAGTAAAATTGATATGCGTTATCTTTCTGAATATTTGTGAATAATTCTATTTCTTTTTAAGTTTCACTGCTTCAACAGGTCATTTGTTTCGATGGGTCGTACGTATCTATACGGAGGTTAGGTCTTTTAGAAAGGTGGTATTGTTCGCTCACTTTAGAAATAACGAAAATAGATGAAATATAAAGTCAGCACTTTGAAAATGATGACATCCAATGTTAAAGTTCTTGATACCTCTTAAAATGATTACAATCTTTAAATGAGTTTAAGAGCTTTAACAGAGAGAAAAAAAATAATAGTTCAGGTGACATACTTCAAGTGAAATGAAATGGCAAAGTTCTCCAACCACCTATTTCAACTAGGCGTTCCATAATCTATCCTTCAGTAAAATAGGGTCAGTATACCATTACAGAGAAACTTCCCATTAGAGATACCAAAAGGGGGTTGTGCGTGTAAGGAAGACAAGATTGCTAATTGATCTAAAATATATAAGAACCTTGTTGGCTTAGATACTGGGCAATTAAGAAAAAATATAATATATGCACATATATCATGAAATTAAAAGTATTATTATTTTTATTATTCAGCCTAGGTAGATAGTAATGGATAGTGTACATAGTAATTCATTGTCGATGGCAGTAATAATTCCATACACTTAGTATAATATTCTCTGCATGTTTTCAGAACACACAGGGCTCTAGTTTAAACATGTGAATAAAATATTTTATTTTATTGTCTATTGTGGAACAAAGTCATTGATATATATCCATCCAAGTGATGAACCTCAATAACTTCCCAAACCTTTTAATGCATTATTATATCTATTTATATTATATCTATAAAAGACTTGGGACACAGTAAAATGTATAAGAAAAAGACAAATCAATAAAAAATAAAAACTATTGATTTAACAGTAATCCAATAAAACGCTATAAAATTGTCATTACAAAAATTAAACATTAAAATAAATTATATGCAAAAAAAATGTGACCAGTCATAATTTGGTTTTTCAGCAAAATGAGTCCATAAAAGGATATAACTCCTAAAAGATCAAATTAATTGCCATCTTATCCTATTTAAACTAGAACGGCACAGCTTGATTATTGTACATGTTATCTTAAAATTCTGTAACATTCTTGAAACACTTAGGCAATTCAGCTTTAAGTACCATGGATAAGGCACCCTGGTACAAATTACTGCGTGTGAGGCAGTTCCCTTTTATTGGTTGCCATGGTGTTAGCACCACTTTTTACCACATTGCCCCATAATTGCTCTTTATGAATAACCTCCATAGTGTTTGTAGAAAGAAAGCAGTTTTAAGTTTTGTTTTACAGGACTGTTTTGATCGCCTTCATCCGTGGATACACAATGTTCATTTAGGATGTTATGTTGGTTTGTGTATCTTGCTGACTTGGCACATTGATAAAGGGGGCTCCCCCAAAACGTTTGTGTACCAGTTATTTGTGTCTCTGATCTATGTTTTTAAGAAATGTAGTGCCATGGTGGTGGACTTTGTCCGTAGCAGCGCTAGCAGAAAATATTTACCATTTGAGTCATTTTGGACTCCCCCTACCTACATCATTTTTGCAAGGAAGCAGTTTAAGTATGAAATAAAAATGATTTATTCCTATATAAATGTATATTTCTCTAGAATACAATATAAAACTATTCCTATGAGCTCCGCTGTCACAGGTCGACCTCTGAACGTACTAGGAAACCTTATCAACCAAAAAATGGAGAATTATGTAACCGTGCAGACAGCTGTTTGAAAGCGCAGAACTATTTTCTAGCTTTACAATTTGCACACCCCAAGGCTTTAAGCACGACTCTCAGATGTAGCACATGCTGCTGTATCAGTGTACTGTTTGGCAAATCACACAAAGCATTTTCTGAAGTAGTTCAGATTCATGTCATGGCCACACTCAATGATTTGGATTAAGTGTCTTTTTGTGGTTCCAAAAGCACATCAAGGAATTTCTAATATAACATAATTAATATTTACTGCATTTGGGTAAACTATTTGCTGTGCAAACAAACAACATCCAAAAAAGTATTATTATACGACCAGAAAAGACCAATGACTGACTATATGCTGTCAAATGTTTCTTATTTTTAGCCATTTTAATGTTTATTTTTTACATTATCATTTCTCTACAAGTCTATACAAGTGTATGCAGCATATTTGCTGTGATTTTATTTATCCTCAGTTGAAAAAGAATGAATAATTCATTTTGTGTTGTGCTTAGAGCTGCCACCTTTATCATATGTATTACATCAAAGCCTCACCCTAAAGTTTGATAATAGCTCTACGGAGGAGCTGTTCACTTGTATGACAGCAAAGGCAGTTTTATATAATTTTGCTATCAAGTCAATGCAACAGACAGTGTTTTGTAACAATCTTGTTCAGATATGTATCTTAACCGCTTACAACGATTACAACTTTGTCTCAATAAAGCAAAATCCAATTTAAATCAGGTTCTGGTCCTGTCAACGAATTTAATGCACTTGTACTACTTAATTGTACCTTTGACAATAATGTCAGGAGTCAATATGAAACAAATGATTACATGAGTAATTACAATGATTTTTATAGCACATTTATAACAAATATTCTCCTTTTGTAACATAGGGTGAACATGGTCATGATGGCAGCAAAGGAGAAATGGTATGTTTTCTCATTGCATGTTCTTCCTTACTAATATATTTATAGCATATGCTGTTGGTAGAGTATTTCCAGACATGAATTTCCAGACAGTGTTTCTTGTTCAGTACTACTGTACTGGGTCACATTACTTCCTCAGTACTAGTAATCACATAAAGTACCTGTAAGGGTAATTTTGCATCATGGTTGTGTCAAGTTAAAAAATGAGGCCGTTCTCTCCTTCATGCGGCTCCTGAAATGGGTTCTTTAAAGACTCACTAAGCCCAAGTAAAGTTCTGGTTGGCTCAAGTTGTACCTGGTATAATCAACTTAAATTTTTGAACACATGTCAATGTTAATTTGATCCAGAATCCAGCAGAAGATTGGCTAATCAGCCTGGAGTACATTTTCCTTTTTTTCAGGACCGCCATTGGAAGTTTTTGTGCCTATTTTCAAGTTAGAACCTGTACCCCCTACCTGCAATGATCAATCATGCTAATTCTCAAGTTTCCCTCCATGAGAAAAAAAAAACAGTCCAATCTTTGCACAAGGTCCACATCTTAAAGAGGAAAATAAGTACAGCAGTGGAAGCCCAAATAAAATGTTGTCTTTGGCTGAAATTGATACTGTTTCTTTGGGCCAACATAGGTATACGATGTTACAAAACAGAGCAAAAATTCAACACATACCCAGTGCTAACCATTCAGAATACACCTATCTAAGGCATAAATATTGGGGATTCTATCACACTATATGTTGATAAATTGCTTGGCCCGCAACTAGGTCAATGTACTCCAAGTTTGGCGAGTCCTAATTTTTCATGGCTCCATAGCTTACCAAGAAGCTGAACCAGTGGGACTGCACTGCAGTTGAAGAGAAAAAAGCTAATCAAATTGTTCAGGCTACCATACTACTTATAAAGTTTAATCATCTCAAATGCTGTATTAAACATGAACCCCTTTGCGTCCTTATGACAAGTTAACTCGCTGATATATTTTTGTGGTCAGCAGTGGTTTTCTCCTTGACAAGCAAAGTATGTCAATAGAATCTGCACAGTGTTATGAATGTAGCAGGGCAAATTACTATTACTGCTTTTGGCAATATAGAAAACAACATTTATGGCACATTTATTTTGAAACTAACACAAACTAATAATAATATTCATGTTTTTTTTAAAAAGGAATGTGTAAAAAAGTCAACTCTCTTATGTTGCCTTGTAAATTTCTTAAGGAAGGTAGGAATTTAGCGGAACTCAAAATTATACTCATAATATAATCCATTGCTACACCGTTTCCTGTGCGTATGGCCTTCAGAAACACCAACAAAAATAAACCATGTTTTATTTGGGTTCATTCAATAATTGGTTGATCTAAATAGACTCAAACCCTTGGGAAACTCCACTAAAATTTAGTAGAACCGAGCTCTGTAAGCTAATGTAACAGAAGCCCTGCATAGCTTCTCCTAAATTAAGCTCCTCAACAAAATGCAGTGAATTGCTCTCAGCTAGTTTTAAAGTTAAGTTTAATATTTGTTAGTTAGTTTTACATTTGACCAAAATGGATTTACCCTCTTCCAAGTTCCAGCTATTCCAGCTTGTTTGCTAGTACTTGCCATAAAGTGAATAAACTACTATGTCTTAACAATTGATGACGTACGTTTGGGATATGAAATAACGTATATATATGTACTTAAATGGACACTTGGAATAATTAAAACTTTGTGGTTATAGATTATGGACTATATCCTACAAAGCTGATATGAAAGCTATTATTGCATGCTAATCTACTGAAGGTAAAACAACTTTGAGTTGCTAATCTCCATGGCAACAGTATTAATTACATAGCAGATGACATGGTAATAGGAAACCAGCAATATAAACCAATACATTATAAACCACAGATGTGACGCAAGTGCCAGAGATAAAGTAGTCCAACTAAAATGACCGCTTATTAAATGAACTTCTCAAAAGAGGCTAAAATGGTGTGGTGGCAAGAAACAAGTAATGGATTCTGAGATGTCACAATAACACCATAGATCAGAGCGAACTATGCTGCAGTACACCATTTATCAACTTCATATGAATCCTACAAAAGTAACTCAATTGCATTTTGAGCCGTCATGGATGGAAATTAATTCACGTATTTATATTTTATTTTATGCTCATGGCGAATTTCTACTACTGGAACTGCTATCTTTCATAGGAATGCAAATTCCAATATCCATATTAAACCATAAAGAGAGAAGTTATATAAAGTGATTCGGTTTCTACACCTCTCTAGAGGGACCCAAAGCTCCAGGCAAGATAATTCCACTTTCAAGAGGTTTCATGGCGTGATCGTCTGCATTTCTGAAAATAGACCTTTTTCTTTTTTTTCTGTAGTATCTGCTAAGCTTTGCAAATCGGTTTTGATTTCTTGAGATGGGTACCTTTCTTCAGCCTGGAATGACTTGTTAATTATCTACAAGTGCCTGAGCAGCTGTGTCAAATTTTTGGTAGATTCATGACACGTTGGCTGATGTCATGGTTTTAAGTGTGCAGTTGCTGCTGACATTCTTATTAATATTATTGAGAAGAGGTGTCATGGTTTAGTTTGAGACCAGGTGCCTTTATTAAATTATCTTGACTAAGATTGGTATTATCATATGTTCAACTCTTTATCTATGGATAAACTAAAAGAAATAATGTATATATTTACTGTTAAGTGTGATGCAGGGGACAATTCAAAGCTTCTCACAAATCTGATTTGTTGTGAATGAAAACAACAACATTCTCTTTCAATGAATACAAGTACTCTAGTGCTCTAGTTTAAATTATGTATGTATGTATGCTTAAATTAATAGTAAAATGTCTACTTAAATGTGTTAGAGTAAAAGATTCATCTTGACAGTACTGTCTGTTTCCTTTAAGATTTAAAGAATAGCTAAAATAATTCCAGTTTTGGCCACAAATGTTATTAAGTCACTGTATCTAGGCCAATCTAATCTAATCTAATATCTATAATATCTATAACAAATGGTTAATTCACAATGTGCCACAAAATAAAATTTGGAGGTTTGTGGTGCATTGCACTAAGCAAGCTTAATATAAAATATTTTGTTAAATACCAATGTCATGAAACAGAGTATACCCAAACCTAACATGGAATATGGTCTGGAGATGAGTTATTTTATATTCTACTCTGATTTAATGATATACTATACGTGCATTCCAATTATTGATTTTCTCATTTATATATATATATCAAAATTGAAAACCTTTCCTGTGCTACGGCCGGTTACAATGTGTCTGCTCACTAGCAAAGTATGGACTGTTATCAGAACCATCTGGTTGCCATACAATACACCACAGAATCTTCACAATGAAGAATCACAGTGTGAATAGTCTAAAGAAACCTAGAGTCAGCTCAAGTCGAAAGCTGACAGGTAGTTCCATAAGGTTGCTAACGAGATACGTTTTAAAAAGGAAACAACTTTTCTAGTTCCCACTTTATTGGGAATCCGACCTTGTACTCAAAGTGTAGTTACCGTAAATAAAAGCTTAAACTGAATCAGAATGTCAAAATAATATGTACATTAAATTAAAAGCTGCCATAACACTGGATAAAGTAGTATGCTATTATTTCCACACCTTTCCAAATCATTAAACATATAGTATTGGGAGGCTGGAAGGACTACTATATTTAACATAAAGGAACGGGCATGTCAAGCAAAGAATAATGATATAACTGATCCTTTAGATGCTTATTTATTTGACTATCTATCTATCTATCTATCTGTCTATCTGTCTATCTGTCTATCTATCTATATCTATCTATTACACTTCATTAAGCGTTTAATAGTAAATGCTGCTTACTTGTACTTCAAGGAGTATGACTCTTAGGTCTAAAGTGAAACTTTACGTATTTTTCTAACTTGACCAATAAAAGATATACATTTTTTTAAATTTGATCAGACTCATCTCAGAAGAAATATAAAAACTCAGAGATCCATATAAATAAAACAGAACAAAACATGGTAGGCTAAAAAAAAAAAAAAACCCCGATAATGCGGGCGTTTTACCGTATCAGCCCCGTAAACAACAATTTATGAATTCTTTGTGCAGACTAACATTATGTAACAACTGTATGCCAAGATACCATATTTGACTGACCGATTAATATGAATTTACACTTTTTACTGAATTCATGCCTCCTATAATTATTGCATAAATACTTGTAAGTAGGGAGCCTAAGCCGGTATTTAGCAAATTCTACACAATGGAGAACGTATTGAATATTGGTTTTGCTATTAAAATATTAAAATATCAGCTGTTATGACCCTTTCACAAAATATTTCCCAGTTGCCTTTTACTTATTTTTACATTTACCTTATAAAGACCAAAATCAACACCATTCAGTGCAAATAAAGCTTAGAAAGTCTTTTATGTTTTGAAAATGTCAGCCACCTACCGAGTCTCGCTTCTCAAAAAAACCATTATATGTCAGTTTCTGATAACAAAACGATGTGGCATCTTAAGTCTGTCTTAAATTTTCCTTTGATGACAGGTAAGCAACATATCACGTTACAGTTCCTTCCCCATACACCCTGTTTTCCAGCGCCTAAATGTATTATAGCTTGGTATTTTATAGTCTCTAGGTGTTCTTTAGTCATGCACAGTTTTTCTTCAGGAAAAGCTCAAAACACGTGTTTTTACTAACGCCTTTCTTACAGCTGATAGAAGTTTTTCATTTCTTATAAATAGTGCTCATTTATGTTGTAGACAGCTATTGTCTGTCTCCTGTTTCACATAGAAACACCGCAGAGCCTCGAGAAGCATGGGATTGATATCATTTTTTGACACAAGCATTGTATTAAAATATTTTATACCACAGTTCCTTAAAAAGAGAAGTCCTGTTAAATATATATATATTCTACTTAAGAAAAATATACAGTAATGTATGTTATGTAATTGATCTTATTTAATTTTGCTCCAATAAACTCCCTTCATCTGCAGATCTGGAGGCTGCCATTGTAGTTGGTCATGTGATACTTTGAGCGACTTTCCCTACTCACACACCACACCGAGCCGATTCTTAGTGTTAGTATGAGTCTTAGTGTCTGGCTGGGTGATTAGGCTGAGGCATTCTACTGTTCAGCGCAAAGGCTTTATGATAAGGAGTAAGGGTATTTGTCTTGTAAAACTAGAACACAAACAAATGGCTAAAATGTCACAGTCTGAAAACATTATGTTATGCAAAACCTTCTTTAAAAAGAAAATAGCACAATATTTTATAAAGCATATTTTTAACTAGTAATAGTAATAACACAAATTGGTGGGATTTAATAAGGAAAGAGCTAAAAAACTCACAAATGAGGTGGCATAACCGATATGTTATGCAAAAAAACGGAATAAAAACGTCCAGCAGATCAAAGGTGTCCAGATACAATAACATCTGGACACCTTTGATCTGCTGGACGTTTTTATTCCGTTTTTTTGCATAACATATCAGTTATGCCACCTCATTTGTGAGTTTTTTAGCTCTTTCCTTATTAAATATAGTTTCTTTATACTGCACCATTTGTGGTCTTCTTCATTTCTATTCCAGATATTCAGAAGATTATCCTCTTATTCGATGGGCCTCTTTTACTTATTGCTTTTGTGAGTGCATTACGTCATTATCACTCATTTTTTACATTTTTGACATATTACACTATTGTATTCTTGTTTTTTTCTTTTTTCACATGTTTATGCGCCCCATTCTTTGATATATTTGTTGCTGGACACTTGATGAGGAGTGTTGTTTTTGGGAGCTGCTTATTGTATTAGGGTATTTATATTTACTTTTATATTTATCACGTGGAGGTGTGTTTTCTTTTGTTACAGCTGAGGTAGTACAGCTGAATCTCAGTGGATAATAGCTAATACACAACGTCTTTCTTTATTTTTTATAAGAACATTTATATTGAAGAGAGACAGCTAACAATATATAGATATATGGTGCCGAGGATCTTCCAGACATAATGACGTCCTTCTTAAAAATACATAATACATTCTTTTAGAATAGTTAATTATGTCATGTTTGTCACAAATATGTTCTGTACAGTATAGATCACTTCTTATAGCAATACTAATTTTACTTAAAATGAATGTAATTGATTTGTATATTGCCATAAATGAGCTGGTAGAAAATGTCCGCTAGTGTGATGGCCACCAGAAGGGGCGTTGGAGAGGTGGGGGGGTCTTATTTGTTTTCTTCTCCTATTTTACTTGGATTTTACTTAAAAGCACTAGTGTGTCTTGGATAACAAGGCATGTCTCATTTCTTTCTATGTTGATTACCACAGTAATAGTAAAAGTAAACCCAAAATCCTGCTATACTAGCGGATCTCACCTGGGAATTACATCCCTACTCTGATGCACAAAAAATCTCAAAGGCAAGAAAAACTAATAATAATATGTAACTTTTACTAATAAATGTTAAACTCTTCATTAAGAGAAATCAATTAATGCCTGTAGTAGAGTATTGTAAATGCCCACCTATCTAGTGCATTATGAATCCTATCTATAATACCTTTTTTACTAATGTAACTCCCTAATCTTGTAGTTATCTAGTTTAGGTGGACAGTATAGTTGTCCATTTATAATACACTATTATAGGCATTCATTGATTTCTAAACGATTTCAAAAACGATTCAAACTAATTTTTTTGTTTAAATTTTTTTTTCTGCCCTTTTGTTTGGCACAAAATTCAGAGGGTGTTTTTCATTCAAACATGAAATTTGTTGTCGCTCATGCTCATCCCAAAAAAGAGGCAAGGCAAGAGGCTGAGCTATGAAAAAAGGAAATAGGGAAACACAGAGTAGTGAAGGAGACATTCAGAGAAAGCGTGAGGGAGTGTGAGAGAGCGTGAAAAAACCCTCCATGTTTTTTGGACATTGACTCATCTATTGATTTCCCATAATTAAACGTTTTAATATGTTTTAGTAAAAGTTAAGTTTTATTGTTAGTTTTAGGGTTACCACAGTAATAGGCATTGCAACTGAAGCTAAAAGG
>VKOC01000005.1:29891792-29910439 GCA_009364415.1 Spea multiplicata | reverse complement strand
AAAAAGTATAAAAAAGGAAAGTTCTACCTTTGAAATCAGGAGGACTGCTTCTCTTGTGTAGCAAATAGCAGCGGGGGATGCAAATGCATGCAAGGGGATTCTGCAGAATGAGACCAATACATTCTAAAGGGATCACTGAGTTATCATATGCATTAAAGTGCAAATGATGGCCTTAGTGTCCCTTTAACTTCTACCCATAATTTCAATAATGCCCTAGCATCACAGATATTCCTTCTTATAAAGAACACATGCAAGCTATAGATACAATATATTTAATATATACTTTGTGGTATATGTGTAGCTCTATTTAGTGTACCAAAAAAGAAATATGTTCTGTTAAGGGCTTGGAAATTCAAGAACACAAAATTGCCTTTGAAACTTTGCCCACTGTCAATTGAGTTATGTTTAAACATCCCCTTATGTTTCTGTAAACCATACTCATGAAGCATAAACAATATCGTTTGAAAAGCAAACCATGCGCCTATACGTGTATACAATATAGCAAGCCTTTTGTAATCATCTTTTGGTCTGTGGGGGATTAGTGTGTTTAATGTATCTCCTTCGCTGCACTAAATCATTGTTACAGAAGATACAGTTTACCAGTTTCTTTACTAAATATTTGAACTGATCTTAAGGAAAAAGGAAGTATGACGTGTGGCTCCCATTTATCATCCATGATGGAACTACGTGAGGCCACACTGTTTGTTTAATAAAAAAAAGTATTTACCGTCTTTTGTCGTTATTATTTGTTATAAATATCACATCTTTGTTTATGGTTTTCTTTTTATGAAATATAAAAATAAAGTAGACAAATTCAAATGTAGTTTTAGACAATTAAAATGCAGAATGTTTTTGATGTTTTTATTGATTTTCCAAGTATTTTTTTTAAAAATTTTAAACAAAACACTTTAAATGTTAAATGACTGTAAGAACAACATGATATGAGGGCAGGGCTGGTCTGGCCTACTGGGATTTCAGAAGAAATTCGGGTAGGTTGTCTGCCCTGGGCTGCCTTGGGGCTAATGCGTAATATGGGTGCAACCACGGCCACGAGAGAGCAGAAACCTGTGCATGCAGATAAACAAAACTGACCATTCCTCACTGTCAGCAGCTGGCTCATCTGTCCAGTTAAACTACAGAATATATGTTAATGTGGAGGTGGGGGGCTGGGGCAATTATATACCGGTATTTCAATGTTATATTTTCATGTAAGGAATAGGAACTGTAAAACGAGGAGGCTACTAGAGTGAGGGAATCATATATTGTAATATTATATATTTATTTTGGTGAGTTATAGTAGGGGTAGAGACTATAGGCGGTGTAGAATGATAGTGGGAGGGAGCATATGATAATCTGTATATAAATGGTTACTTGGTGCAAACATTGACTACCCTTTATGCCCAGCCTGGAAGCCATTTGGCTTGCTGAGCATCATAGGAACTGTAGTCTTCAGATGACACTGTTGATACTCTGTAGACATACAACTAGACATAACTGGGCTTTGCCAAGCCTGTGACTGTGTTTTGATCACTGTTTTTTATTACACATGTGGCAGGCAGGCAGGCAGCAGTGGCAGGTGATTCATACCTGCACTGCTCTGTCTAGTTAATTCTATATTAGCTTTATAACCTCTAAATGTGTATGTACTATTCGCACTTTTTACACTATTACACTATATTTTGCACTATTACTGTTGTTCATGAGTAGTTTATATATGTATATAATATATAGTTTTGAAATGGTTTGTGTTTTTCATACTTTGAAGTAAAGTCATTTGATTATTCTTTATTTTTGTCAAAATTAGTTCAATCCAATGGATCTATATGCATGGTATAATTGTCTACTGTGATTTTACGAACAATGGGGTTCTACATAAAGAGCTTTTTTGGGGCAAAGCTTGAAATGCAATCTAACCACCATACCACTCCATGGACTGCTTTTGCTAATTGATCCACTTTTACCACTTCCCACCGGAATTTGCACTTTATATATAAAGCTCTATTTGCTTTTATATCTGTCTTTCAATGTACTTTAAAATGCATGGTTTTCCCTTTAATGAATAAAAAACAATGGTGTTATGCTATAGGGCTTGTATAATGACACAATGCTATAGGGTAGTATGCAATTATTTCCGGGGCTGTTTGGGGGAGGGGTATTTAAAACACAAGCACTAATTTTTTTTTTGCCAAAAATTGACCACTTGAATCTGTTTATGTTTCTTGTGAAGTTTTCCCAAACCTGAACAGAAAAATAATAATAGACTGTATGCTTGCTAGAGCAGGAGCACCTTCTCCTTCTGTATCGTCACTTTGTATATTGTCAATTTTACCGTTATTGCTAATATTCTCTGTCCCCTTTTTGTAATGGTTGTGTGCTGTCTGCTCTAAAATAAAATTTAAAAAAACTTTTACAACATTGTTTAAAAACAATTTACCACTTTTCATGCTTTCATTTCTGAAAGAATATAGAGGCAGGCAGTTTCTGCTCAGTGAGGT
This sequence comes from Spea multiplicata, assembly GCA_009364415.1. Taxonomy (NCBI): domain Eukaryota; kingdom Metazoa; phylum Chordata; class Amphibia; order Anura; family Pelobatidae; genus Spea; species Spea multiplicata. The sequence goes on along the minus strand of VKOC01000005.1, from coordinate 29,907,944 downwards.
CACGTGACTCGTTATGTAGACAGCAGTAAAAATAATAACATCAGGAACAAGATTTTTCCCTAGACAGAAAGTGTGACTGCATCCATTTCTGTAGATTCCCTAGCTCTGTTTACAGACTTTTAAGAAGTTTTTATTAAAGGGACATACTAGTCATCATATACACTTTAATGCGAATGATTGTCGGGTCTCACTTGCAAATGCACAGAAGGATTCTGCAGAATCCACATATATATATATATATATATATATACTATATATATACTTGCCTCTTTTCCTGGCCCCCTAACTATGATGCTTGCGGGAGATGTGTTCGGCCGTGGACAGCCATAGATCTCTGTGGCAGCTAGCCATATGATGAGGCTTCCAGACCCACCCCAGGGCATGCAACATACTGCCATATTTTTCTGATATCTCAGCAGGCCAGTCTAGCTTTGGCTACAGCTTAACAGTATTTAAGTGCGCATAGTAATAACAGAGCATTGTTAACAATGCATGTGTGAAATTATCCATGAAATACTGGATGTGGATGTTTGAAATGTGATTGAATAGCCAGTGCTACCGGATACATCGAACTTTAGACCCACGCTTTAAATGTTATTAAAAATCCAATAATACCATACTTCCATAATCTGTCTTTAACAGTACAAAAATCATACAATGTAACAGTAACGTATGCCTACTAGAATTGTTGTATAATGTGTGCTTCAATAGCACTGCGCTACAATCATCCAGTATGGGTTAATGTTTGCTTTGGCAGTAAAGTAGTAGAATCATATCACAAGGTATAAAGAAGCCATAGCTGCCCATTTATGTAACAAAAGATTCATTTTGTTAAGAGCATGTGACCCCTTTTCTGTTTTAATTTAGCTTTTGATCTTTGCATATACATTTAAACTAATCTACCGTAGGATTTATGTCGCCATGTTCTTTTTATAAAGATTCAAGGCCATATTATACATGAATATAAAATCAGGCCTGGCACTTTTTCTTGCTAATTCCGATAGCTGTCATGTAATATGAACTCCACTGCGATGACTGAGTCTTCTTCGGGTACACCAATGTCATCTTTTCACTCTGTCCTCTGTAATTTGAATCACAAATTATATTAGCTATTCATTTATGTAAGGGAAAGTCCAGACGGAAAGGCAAAAATGATTACGGAGCACAGTTCTTTAATTTCTTACAATTTGCAAAAAGTTTCAAAAATTCTTTAATGCTTCACTGAACATTTTATTGGGTTTTGCAACAATTGTGCTATGTTATATACAAAGTCATGTGTGATGTCACTGATGTGCCATTCACATAAGGTGGGGGCTGTGACTCTTCCGAATGGGCCACAATGTCATGGTCTCTGGGTCAGTCCCAAGTATCAAAGGAAAAGCAAAAGAGGAGCCTGTGTCTGTGTGATGATGAGCAATAGAGAGTTCCAATAAATGATGTCGTTTTTCATCTCTCGCTGTCAGAGAAACAAAAAGTTGGGAGAACACGCAGATAAAGGGTTAAATCATGGGGCAAAATAACTTAAGAAGGAAAGGGCATTCATATGCTAGGGGTAGAAAGGAGGTAGGTGGGTTTAAGCCGGAGTCGGATGAGCATTACTGTTATTTCTGCTATCCTGACCATTAAATGAGCTGCATTAACACTTGCTGAAGTCACCCTGCTGAAAATCTCCACCGGAGTCACAGCTCAAATTGCAAACTTTGTCACAAAAACGCACAATGAACCTAATGTTGTTAATATTTGCTTTCAGGGAGAAAAGGGTTTTCCTGGAGCTGATGGACATCCTGGCCTAAATGGCACTAAGGTAGGAATACTTTGCACAGCCTGAAATGCAATTTCAAACACTTAACCAAGTAATTGGAATGTAATACCGTATGCATATGTGATCCATGTTATCATCTTAGATATGCGTGAGAATTAAAACCCCAAGGCTATGGCTATAATTGGAAATAATATCTATTTTCCTACTTGGAATTGTGAGGCCGTTATACATCGAACCTCGTTTGACATTCAGGTGGAAAACCACTTAAAATGTACCTTATTTCTTTCCTTTTGAATTTTCATACTGCCTTTTACCAAATATATGACTGTTACACCAATGCACGTTCTGCCTATATTTCGAATGATGTATGACTCAGGAAATTGGTTTCTGGAGACACCGAGAAAAATATTCTGTTGCCTATTTAAATAACCAAAAAAATATGAATTAAATACTTAATGATTAATAATAATGAAGCCAATTAAGCTTTTAATTAATACGCCAGGCGCTCATCATTTAGAAACATAGAGTTTGACACATCTATTCTGCCCATTTTTCCTGCTATACAGACTCTGATCAGTCCTTAATTTTGTCTGCTATACAGACTTTGATCAGGCCTTAATTTTGTCTTAGATTCAGGATAGCTTGAGCCTATACCATACATGTTAAAATGCTTCTACCGCTATTGCTGGGGGCTATTCCAGTTGTCTACCATATCTTAGAAAAAAAATTATTACATTACAGCTAAACTTCTGACCCTCTAGCTTTAGATTATGATATCTTGTTCTATCATTTCCTTTTAAATAAAAACTTCCATCCTGTACTTTTTAAATCCCTTCAAGTATTAAGCTCACAAGAACAGGGTCCTCTTCTGTACCAGTATGATTTAACGTCTGTTGTTATTTTAAATTGCCTTTCTTAAATATTTTCACTCTCCTCTATTGTATCAAATTCTAGCTCCAAGCTATTACATTAAGATCCTTTTTTTCATGATAATTTTTATCCTGCAAACCATTCACCATTTTAGTAGTCCTCATCTGAGGCCTCTTCAGAATGACAATATCCTTCTGGATATGGGCCCTTAAGAACTGTATACGATATATTCTAGGCAAGGTCGTAGATCTATAAACTGGCACCTAACTGCTACTAATGCCTCTAGCTATACAACCTAGAATTCTGCATGTTTTTTCAGTGCTTACTTTTAACAAGTCCTCAGAAATAATTACACCCAAGTCTTCTGCTTATTTTATTTCCAGTATTTCTGCTGGCTTAACTGGACATATGTTTCAACGTTATTGACATATGTTTCAATCGTCATTTTAAGATTATTTAGTGACAACAAAATACAAATGAAAAAAAATCAGCAGTGCCAGATGTTGGCCATACTTATTCACATATTCTTAAATGGAACATATTCCCTAAAAGAACTGCCTTGAAGACAATGCATATTTTCCTAAGAATAATATCATGCAAATATGTAAGCTTTGTGTATTAAAAACAAACAAGCAGACACAACAAAGCAATATTTTATTTTTCCAGTCAATTGTTGACATGTGGAATAAATGTATTTTTTTGTACAAAATGCTTTTAACTCAGAAATGCACAGCATTACAGCAGTGACCTTTTCACCAAACGCTTTATTCAGTGCAATCAGCGTAACTGGGAACTCACTGGGTTTGACTAGGAGCCTACGAGTGGCATAATAACATGACATTAAAGAATATTTTCTAGAAGTGGTTTGGGCCTGCAAAAGTACAATAATTTATAATTCTAATGTTGCATTCAGTTACAACAATGACTAATTCAGGACAGCACCTTTCATTCTGAGTTTCATTATATTAATTATATTATATTGCAGTTTGTACATACAACATTGTGGGTAAACTAAGCACTAGTCGTGTGCATTCAGATTTGTACAAATTTAAATTTAAACAAATTTTGCCAATTCCGTCAATTTGTAGGAATCTCCAAAAACGAGGAGGGACAAATCAAAATGAAGCAAACTGTCTGAATTTTCATTTGAATGTCATTGGTTCTTTCACTCTCATTCACACGCTCTCACATTCTCATTTACACGCTCTCACATTCTCATTTACTCTCTCTCACACTCTCTCTTTATGTCTTCCTACCTTCTCTGCCGACTGCTTTCATGTCCCTGTTTCCTTGTGGCACAGCTCCACTTCTTCTCTTGTATATTCTTATATATTCTTGCTCTTACTTTTTTGTTCACTGTTCTTTGTGTCTTCTTTCTTTGTCCACTTTTGGATTATGAGGCTTTTTAATTTTATTTCATTTTATTTTGTTTTGTTATTAGCATTTTGCAATTTTGCAGACTATTTCAGACATTTGCCTGTAACATATACCTTATTTAATCCTGTTTAAAAAATAAACAAGCTCTGTCAACTTTTATGTGATCATTTGTATTACAATCAATAACGCCTAGTGTAAACTTATTAGATGTCCTTCTCATAATATAGAGAATAATACAGAGAATTAGAAGTGCCCTTTCAGAAAAAGATGCATTTCATTTAATCTTACTTTCAGTTTTTGAAAGGTTGAATGCTTTGTTAAAATGTTATTTTAGAAGATGGTAATGCAATATGTTGGGAAAAAAGTGAGTTTGTATAGACAAAACAGGAGTTACTTGAGTAATTATTTGAACCACCTGCTGGCCTAATCCAGTAACAAACTACAATGGTTAATGGATGTAGCACTAGGTCTGATGAATATCATGGTATTATTGAGTGATTAATTTTTCAAAGGGTTATATAATAAACAGAAACCAAATTGCAGTGGAAACATTAACTTTAATCCATTAATAAAATGCTTCACATTTGTGATACTTGCACAGTACAGATAATCCTGACTCTCTAAGTCACTATAGACTTTAAATGCACATAGAGCTTAATAGTAGTACCAAATTACATTAAAAATGAAGATAAAGATTTCTTACAAGTACATTTTAGACGATATTAATAAAGTTGAAGCAATCTTGAGATTGCAAATCCCAAATCCCATTAAATACCATAATGCAGGCACGAGAAGAGTGAATACATAGAAAGTTTGAAGCAGAAGACTTATGAAGCAGCAAGTAAAGAAGTTTGTGTCGTTTTGTAGGTGCTTCTGTCGCAATAGTCAGTGTAGTATTTTACAAATTTAGATCTTCTCTCTTTTCATTATGCTCAAAGACCATTGCCTCTCGAAACAGTATCTAGCTGCTTTAAAAATATGCCTGTTTGGCTATCACATTTTATTCTGTATCATCTTCTGTCACCTCCGGTGTCATAGTGTCTAAGAATCTGGATGTTGTGCAACTTGTTTTTTTTCAGGACTTGTAGTAACTCTGAGAATATAATGCCATCAGCCACTGGTACATGTGTCTATTAATAACGATAAATTAATACATGGATCAATTTAGTAATATTAACTCTAAAATACGATTTTAGTGCTTACAGGAACAATCATGTAATTTTGTGTACATGGTTACTCCAGCTATTAAAGAATTAAAGTTCCTGTGCATCCCAGAGTATTTTTGCATCAAGCATTACACAGTATTTTACCCCTTTTAGAGATATGGCACATTAACCTGTCTATCAACGGCAAGAAAGTTCATCTATTGAACTCAGTTGGAGTACTTTCTGGGCATGCACAATGGGGTTTAGCTAGCCCCCCCCCCCAGAATCATTGCTAAGCAAGCACTGGCACAATCTTCAGAAATGCATTTGCGACAGGGACCACACAATAATTTAAACAGATCCCTTAGCTATCAATGGACAATGGCTCCAATATGAAGTATAAATCAGTAGAAAGGGTAAACATAACTTAACATTTTACTTATTTTGCTTATTTCTTAGGGCCTCACAAGTAAATGCAATCTATGAGATTGAAGCAACCACTGTTCATTTGTTATTAATTCATTTCAGATGCAAATAATACATACTGTATCTGAATGCATGTCAGTGCAAGTAAGAGCTTTCTCTTTTAAATAAGGTTATACAAATGATCTGAAATGATGACAATTTATGCAATTATTTATATGATGCAAAATCTGGTCTGAAGGACAGATGTCCCACAGATGAGACAATAATACAAGCTGACTCTGCCAAGAGAAATGCTACGTAATATCTGGTTTGGACATTGCAGAAAAACAACTGGGCTCCATTTACAGGATTAGGATTTCCAGATGCATCGAGTTCCCCTTATTATTTACACACAAAATGCTCCTTAGCATAGCACATTTTGTAGGTGTTTAAAATTGAATGGGATGTGTAGTATCTAGTTCTGGCCAACATACATTAGCCAAAAAAGGACTTCATGGAAAGCACATAAATGAACAGAAAAAAGAACCAGTAAGAGTATTTTCATGTTGCCCAAGTACTGAAATCTGAGCCATCCCACTGATCCCAGTGTCGTTTCCCATCCATATGGTCTTACAGCAGCATTAAAGCAATGCCAACTTTGAATACAAACAATCAACATTTGCACATAAAGCATTTCTAATGATCGTAATGCAAGTGCATTATGTCCTTATTTGTCCTTGTGTATTGAAATATTTTTTTACAAGCAGTACACATCCAGGATGTTATTAATTAAGAAAATGTCCCTTCCGGAGCTCCACATGTAAATCTATTTAGATCAGTTGAAGCAGAACATCACTCTGTGTTGCATTCCTTCTGTTCACTGCCTGCAATCTCCTTAGTACAGTTTCTCAGCATCTTGTAATGTGTTAATCTTCGTGAACCATGCATTAGGAACAAAGCAATAATCTCATTGCATAACAGAAAACACAATTTACTTAAACAAAGACAAATAAATCTGTTTACACGGGTAATCTGTGAAACAAATAATATCACAAATAAGCGCATCATCTGGAATCTTTCTATAAATGCTGTTCTGGACATGATATCCAACCTTTATTGGATCAATTTGAGATCATATTCTCCTCGAGGTCCAATGCAAACCTGTTTGATCATAGAACGAACAGTCACTTAAAAATAATAGGGGATCCTCAGCACATGTTTGGTTTATTCATGTATGTTAACAAAGCGTATTAGTATTGCCTTTGAGTTTTGTTGTATAGCCTAAGAAAGCTAAATGTTATTTATTGGGCCAGCGTAAAGATATAAGGTTGCATAAACTTCTTGGACCTCAGAGGTTTCATATTTTACATTTGAAGAAGAACCTCTTCAGGTCTTGAAATCTTATATAACTTTCTATATTTTTTTATTTGTAACTGAGAATTTAAGACTGAGGCCCTGCTCAAAATATAAAATGTATTTCTTATTTAAAACCAAAGAAAATGTAGGGCAGCATTTTATCTGGGATGGTCAGCAATATGTAAAGAAAATATTTATGCCCTGGGAAACATGGCCAAAAAGGTCACCCTAATATATATTTGAACATTTTCCATGGTCCTATAACTTCTTAAGGTTCTTATTTAATGAGATTAAAACTGCTAAATTGTGAGTTGCACATTAGCCTGGAACTAGAAAATTCTAATTAATGTCTACAATAAGTTCACAAAACTCTTAGCAATTGTCAAAGTGTTGGATGCATTCTAACACACACTTATTAAACATAGAAGCCAATTTTATGCTTATTCCACAAAATCACACCCAATTTTGTAAAGATCTAAAACCCCACATGGTTATCAGAGGCTATCATTCTTCCAAAAAACCCCAACTACTTTCACTTCTAGTCTAATCACAAATAAATTTAGAAATGCTCATCTTAATTAGCCTTTGTACAGTATTTGACGGGCTTTCATGTGAACTCTAACAACATAATGAACTTTATAGGGATACTGGTCTCTCCGTATAAAGAGACTATGTCCTTATGCAAATAAAAATGTACAGCCTTGCTGAGCACGAAATATTTGACTTTATATAACAAAATTATGTTCTATACAATTGCATCACAATAAACAATTGCATCACACTCCCTCTGTCTCACTCCCTGTTGTTTTCTGGCATTGCCTCAGCACTTGCCCCTTCTCCCTGTTTGTCAATCACACACATGATCCAACGGGGCAGTGTCCTTCCGTCCTTCCAACATCATTGTGGAAAGGATGGTTCAGATATAGCAGCAAAGCGTGACATCTAATCTGTCCGCACCACAACAATGCTGGACGCACGACTTAATTAGTATCTGTCCCCTGACTTTCAGGGCACCTTCACTGCGACCACTGATCAGGTGCTCCAGGCTAACGGATCCCCCAGACATACTCCAACACACCCAGAGGTGGAGACATATCAATTATCCCATTCATTAAAGGCTTTAATTGCTTTATTTTTTACATTCCTAAAACAGCGACTGTGCAGGTTGTAAAAGTAAAATTGATATGCGTTATCTTTCTGAATATTTGTGAATAATTCTATTTCTTTTTAAGTTTCACTGCTTCAACAGGTCATTTGTTTCGATGGGTCGTACGTATCTATACGGAGGTTAGGTCTTTTAGAAAGGTGGTATTGTTCGCTCACTTTAGAAATAACGAAAATAGATGAAATATAAAGTCAGCACTTTGAAAATGATGACATCCAATGTTAAAGTTCTTGATACCTCTTAAAATGATTACAATCTTTAAATGAGTTTAAGAGCTTTAACAGAGAGAAAAAAAATAATAGTTCAGGTGACATACTTCAAGTGAAATGAAATGGCAAAGTTCTCCAACCACCTATTTCAACTAGGCGTTCCATAATCTATCCTTCAGTAAAATAGGGTCAGTATACCATTACAGAGAAACTTCCCATTAGAGATACCAAAAGGGGGTTGTGCGTGTAAGGAAGACAAGATTGCTAATTGATCTAAAATATATAAGAACCTTGTTGGCTTAGATACTGGGCAATTAAGAAAAAATATAATATATGCACATATATCATGAAATTAAAAGTATTATTATTTTTATTATTCAGCCTAGGTAGATAGTAATGGATAGTGTACATAGTAATTCATTGTCGATGGCAGTAATAATTCCATACACTTAGTATAATATTCTCTGCATGTTTTCAGAACACACAGGGCTCTAGTTTAAACATGTGAATAAAATATTTTATTTTATTGTCTATTGTGGAACAAAGTCATTGATATATATCCATCCAAGTGATGAACCTCAATAACTTCCCAAACCTTTTAATGCATTATTATATCTATTTATATTATATCTATAAAAGACTTGGGACACAGTAAAATGTATAAGAAAAAGACAAATCAATAAAAAATAAAAACTATTGATTTAACAGTAATCCAATAAAACGCTATAAAATTGTCATTACAAAAATTAAACATTAAAATAAATTATATGCAAAAAAAATGTGACCAGTCATAATTTGGTTTTTCAGCAAAATGAGTCCATAAAAGGATATAACTCCTAAAAGATCAAATGAATTGCCATCCTATCCTATTTAAACTAGAATTGCACAGCTTGATTATTGTACATGTTATCTTAAAATTCTGTAACATTCTTGAAACACTTAGGCAATTCAGCTTTAAGTACCATGGATAAGGCACCCTGGTACAAATTACTGCGTGTGAGGCAGTTCCCTTTTATTGGTTGCCATGGTGTTAGCACCACTTTTTACCACATTGCCCCATAATTGCTCTTTATGAATAACCTCCATAGTGTTTGTAGAAAGAAAGCAGTTTTAAGTTTTGTTTTACAGGACTGTTTTGATCGCCTTCATCCGTGGATACACAATGTTCATTTAGGATGTTATGTTGGTTTGTGTATCTTGCTGACTTGGCACATTGATAAAGGGGGCTCCCCCAAAACGTTTGTGTACCAGTTATTTGTGTCTCTGATCTATGTTTTTAAGAAATGTAGTGCCATGGTGGTGGACTTTGTCCGTAGCAGCGCTAGCAGAAAATATTTACCATTTGAGTCATTTTGGACTCCCCCTACCTACATCATTTTTGCAAGGAAGCAGTTTAAGTATGAAATAAAAATGATTTATTCCTATATAAATGTATATTTCTCTAGAATACAATATAAAACTATTCCTATGAGCTCCGCTGTCACAGGTCGACCTCTGAACGTACTAGGAAACCTTATCAACCAAAAAATGGAGAATTATGTAACCGTGCAGACAGCTGTTTGAAAGCGCAGAACTATTTTCTAGCTTTACAATTTGCACACCCCAAGGCTTTAAGCACGACTCTCAGATGTAGCACATGCTGCTGTATCAGTGTACTGTTTGGCAAATCACACAAAGCATTTTCTGAAGTAGTTCAGATTCATGTCATGGCCACACTCAATGATTTGGATTAAGTGTCTTTTTGTGGTTCCAAAAGCACATCAAGGAATTTCTAATATAACATAATTAATATTTACTGCATTTGGGTAAACTATTTGCTGTGCAAACAAACAACATCCAAAAAAGTATTATTATACGACCAGAAAAGACCAATGACTGACTATATGCTGTCAAATTTTTCTTATTTTTAGCCATTTTAATGTTTATTTTTTACATTATCATTTCTCTACAAGTCTATACAAGTGTATGCAGCATATTTGCTGTGATTTTATTTATCCTCAGTTGAAAAAGAATGAATAATTCATTTTGTGTTGTGCTGAGAGCTGCCACTTTTATCATATGTATTACATCAAAGCCTCACCCTAAAGTTTGATAATAGCTCTACGGAGGAGCTGTTCACTTGTATGACAGCAAAGGCAGTTTTATATAATTTTGCTATCAAGTCAATGCAACAGACAGTGTTTTGTAACAATCTTGTTCAGATATGTATCTTAACCGCTTACAACGATTACAACTTTGTCTCAATAAAGCAAAATCCAATTTAAATCAGGTTCTGGTCCTGTCAACGAATTTAATGCACTTGTACTACTTAATTGTACCTTTGACAATAATGTCAGGAGTCAATATGAAACAAATGATTACATGAGTAATTACAATGATTTTTATAGCACATTTTTAACAAATATTCTCCTTTTGTAACATAGGGTGAACATGGTCATGATGGCAGCAAAGGAGAAATGGTATGTTTTCTCATTGCATGTTCTTCCTTACTAATATATTTATAGCATATGCCGTTGGTAGAGTATTTCCAGACATGAATTTCCAGACAGTGTTTCTTGTTCAGTACTACTGTACTGGGTCACATTACTTCCTCAGTACTAGTAATCACATAAAGTACCTGTTAGGGTCATTTTGCATCATGGTTGTGTCAAGTTAAAAAATGAGGCCGTTCTCTCCTTCATGCGGCTCCTGAAATGGGTTCTTTAAAGACTCACTAAGCCCAAGTAAAGTTCTGGTTGGCTCAAGTTGTACCTGGTATAATCAACTTAAATTTTTGAACACATGTCAATGTTAATTTGATCCAGAATCCAGCAGAAGATTGGCTAATCAGCCTGGAGTACATTTTCCTTTTTTTCAGGAAAAGTTTTTGTGCCTAGTTTCAAGTTAGAACCTGTACCCCCTACCTGCAATGATCAATCATGCTAATGCTCAAGTTTCCCTCCATGAGAAAAAAAAATCAGTCCAATATTTGCACAAGGTCCACATCTTAAAGAGGAAAATAAGTACAGCAGTGGAAGCCCACAGAAAATGTTGTCTTTGGCTGAAATTGATACTGGTTTTTTGGGCCAACATAGTATATGATGTTACAAAACAGAGCAAAAATTCAACACCATTCAGAATACACCTATCTAAGGCATAAATATTGGGGATTCTATCACACTATATGTTGATAAATTGCTTGGCCCGCAACTAGGTCAAAGTACCCCAAGTTTGGCGAGTCCTAATTTTTCATGGCTCCATAGCTTACCAAGAAGCTGAATCAGCGGGACTGCACTGCAGTTGAACAGAAATGAGCTAATCAAATTGTTCAGGCTACCATATTACTTATAAAGTTTAATCATCTCAAATGCTGTATTAAACATGAACCCCTTTGCATCCTTATGACGAGTTAACTCGCTGATATATTTTTGTGGTCAGCAGTGGTTTTCTCCTTGACAAGCAAAGTATGTCAATAGAATCTGCACAGTGTTGTGGAGCTATTAATCTGCAATATGAATGTAGCAGGGCAAATTACTATTACTGCTTGTGGCAATATAGAAAACATCATTTATGGCACATTTATTTTGAAACTAACACAAACTAATAATAATATTCATGTTTTTTAAAAAGGAATGTGTAAAAAAGTCAACTCTCTTATGTTGCCTTGTAAATTTCTTAAGGAAGGTAGGAATTTAGCGGAACTCAAAATTATACTCATAATATAATCCATTGCTACACCGTTTCCTGAGCGTATGGCCTTCAGAAACGCCAACAAAAATAAACCATGTTTTATTTGGTTCATTCAATAATCGGTTGATCTAAATAGACCCAAACCTCTGGGAAACTCCACTAAAATTTAGTAGAACCGAGCTTTGTAAGCTAATGTAACAGAAGCCCTGCATAGCTTCTCCTAAATTAAGCTCCTCAACAAAATGCAGTGAATTGCCCTCAGCTAGTTTTAAAGTTAAGTTTAATATTTGTTAGTTAGTTTTACATTTGACCAAAATGGATTTACCCTCTTCCAAGTTCCAGCTATTTAACTTGTTTGCTAGTACTTGCCATTAAGTGAATAAACTACTATGTCTTAACAATTGATGACGTACGTTTGGGATATGAAATAACGTATATATGTACTTAAAAGGACACTTGGAATAATTAAAACTTTGTGGTTATAGATTATGGACTAAATCCTACAAAGCTGATATGAAAGTTATTATTGCATGCTAATCTACTGAAGGTAAAACAACTTTGAGTTGCTAATCTCCATGGCAACAGTATTAATTACATAGCAGATGACATGGTAATAGGAAACCAGCAATATAAACCAATACATTATAAACCACAGATGTGACGCAAGTGCCAGAGATAAAGTAGTCCAACTAAAATGACCGCTTATTAAATGAACTTCTCAAAAGAGGCTAAAATGGTGTGGTGGCAAGAAACAAGTAATGGATTCTGAGATGTCACAATAACACCATAGATCAGAGCGAACTATGCTGCAGTACACCATTTATCAACTTCATATGAATCCTACAAAAGTAACTCAATTGCATTTTGAGCCGTCATGGATGGAAATTAATTCACGTATTTATATTTTATTTTATGCTCATGGCGAATTTCTACTACTGGAACTGCTATCTTTCATAGGAATGCAAATTCCAATATCCATATTAAACCATAAAGAGAGAAGTTATATAAAGTGATTCGGTTTCTACACCTCTCTAGAGGGACCCAAAGCTCCAGGCAAGATAATTCCACTTTCAAGAGGTTTCATGGCGTGATCGTCTGCATTTCTGAAAATAGACCTTTTTCTTTTTTTTCTGTAGTATCTGCTAAGCTTTGCAAATCGGTTTTGATTTCTTGAGATGGGTACCTTTCTTCAGCCTGGAATGACTTGTTAATTATCTACAAGTGCCTGAGCAGCTGTGTCAAATTTTTGGTAGATTCATGACACGTTGGCTGATGTCATGGTTTTAAGTGTGCAGTTGCTGCTGACATTCTTATTAATATTATTGAGAAGAGGTGTCATGGTTTAGTTTGAGACCAGGTGCCTTTATTAAATTATCTTGACTAAGATTGGTATTATCATATGTTCAACTCTTCATCTATGGATAAAGTAAAAGAAATAATGTATATATTTACTGTTAAGTGTGATGCAGGGGACAATTCAAAGCTTCTCACAAATCTGATTTGTTGTGAATGAAAACAACAACATTCTCTTTCAATGAATACAAGTACTCTAGTGCTCTAGTTTAAATTATGTATGTATGTATGCTTAAATTAATAGTAAAATGTCTACTTAAATGTGTTAGAGTAAAAGATTCATCTTGACAGTACTGTCTGTTTCCTTTAAGATTTAAAGAATAGCTAAAATAATTCCAGTTTTGGCCACAAATGTTATTAAGTCACTGTATCTAGGCCAATCTAATCTAATCTAATATCTATAATATCTATAACAAATGGTTAATTCACAATGTGCCACAAAATAAAATTTGGAGGTTTGTGGTGCATTGCACTAAGCAAGCTTAATATAAAATATTTTGTTAAATACCAATGTCATGAAACAGAGTATACCCAAACCTAACATGGAATATGGTCTGGAGATGAGTTATTTTATATTCTACTCTGATTTAATGATATACTATACGTGCATTCCAATTATTGATTTTCTCATTTATATATATATATCAAAATTGAAAACCTTTCCTGTGCTACGGCCGGTTACAATGTGTCTGCTCACTAGCAAAGTATGGACTGTTATCAGAACCATCTGGTTGCCATACAATACACCACAGAATCTTCACAATGAAGAATCACAGTGTGAATAGTCTAAAGAAACCTAGAGTCAGCTCAAGTCGAAAGCTGACAGGTAGTTCCATAAGGTTGCTAACGAGATACGTTTTAAAAAGGAAACAACTTTTCTAGTTCCCACTTTATTGGGAATCCGACCTTGTACTCAAAGTGTAGTTACCGTAAATAAAAGCTTAAACTGAATCAGAATGTCAAAATAATATGTACATTAAATTAAAAGCTGCCATAACACTGGATAAAGTAGTATGCTATTATTTCCACACCTTTCCAAATCATTAAACATATAGTATTGGGAGGCTGGAAGGACTACTATATTTAACATAAAGGAACGGGCATGTCAAGCAAAGAATAATGATATAACTGATCCTTTAGATGCTTATTTATTTGACTATCTATCTATCTATCTATCTGTCTATCTGTCTATCTGTCTATCTATCTATATCTATCTATTACACTTCATTAAGCGTTTAATAGTAAATGCTGCTTACTTGTACTTCAAGGAGTATGACTCTTAGGTCTAAAGTGAAACTTTACGTATTTTTCTAACTTGACCAATAAAAGATATACATTTTTTTAAATTTGATCAGACTCATCTCAGAAGAAATATAAAAACTCAGAGATCCATATAAATAAAACAGAACAAAAACATGGTAGGCTAAAAAAAAAAAAAAACCCCGATAATGCGGGCGTTTTACCGTATCAGCCCCGTAAACAACAATTTATGAATTCTTTGTGCAGACTAACATTATGTAACAACTGTATGCCAAGATACCATATTTGACTGACCGATTAATATGAATTTACACTTTTTACTGAATTCATGCCTCCTATAATTATTGCATAAATACTTGTAAGTAGGGAGCCTAAGCCGGTATTTAGCAAATTCTACACAATGGAGAACGTATTGAATATTGGTTTTGCTATTAAAATATTAAAATATCAGCTGTTATGACCCTTTCACAAAATATTTCCCAGTTGCCTTTTACTTATTTTTACATTTACCTTATAAAGACCAAAATCAACACCATTCAGTGCAAATAAAGCTTAGAAAGTCTTTTATGTTTTGAAAATGTCAGCCACCTACCGAGTCTCGCTTCTCAAAAAAACCATTATATGTCAGTTTCTGATAACAAAACGATGTGGCATCTTAAGTCTGTCTTAAATTTTCCTTTGATGACAGGTAAGCAACATATCACGTTACAGTTCCTTCCCCATACACCCTGTTTTCCAGCGCCTAAATGTATTATAGCTTGGTATTTTATAGTCTCTAGGTGTTCTTTAGTCATGCACAGTTTTTCTTCAGGAAAAGCTCAAAACACGTGTTTTTACTAACGCCTTTCTTACAGCTGATAGAAGTTTTTCATTTCTTATAAATAGTGCTCATTTATGTTGTAGACAGCTATTGTCTGTCTCCTGTTTCACATAGAAACACCGCAGAGCCTCGAGAAGCATGGGATTGATATCATTTTTTGACACAAGCATTGTATTAAAATATTTTATACCACAGTTCCTTAAAAAGAGAAGTCCTGTTAAATATATATATATTCTACTTAAGAAAAATATACAGTAATGTATGTTATGTAATTGATCTTATTTAATTTTGCTCCAATAAACTCCCTTCATCTGCAGATCTGGAGGCTGCCATTGTAGTTGGTCATGTGATACTTTGAGCGACTTTCCCTACTCACACACCACACCGAGCCGATTCTTAGTGTTAGTATGAGTCTTAGTGTCTGGCTGGGTGATTAGGCTGAGGCATTCTACTGTTCAGCGCAAAGGCTTTATGATAAGGAGTAAGGGTATTTGTCTTGTAAAACTAGAACACAAACAAATGGCTAAAATGTCACAGTCTGAAAACATTATGTTATGCAAAACCTTCTTTAAAAAGAAAATAGCACAATATTTTATAAAGCATATTTTTAACTAGTAATAGTAATAACACAAATTGGTGGGATTTCTCCTTTAAATTCGGCCTCAGGTCCGGTGTTGTCAGACATAAGTCAGAAAACGCATATGTGAATTTAATATTGTTTCTGTTTTTTGCAGTCTTAGTAATGTAGAAAAAAATCAGAC
>VKOC01000005.1:29843071-29877018 GCA_009364415.1 Spea multiplicata | reverse complement strand
CCTGGCACATTACCAAGCATAATTATATGTTGCTCTTTTCGCTAATATAATACTAGATTATCAAATGCACCATTGTAAGAGAAGATTAGTGGCCCACATAGGATGCTTCCTGTTTCTTGTACCAAGTTTTGCCTTTAAAAAAGTGGCATCGGTAGTTTCATAGAAAAACCAAAAGAAAAAAAAAATAACCATTACACCTACCTCCTTTCACATGGGGCTTATGAAACGCTTTTACATTGAATAGCTTGTCTTCTAGAGTTTTTTGTCAACATAATTCACACAATTGAGGATAATTTCACATTCTATTGTCATTTCTTAGGGAATATAAATGTTATGCCTTCTGTGATGATCAGTTTAAACAAAAGATCTTTTAAGTCTCGATTTTCTAATAGATTTTTGCTTGTTTAGTTTAAACTTTAAAAAAGCTTTTCTTCTTAAAAAAAAATGTCATTTCCAACCTTTTACTGAAGACAGGATCGTTCTCAGGTACACAATATGACATACAGTTTATTCTGAAATGACAACATACATTTACAGAAGCTTATCTTACCATTCCATCTGATAGCTCACAACAGTTCTCTTGAGTCACATATTTTGGACTGCAGTAAATTGTTAGATGTTGAAGTTCAATCTAAGGCACAGAATGATAAACTAAAATCAAAATTCCTTGTAGTAAAAGAAAAACATTAAAGGGGATGTCTTTGAACATTCAATGAAATCGCATGAGGACCCTTTTAATATCATTGCATTATATGTGTGGACTGTAAATTCCAAAATGAGTTCTTGCTTATAAATTGCGCAATATCCTTAATTTCCATATCTGTATTTAAGCACTACATACTAATATACTAGTTAATGATATGAAAAGGGAGGCTTGAATAACTATTAAATCAGCATGGAATATAACATGGTCAGCTCCGGTTTGTGTAATCCACAAAATTTGACCATTCATCCAGAGGTCCTGGGACAACAGTAAAATCCCAACGATTCAGAGTCAATTCAAAACATAGTTAACACAGACTTAACAAACTAGACGACACCGCAATTACGCAATTGCTAGTTTGTCCAGTAAAATGTAAAGGCTGCCTTAGGTCTTTATTGTGGATTTTTCGTACCTAAAACATCATCAAAAATGTGCATTGGCTGAACGTTGGTAAAATGAGATCTGGGCATTTTGGAATTACCTCCCTAATGTATGCCTATATGGTTTTTTGCTAATATGGATTATTTTTCCATCTCACATTTGTGTTCTGTTCTAAAGCTAAATTGTAACCTGAAAATCTCTACAATTTGTAAAAAGCTATTTTTGGTTGGAGGCATACAGACAGAGGTCTCTTTGGAATACATTAAAGCATATGACTGAACATGAATTTCTTGGGAAAGTCAGAAAGATTTGCCTCATAATTTATTGTGATGTTACTTATTATTGCTCATGTCTGTGCTATAAATACTTTGTGGGAAACGTGCATGTCCACTTTCTACATCTGATGCAACTGGACAATATTTTCTCAGTGACAGCAATGGTGGACAAGGTATGACATGAATATGCAACATTTAAAATGTTCAGAAGAAATGAACACAGGAACAAAGTGTAATAAACCTTGCATAATTATGTAATACAGTGGTTCATAGACCTGAAAGAAGGTTAATGCCTCGTGTTGACTATAACAAACATGTTTCATATAACATTTTTCTCCATTGAGCCTAGTGAGTCTTTCTTAATATAAACTGTAGATCAACACTTAACATTTTGCATATACAAAAATATTTTAATAATTCAGGCTTATTATTTACATGCTAGACATATGGTTTACAATACTGGATTCTGTCTTCAATGAGCCCATCTCTAATTAGTCCAGAGGAACTCATCTAAGCAAAGAACAGCAGGTGGCTTCTACAAACATTAAGCAACTGATTTTACTAATACTCAACCAAGAGCATAACTGAAACTAGCCTATGGAGACCATATACTTAATTCCCATTCCGTAGAGGCTTTTGTCTAGTTGCTATTGAATTTTTGGTAAATTAATTTTATCCAGTATAATGTAGTAAGATATTATTTTCCAATACTGCTATAAACTAAGGAATATTATAAGTCGAATCAGTAGATTCAGTTGAGATGCCTAGTGGTGATTTTCATACTGACACACAGGAAGATCATCTTCATAGTCAGTGAATGCAGATATTGGATTGCTTTCTACCAAATTTGTATAAGTGGTCTTTACAGAGTATAGTCAACCATAAATAGAGAAGCTAATTATCAATTATTTCCAGATTATAATTAATAATTGCTTTTGTATGTTTCATGATGAAGCTTTATTTGTTTCCACTCTAATTATACCGCTAATAAATACAATAAGCATAAACTTGGCAAGTTCTCCTCACTGCTAAAAGAAAAGGCCATTTCTCATTACCTATACTCTTGGCCCTCACTGCAGCATTTGATACAATTGACCACCCCCTCCTTCTACAAACCCTTTATGCTCCGTGACACATTCATGGCACGCATTACACAGCTCTTTCCTGGTTCAAATCCTACCTCTCTGACCATAACCATACTCTTACTGTCTCTTTCACTGGAACTTGTTCTTTTCCCCTACCACTATCTGTTGGTGATCCTCAGGGCTCAGTTTTTCATCCTCTACTCTTCTACATCTACATCTCTATCTCTTTACTCGGACAACTTAAATCTTCCTTTGGTTTTAAGTACCACATATATGCATATGACACCCATATATATATCTCCTCTCCCTTTCACCCTGTCTTCTAACTCGCATCACCAACTGTCTCCCCTTCTTCTGCCTTTCAACGCTCCAATCCGTCCCCAACATTGCAGCTAGATTCATCTTTTTCTGTCATCATTCCTCATCTGCTGATCCTCTTTGCCAATCTCTCCACTAGCTCCTCATACCATCCAGAGTCAAACTCCTGTTCCTGACCTACAGAGCTGTTAACAACTCTACCCCCCCTCATACTTCTACCCGCCTATCCAAATACACCCCTACTCTGGAATTCCCTTTCCTGTTCAGATTGTCTTCCTTTTATGCAAATTTCAACAGCTCTCTGAAAACCCATCTCTTTCAAGAAGCATACAACCTTTCCTCATAACACTCAGCCAGCATCCTGTCTAAGCCATCGAAACAACCAACAACCTCGAAAGCTCATCCTGACTCGATTAACTCATCCTCATTCAAGCAGTCCTCTCCTACTGTTTCACTTCTCCTTCAACCAACTAGATTGTAAGCTCTTCTCCTTTTGTACCAGTTTGTTCTTGTTTGTGATTTTAAATGAATCCTACTGACTCTTATTGTAAAGCGCTATTGAATCAGCTGGTGCTAAATACTTGTAATATAAGTCTTTAATGCACCTTGAAGTCACAAGTATAGACCTTCTGACTTTGCATCACATAAAGATAATAAACTGGACCATTTGCAAAATGTACTGACCATGGATGACTTTACCTCTCACTATAGTTTGCTAATGCTTTTCTCCAATTATTCAACTTTTCCAAATGGGAAACATTGCCCTCATCATTAATGAATGTATACACTTGCTTTGTTGTTGCCACAGAGCGAACATCTTTCAGTATTCTAATTACCGTAACCTCTGAGAGGGAGTGAAAGGGATTAGCGATAGATCCACATGATACTCTATTTACAGAAGATATATTAAACAACTATTTTTTCTTATGGGAAATACATGTATAGTCCGTGGCTACGTCATTAACTCTTGTTGAATAATATTTTCTGTAATGAGTTCTGGAATTATAACCTCTACTTTGATCTCAAGCGTCTGTGAAATGAAGGCTTACTTACTTACTTACAATCACATAACAGTCATATTCAAAAAGAATATTAATAAATAGGACAAACAGCTGTTTGGTAATACCAGTAAGGATGGCATTCCCCATAATGCTTATACCCAAGGGAAATGTGGAAGAGGGGGTTTTGGAGGAAATGGGCTTCTGTTTTGCTCTGATGTGAAGATTCTGTGCCACTAATGGAAGTGTTTTAATGTGTGTTAATTCCACATGTAGTTACAAGGTTATCTAAAGTAACATGAAATGTAGGCACTATTTATTCCATAACTGGTTCATTTTTAGCTGGCTCCTTTTGATGATTATCTGTTGAATCTTACTAACGCAGTGTGTTTCCAACCAAGTGCCATGTTATGGGAAAATTTACTTGGGCTTGCCCTGGGTTAAATGTTTCCAACTCCCGTCATTCTTAAGGGGTAGAATAAATTTCAAGTGGACATGGGTTGATGGTAGCCTTCCTCTGTACCATCCATGCTCATACTGCAAAGTCTTTTATTTCACTAATTTTGAGATGTTCCTAGTTACATTTTGTAGGATAAATCCCTCTTTTAAATTACATTATGATGTGATTGGTCTTCAAACAAATGTAAAAAAACTCGAAGGATGTTGCAAAATAATAGTATTATTACATGTACACAGGGTGCAACTAAATAGGCAGCATGAGCACCATTTTATTAACTTAGCAACACATCAGGGATAGGGTAATGGGGAGAAATAATCATGTAGATGTGGAAAAAAGAAGTTAAGATACCTTTCTTCACGCAATACAAAAAAGGTGCTTTTCTTATAAATATATGTTGCTAATTCTCATTCCCAGAGAAAGCTTAGTGCAATCTCTTGCACTATCCTCTCTGATATAAAAAAAAAAACCAAATACTTTCTCCACCTGTGTGTTCATATGAAAGGACTGGTCTCTGAAGTTATTTGGGTATTCCTATAAATTTATTTTTTTGAAAAAAGTATTCAAATATAATGATGTATTGCTATCTTTTAAGTGTTTTAAGTTATTGTGATCCTAAATACTGTATATTGTGTATGTGTTAGTCCTCCTAACTGTGTTCTATTTTGTTCTAAAGGAACTACAAAATAATAAAAATGACTTATGAACAAAGAATTGGTGTTAGTGTCTTCAGGCTCGGTGTGGGGAGCAGTGTTTGATCGCGCCTGTACCCTTGTTGCGACAACACCCTGCCTACTATAGGAAGCTTGACCTGGAAAGTTCTCAGGTATGAATATTAGGTTCTATTTGCCTTGGAATACATACACAAAACAAGAAAAAAATATACACATTTAGTAAACAAGATGGGAATACCAAGTGAGTACGTAAATTACCGGTACATTATAATTTTCCCTGCATTAAAATAGAACCAGATGTTTTATTGAACTATAAAACGCTTCAAATGTTTTACTTTAGAAAAATAAAAAGGCAGTCCTGTATTCACTATGGAACATTGCAAATATGCTAATTATTGTTAAAGTGTGTTTTAATACTCAAGGGTATTGGTCATAAGGTTGATAACTTTGATATAATAAACTGTTTTCTGACCGTAAATATTCAGTTGCTCATCAATCTCTGTACCACTTTGTCCAAGAAAGAAGCTCAATGTTTTAGTTCCAACTAAGGGACTTTTATCAAGAGACCCTCTTTTTATCAAGAGACTTTCGTTAAAGGATCCTCTTTTTGTTCCATGATGTTTTATATACGTATATAAATTAGAACTTTTCCTAAATATTTTAAGATGCATTAAGCTTTGGGGTATTTTTTATATTATGTTAGAACTTACAGGTCATTTATGCTAATGAATTTACACAAATTGATTAAAAAGTGCAAGAATGATTATATTCAACACAGACATCAATTCTCGAGTTTCATTTCATCCACTGTATAGCCTTAACAGAAAACATTACAGCCATTTTTTGAACTAGAATAATAACGGAAAACCAAATTCAATTGCTCTGATCACATACACTGGATGCCTACTTGATTTCCTAGCTTGATAGAGGCACTTAGTCAATGATCCATGTATTTTGGAATGAATCCCTTGTGCAGTAAGCAGATTTCAACTCAGTGATCTAGTTTCTTAGCAACCAAAAAGTATCTTTGATGATTACAAAAGACAATCTTTTCACCTGCATTATATAGGCAGTATTATTGAAGATCACATTGTACTGGAAGCCCAACTTTTATTTATGTATTTATTCTTTAATAAAAAAAACTAAATAACATATTGAATCCATCTACCAATTTCTAATTAATGAACTGATTAGTCAATTAGTACAGTGAAATTCTAACCTTAGCTGATAAGTTTGTTTTCTTTTACATGAAATAAGGCAACTTTAGTTGCTCAGTTTTAGCCATTAGAGGTTTTTTTTAACCAAATACGTTGATGTTCACTAATGTTGGACAAAGGAAGAGAAATGTGACTAGTCCCTTAACACAAATAAAAGTCACCACATTTTAATGTGCTGTTATAAATGCATAGACCCCAAAAGATAATATAAATAGAAGTAATGAATCTTTTAAAACCACTTACATCAACAGGTTTGCCATCAGAGGCGTGTGCAGTAATAACCGAGCTCCCTTGCAAATCAATACTTCCTTTGTTTTCTGTCTGTTTTTGTTCAATTAACTTGCAGTCGACATATAGGGAAATTATGTTCGACTCTAAACTGATTCCAAGTTTGTGCCATTGACGATCAAACAGCTGATGAAGCTCCCGACTTTTAAAAGTATAGTGTAATGTGGATCCTCCATTATTTTGTGCTGTAAACTCAACCACTTTCTTGGCACCATCAATTAAAATGGAGTCCTGCAACATAAGCAAAAACACAAAAAAACGATCTATTATTTAGATATATAAGACCCATTAGATAATGTCCTCATACGTAAGCGCAATTTTAGCCACTACCAAGGACTCACAGGGTCTGGTGCCTTGGTGGCATCAAAGGAAAAGATAGCGATTTTATGGTGAAGAAAACGACTAGCGGTGCTACCACAATTGTGTCATAAGGAAGTGAGCCTTGGTAAGGTATTAGGTATTATGATGTCTCAACAATTCTGGTATGAAGCAACACCTTTGTAGACACCGCAGCACAGCTTTGCTCCAGGGGTGATCAAAGGTGATCAATTGTTTGAATATTGGGAAAATTTAGTCCTACACTGAGGGGCGCATGTGCTTACCTGCTCTAGTGCTTGCACAGGCCATGTGCTTTACTACTGCTGCGGCTCCTCTATCTCCTACCTTACTCTGAGGTGTTAAATTATTTTTTTTCAATAAGGGGAAAATTCCGTTTTGTACCAAGTAGCTGGGTATATTTACCTACCTGTGCTTGCCCTGTGTCCTACCCTGCCTTTGTTGCTGCTGGGGCTTAATCTCCTAATTTACTCTGGGGGATCAATTCTTGTTCTTTCTTTCTAATAATGGGGAATTCAGTATTTTTCTAATTTGGGGGAGGGGGATTCAGTTTTCTGGGGCTGGATGTGTCTTCCTGTCTCTTCCCAGTGCCCCACTACTACTGCCTTATCACCTCCCTTCCTTTGTGGGAGCAATTCATTAAAATGGTCCAATCTGGGAGAAATTCAGTCCCATAACATGGTTGCGGATGTGTGTATCCATTGGTGCAGTACTTCTGGTGGTGTTGGTCCTGCAGTCCAAAATCTTCTCTGGATCTCTTTCTAAACCTTGAGATAGTGCTGTTGTAAGTGAAATGTGAGTCCATAAGGTGGCAGGGACCTCCCGAATTTTGTTTCTGAATCAAATAAGGCCTCCAAATTTCATCCAAACCGAATGGTTGGAATATGAAATTTGTTGTCAAAATTGCAATGAAAAGTTCATCCACAATGATTTTGCTTCCAGTGCACATGGCTATTAATCAGTGTGCATATCAATTTAAACAGTGATTCGTACAAGATTTATCCTAGCTGCCCTTTCAGTCATGAAACAATTTAATCAAAGGGTGTTTTTGTTTGCCTCCATCTGGAAAAATCTGATTATTATATGGGATATTTTGGAAAAATCAAAACTTAATATACCTTTTTTTCCAGTTTACATACTAAGTACATAATATTATGTAACAATTGTGTGACACAACACTATTCAAAGTCATTTCCCACCTGTGGAGTACCAGAACTAGTCAATGTTTGCCACAGGTACCAGCGTTCCTTTTTTGTGTTGCGTCTAACTCGGAATAAGGCTGTTAGAGAATATTCTTCAGGAAGCCCTCTAAAAAACAGTCGTCTGAAAGAGAAAGGACAGTGCAAATCATTTTTATGTGCTGTTTCTAAAGGAAAAGCAATCTAAATATTGACATATAAGAAAGCAAAAATTTGTTATATTATATCTAGAAAAATATTTGTAAATGCCTGAGAGATTAAAACAATTCTGAACTATAACATTAAGAAAACAATATGGAGAAATGAAAGTTACTTTTTATTTTTGAGAGCTAAAATATTTAACTTTTCTAAAAATATCCGAGCAATGATAGATTGTAAAGTAAGATTTTATCAAGTTCATATAAATACTTGAAACTGTTTGAAAAGTTTTACATATTTTGTGTAAACTGTTTTAGCTATATTTCTAAAAAAATATATAGTTCTTAAAGAAGATTTCACACTCTGACAAAGTAAAAAAAACCAACATAGCGAGTCAAAAATAAGTGTGCAAAAGATACTAATGCAGTTGTAAATGTCAAGATCATAAGTGGTTATATAAAGTAATTTCCATATACATATAAGAAGCCGGAAGCTATAAATGTAAAAGGTTAACACACTAATAGGAATCAAATGCAAAACTGAAATAATCAAAATAATAAAAAATAGGCAATAAAAACATTAGCTAGCAGAAAGTGTCCAGTATATTTACACTACAATTCAAAAGTTTAGGGTGCACTTAGTTTAAATGTCCTTGTTTTTGAAAGAAAAGTACATTTTGTCCATTAAAACAATATGATATTGTTTTTCTGTCCGTAACATGACATTGATAAACATTGTTAATTTTGTGATTATTGTAGCTGGAAATGACTGATTTTATTGGAATATAAAAGAGGTCCTTCATCAGCAGCAATCACCTTATCAGCAGCCCAATGGCAAGTTGTGTTTGCTAATTTAAGTTTAACAGGCTAATTGATAATTAGAAAGCCCTTTCGTATTTACGTTAGTACAGCTAGAAATGTCATTGTTTTCCATAAAAACGGCTAAGTGACCCCAAACTTTTGAACAATAGTGTATATAAAAAAGTTCCAGTACAGACATGCGACCTGATGAAGTAAGAATTTTACAAATCACATAAAAAAGCACAAACTGGGTATTTAATACAGAATATACGATTTCTATATTGAACACAATAGAATAAAATCTCCTGACTTATAGTTACTTAGCGTTACAATTGTAACGACTTCTCAGTGCGCAAGCTCAGAAACTGGATCTAACAAAGTTATATTAACAGATTTGGTATTTAGTGAATAATAGCGTCATTAGCTCCTATGAGTAGATCCAGAAAACAAGCCATTTGGCCGTTATGAGCGGGTGTGAGAGTCACTCATATAAAACCTGCAATGAAAGGCTTCTTTAACATCTAGGTCCATAGTCAGCTATGGATCACAGACCAGCTTTACAAAAAGGATACCCCGTAATGGCCCAAGACAATACAGAATGCTTAGGTTTGTGGCCAACATTTAGTACAAGTGTGACACAACCCTTCAACACCTCAGATGTCACTTTTCCAGATCTTAACATGTGTTGTACACTACTCTACATTTGCTTCTGCAAATATAGTTGCCCAAAACATTTGTCCTATGTTTTATTCCTACAGACACACAAATAAAATACTCATATTTAAAAAGAACTTATAGCAAACTGTGCATGTTGTAGTAGACCCATCTCAGCCCAACACTATGGAGATACATGGATACTACAAACTGTACTTGGGCTGTTCTGCAGAATGTAGAATCCATGTTTTCCCTCTCTAAATGTCTAATATAGTAACCCTACCAATATAATCGTATAGCTTGGTTTAATTTGTGAAATCCTTCATGATTTAAAGACAAAAATATAATAAATCCCTAGACTGAATCGCAACATGTGTCACTCACTAAAAGGAAAACTCTAAATATCCTATTTTATCAGTCACACCTGTTCCCTGTCTGTTAATTACTTACAGCTGCAGATTTTATTGCCGTCTCAGACTTATTTGCGAAATATAACCACATAGGCCACATTAACCCCTCATTGTTTTCTGGGGGGGGGGGTTTGTTAGTATATACATTGTGTCATTATAGTCTGCTTATTTATTTACCCCACTACTACTTACCCCTACTTACTAATTACTAATTACCCCTACTACTATTATATGGAACATTAACGTGCTTCTTTTTTTCTTTATATATGAATAATTTTAGTTGATACATTATACTATAGTGATGTATTCTCTTTACGTATCATATGTTGGGTTTTATTATTATTATTTTAAATTGCATTAGCTATGTGTTATGGAAAAGAGGCTCAAATATTAAATGTTTGTGGAAAAATACTTCTCAACTTCCCACTCTCATAAACACCCTAGAATTTCCTACTGATACAACTAGGAAAGTGATCTGCAAGCAGTGTGAGCAGTAAAACATTCTGGCTATAAATAGAACAGGAAGTACTGTAAATAGTCACTCCTTAAAATAGGTGACTGTCAACAGAGCTGCCGAGTTAACAGATGAATCTTTTTTCCACGCTTCTGTAAAATAAGCGTGTCCATGTCATGTTACGCTAAACCATTCAACTAACATATGACTTCCATGTTTTTCTGTTAATATACCCTGCTGTGCAGTTATTCTTTCAGCTGGAATCTTCACATTTTGTATGCATTCTCAAGTGAAATCATGTAAAATTAAATCAGCTTACTCACAAAACTCACAAATATTTATGGGGCAGAACTGGGTAGGGAAATTGCCCCTGGTACTTTAAGCTCAGTGGCTCTAAAATGATGTCCATGCAGCCGCATGATATGCTCATACACTTGAGCAATGCGTGGTTGTGTATATCCATCCTATGTCCACGCATTAAAGCACCAGGTGGAATCTGTAGCAAAAGCAGCAGCAAAGGTAAGCAACTATTGCCATCTGGCCAGTCCAAGCCTTTTCTTAGTACCAGGTGTCCTTTGAACTACCTAGGGTAACATTGACACCTGTCCTGGTTTACGCAGAGAGAGCCCTGGAATAACGGAGGTAAATCCCAGCAAGGTCCATAAAGACATTGTTGGATGAGTTTGTTGTGGCCCACACAGAGCCCTGACTGCAACCCCATGAAACACCTTTGAGATTAACTGAAATGGAGATTGCGAGCCAGGTCTTCTCATCCAACATCAGTGACCTCATAAATGTACAGAAACACTCCCAAATCTTATGGAAAGCCTTCATATAGTGTCTGTATAGATAGATAGATCTATCTTCATATAATATGTATATTACCATGTATATTATCGTGACTACTTAACCCTGTTCATCTAAGATGCTTGTTTACTTGGTTGATGTAGGTCTATGTCAGGCATGTCCAAACTTTTTTCAAGAGTGCTATATTTGATGAAGTGAACATGTGCGAGGGCCGACCATTTTGCCTGACATTCTTTGAACCATTAAAATTAAATGCAAATTAACTATTTTATGCAAAAAAAGCATACTTTTCATTTTGTGACTTGGATGACAAATCTAAACAGGTGTAAAATCACTCTGCCTTTAATATAAAAAAACTGAAATATGTCAGGAACATTGTAAAGTACATTACCCAAAGTAATAAAGGTTGTCTGCCTGAGATTTTACAATGTATTCATCTCAATCTCAATTGAAAAAACTTGCCTGCACTAATGTGAAGGGTGAAACTGAGATCTGGACTGCAGCACATAGGCTAGGTCATAAGATGATGGAATTATAGCACACGGACAGTCAGGGGTTAATGAAGGGTATGACAGCTTGCTACCACAGATTCCTATATGCTCCCTTGTCTGCTTTATACATACATCCTGAATGCACAGCCCTGTCTGCCTGTCAGTGTGTTGTCTGTGCAGTTATTGCTCCTTGTCAAGGTGTTTGGTAGGCAGATGTTTTTTTTCTTGTTCAATAGCCCTTAATGGTCGCCCTTGTGGCTGTGTGTGGAGGCGCAGGGAGAAGGAAAGCCCAAATCTCGTGACGTCCGAGATCTCCCAAGATTTGGGCTTTCCTTCTCCCTGCGCCGGCTGATGACGTCAAGTCCCGCGGCGAGAGATCTCAGGAGTCCTGAGCGGCGCTCGGGGACTCACTGGGGGGGCCGTAAGATCTATATTTGGGCAACTTATCTGTGGGGCCTTATCGGGTCGGACTTTGGACATGCCTGGTCTATGTAAAAGAGAGTCTGACATTTAAGTTGTACATATAAATGGATGACATCTCCATGCAATATTAAGTTATAGTAATAATTTTAGATAACAGGTTGGCTGTTTTGGTTTATTATTCTGCAGCTCTTACATTTCTTGTAACTCTGTAAAAGTTAAACTCATTTTCTTTCCCTTACAAATACTTTTATATGCTCTGGTGCTACATTGTAATATCCCTGATTTAACGTAACCTATACAAAAGATCAATAGAACTGAAAGTTCAAAACACATTTAGCTAATCACAAAAACCCAGAATTATATATAGAGAGAGAGAGAGAGAAAATGCACAATACGAACTTTATTGCCAAAATAGTACAGCCATCAATTCAATTATACTTAGGGAGCATTTTCAATGGATGCTCTTTAATTTCATGTAGTATTTCTATGTATATTTAAATATACGATACAACTAAACTTTTGCTATGAATCATTAATTGAATGAATCTGGTATTCTGTACATGCACAGTCAATCATTTCACCAGGTAGGGAATAGGTCTTTTAGATTCATAGTCAATGAGCTGCAATTTATTAAAACAATGATAAAATATATTAAAGCCTAGGGAAGCCACAAGTGGATAATAAATGTACTGAATTTTACATAGTAGCTGTCAAATTGCACATTCATTACTGGTGAGTGGGGAGCTACAAATCTGGCCAAGGGACCAAATCTCTATAAAATATAATATTTCAGATAAAATCAAAATGCTATCTTGGCCTGTCCAGAGATAAGATTTTTCATATTAGATAACAACGCAGTGTACATCCTCCACAGGCCCAATTGTCTTTTTTTTGTTCATTATGTAGCATACATTTTTCATCTTTTTCCATGCTTTTCTAAATCAAATTGTTAAAATGCACCTTCAAGGCCCACAGCAATATAATGGACAGACTCAACCTGCTGCCTTCATTGCAACTAAATTATTCGGCACAGGAGGCTTATGATTCTGCAAACTTCATTATAAGTTGACACAAAGTAATATCCTGTTTTGTTAATATTTTTTTTAGAATTGTGGCAAACGTGCTGAATGCAGATCTGTTTGTCTACATGTTCTCAGATCTTCTGCAGGATAACATATTAAATGTAAAGTGAATCAAAAGTAAAAGTGTACTATGCTACACAAATGGCCATGGATATGTTAATATGTATTGCAGATCTCTTGTTACACTATAATAATTTAACTATTAGGCGTAAGAAAACAATGATCTGGTGTTTACTGAAAAAAAACAGGTGTGGAACACAATGAAGCAGAATGATTTAGCTCTGAGACTCTGTAATCTATAGCTAATAGTGTTTAACGCAGCTTTGAAATTTGAAGTACAGCCAAGAACATAGTAAAGTTGTAGCCTACACCGATCGTAGACCATGTCTACGATCGGTGTATTATAGAAATAGAATTGATGGCATATAGAAATCATTCAGCTCAGTTTCTTTTTCTTGCTTTAAAGACTCATTCATAATCATTCCTTGGTCTCGTCTTAGGACGCAGGATAGCCATATGCCTATAACATGCATGTATATTAATTCCCTCAGTTATATTCTAACTTAGAAAAGAAGGCTGATGAATTAAAACACTAGAATACACACACAATTACACTTTGACATTAATATATTTTATAGTTGCATTAGTTAAGTCATGTTATATGTTTCTGGTTGTTAGATCACTGTTTCTAGCTATTTTTTTTTCTGATCCTTTGAATACTTTTCCGCTTACCTAGTTTTAAGTCACAGATCCAAAATGTGACTTTTTTTTAAAATCTCAAAATAGTGACTGACTAGACACGAAAGAACCATTTCGAGTGTAAAGTGTAAAGTGAACTTCCGTATTTACAAGTATCAATGGGATCTTTTATTTGCTGAATGTTTTCCAGGAAGGGAAAGATGATCCGACTTACATTTCCTGAGGGTGAAGTGAGAGATGCTTGGAGTTTATAGCAAGCCATTTAGTTTCCAGCTGACACACAACATCAACTGTCATGTTACAAATAATTTGATGACCAGACCTCCGGGAGCATGTTAAAAAAAGCCCCTTTTCCCATGGTAGATGATAATGTATTTAGCATTGCTGCTACCGGGCACAGGAGGCTTATGATTCTGCAAACTTCATTGAAACCTTAGACATTTTGTGTTTGCCTGGGCAATTCAAATGGTGGAGAGTTGTTAATGAGAAAACAAAGTCTCATTACTTAAATAATGTGTTATCATTGTCAATTTAAAAAACAGTGTGTTAATGTGAAGCATTAACTGATTCTAATTGCCATTACACCTGTGTAACAGAATCTTTTTTTGACCTCCTACAGAGTAATAAATTTTGCTTTAACCTTACTAATGAATATGCAAAAAGGAAAGGAAAAAAAAGTTCAAATGCAGGTCAGTGTTCTACAATATTTTATCCACGTGTTAAAAAGTACGTTTTTTGTTCTCAAGAATGAATTATTCATATTTAAAGAATAGCTTTTCATGTAACCACACACACACAAAAAAAATTGGTATTAACAATGAAGACGTATAAAAGAACTTTGTA
This sequence comes from Spea multiplicata, assembly GCA_009364415.1. NCBI lineage: Eukaryota > Metazoa > Chordata > Amphibia > Anura > Pelobatidae > Spea > Spea multiplicata. The sequence continues at coordinate 29,862,286 of VKOC01000005.1, read as the reverse complement.
AGTACATGCATTGAGGGCTTCCCTACATAGTCCAGTGCCTCGTCATACTGAATGGCTACTAGTCAACCAGTCTGCCACAGAAAAGTCTGCTCCATTTGAAATGAATGTGAGCACTTTCTGCTAATGTGCATACAGGAGGTTTTTGAAGCTTCCAGCGCATTCTCAGAGCCAGCATTGGAGCTCGATAAGTATGAACACCCCCCCCATGGTAAATAGCAAAGGAGGTGGTGCACTAGGGCAAAAGCATTTGGTTTGATTTGCAAGGTGGACACCATGAAAATGTAAAGGGACCACTCAGCAATTAAAATACATGTGATGGCTGGAGTGTCACGTTTAGACTAAGGAGAGTCAGAATGGTTGGTACATGTAAACCAATGAGGAATTTTCAAACCATTTTTTATGGGAAATACAGTAATCTTCAAAAATGCATTACACCATTTACATTTAGGCAAACCATAATTGGCAGTCGAGAAGGGTATCTCCTTCCTCCATGAGTAACCATGGCTATTCCATGTAGCACTCAATAAAATGTCTGCCTTTTATAACTTCATTGGGTTGTCTGGCTGTTGAAAGATACTATTATTTACTCATAGATTAAACCACAACATTTAAGATTAGGATTATATAAGAAATAATTATGAAGATTCTGAGAAAAGAAGATTAAGATGGTCGCTCATATGGTATACACATAACATGGGTTTGTAATAGATTCCACAGTGCCATTACAAAAAAATTAACAATGATATTAACACTGACAATATACAATATTAACAATAACATGTCAACACATGTTAAAATTGACACAGAAGAAAATGGCTCAGCTTTTGCAAAGATGAGGAGGAATGGAATGAATATATGTTTTGGCACCGACATTCCATCTGTCAATATACATTGATTTAACAGTATTATTATAATGATGTTTATTTTCTAGACAGTAATGTGTAGCGCCGCCATTTTGGTGGATAATGCTGGCAGGTTATGTCCGTGAAGATGCGGAAAAAGAAAGAAGATTAAGGATTGAAGATTGAAGATAGCATGGAAAAGAGAGAAGAGAAGGGAGAAAATAGAAGATGAACTAGATGCTGAAGTAGTCAGCAGAAGCGGAAATGATCAGCAGAGAAGGTAGGGAAACATTTAGACATTATGAGTGAACAAGAATGAGTGAATGTGGACCAACGTATTTCTGACAAGAAAGTGTTCTGATTCATGGGGGGTTGGGCCTCGTTTTCAGAACTTTGTACGAATCGCCGAATTTGGTAAATCTGCAATTCGGATAAATCCAAATGCAAGTCTAATATCCTGAAAACGTAATTCTAGATTAAACACGTGTATTATATGTGGGTGTATTATATGTTAGGCAGTTCAAAGCATATCCTACTGTATGCTGACTTGTTCTTCTAATCATACTGTGTAATCATAATGTATATTAGGCGCTATGATTGGTGGAAAGGTAAACATTATTCTGAATGTTATATTTTGTAAGGCACCTACATGATTTTAGTTCCTTAGCAACTGTAATTTTACACAACCTCTGTATTTACAACAATGATACATGATTACCATAGCAACATTACCATGACAAGTCTACACATAATAAACACATCTAAATGTTGTAAGTTATTAACATCTTTGGAAAAGGAAAAAAATATATGCCCCTTAAGACATTATATGAAATGATAGTATTGGCACACAGACCCATTCTGCAACTTACAGTACAGTACAGTAATACAATCAACATTTTAAATTGTGAATCATTTCAATTCTTAACACAAACTCTACTGATCAAAAGACGAATTGAACTAAATAATATGGAATTCCTTTTCAGATTGTAACTGCAAGAAATATATTTCCACCTGTTTATAACACGGCTCAAAAATAGGTCATGATTAAATGAGTCATAATAGCTAATATTCCCTCTAGAATACCACCTTTGCCCCTTTTTCTTCCCAGCTGTCATGTTTCTATAGCTGTAATTGCAATTATAAGATGGGTGCCGTTTTTTTTTTCACTTGACTTTATGCTAGCACAATATAGATTTGGGTCCTTAAAATAAAAAAAAATTCGATGTCAAAAAGTCAGGAAGACTTTTTTAATGAGATTTCCTAATGCCAAAATGTTGTACCGCATTGCCATGAGATGTTTGAGTTCTGTTATTGACGTGTGCATTCCAACTAACTTTTCTATTTCTAACAATCCATGCAGTGCAGGATTCTTGTAAATGAACTGCTCGGGAGCAGAATCTGAAAACACAGGTGTATGACAATGTAAGATGATCGGCATTGAAACAGGCTGCAATAACAAAAGTTTCAGACAGTGGAACAATTTGTCATTGGACTTTTCCAGAAATGCAGTGGAGGAAACAGGATAAAACAGATACAGAGTCATTTATCAATGTCTTCCTGGTGCAACATAAGGAGAAATCCTGGAAACGGAAAGATTGGGTCCTCTAACTATATAAATATTACTCTCTGACTGCATCCTCACATGAATTAAATCGTGACAGGGTTTTCTCTCTCAATCTTTGTATGATAGTTAAATATAAACCTTTATTAGTCATAACACATTCATTTTATATGTGATTAATTGTAATGATTTCTGCTCTAAGAAGGTGCTCTTAAAAATAAATATACTTCCCTCTGAGACATTTGTTTGTTTTATTATTTGAATTAGGACCCAGAATATGCATACTTGAGGGTGTTTGTAAATAGACTTAAATAAGACAAATTAAACTTTTTTTTCTTCTAATGATTTTCATTGTTTGGGGAGATCACAATCTTGCAGCTGCCTCGGCACTCCACTGAAGACAGCCCAGGGATGGTGGTCTTTCCGCTCGCCGCCTTCCCTATACATATGCTACTGATTTAGGGGCTGACAGCAATGTCATTCACCATGGGGCCCCCAGAATGTGGGCCCCTTGGGCGACTATGCAGTGTGCCCATGCATTTAGATGCATTTGTTGGGGGGGCAAAAAGGGAGCAAAGAACAATCTAGCGGGGGGCATTTGCCTATAGCACAGTGAACAGCTATTTGCTTCCTTCTCGTTTTCTTCTATTTTTGCATATTTATCACTCTTAAATCATCAAACAATTTTAATATTATACAAAGATAATTGGAGTAAACACAAAATGCAGCTTATTCTTTTTTTTAAAAAAAATACAGCTTCATGTATAGAAACAAACAAACCCCCCCCCCCCATCAAACTCTACCTGGCCTATGTAAAAATTGGCCCTTACTTCTTACATCAACCAATCAACCAAATGTAACAGGCAGGCTGTTACAGGGGCAGAGGTAACACAGGCAGAATGTTAAAGGGGCAGAAATGGCACAGGGTGGCTGTTTCAGGGGCAGAGGTGAGACAGGCAGGCAGTTTCAGGGGCACAAGTGACACAAGCAGGCTGTTTCACTGGCACAGGTGTCACAGGCAGGCAGTTTCAGGGGCACAAGTGACACAAGCAGGCTGTTTCACTGGCACATGTGTCACAGGCAGGCTGTTTTTAGAGGCAGCAGGGGCACAAGCAGGATGCTAAAGGAGCAGAAGTGGCATAGTCAGGTTGCTAAAGTGGCAGCAGTAACACAGGTAGGGTGTCTCAGGGGCAAAATTGGCATAGGCAGGATGCTAAAGGAGCAAAGGTGGCACAGGTAGGCTGGTTTAGGGGCAGTGGTGGCACAGGCAGGCTGATTTATGGGCAGGGATGGCACAGGCAGGCTGCTTTTAGAAGAAAGAGTCTACATCGCCAGTGACCAATTTAATAATGAAAGCAAGACAAGGACAGTCTGGTCTGGGTGGAAATTTTCACTCTGAAATTCGTCAAAAGGGTCTATCATTTAGCCAAGCTTCTTCAGATAATAATGACCATCCCCACTCAAGGCCATTTCCCCTCCCACCTCCATTCAAATATGAAATGGTTGAGGCTAGCCCTGTCTAAAATGTCTCCATCTACCACCTTCTGATGTCATCGGCCATTTCAAAGAGGGAAGAGAAAGGGGGAGCCAGAAGCTGGACGTTCCCGGGTATGATAATGAGTAATGACTCATACCTCCTTATCAGTTCCAGTTTTCATGGGACAGTCCCAATTTTCAGAACCAAAACTTCTGTGGCCACACCCACATCCTATGTCAACCATGCCAATTTGCAAGAACCCCCAACACAGATGTCTTGATATTGTCACCTACAATGTTGGATGTATGATGACTAATTAAAATATGTAGGGGATGAGGCAGCAAGCACATATCTGAGCTTGTTTATTACCCTTGGCCATAGCTCCTCTGGACCCATAGCTTTGTCCACTTAAATATTTGACAAATCTGAATAATTCTATCCTTAAGTATTACAATTTAAGATTCAATTTATCTAAGTACAGCTCCACACTAAAGCACTATTCTTAATAGCAGCTTGTCAGATGAACTGCTTAGCACATTTCCTGCATACATATTCAAAGCCAATATATAAAACACTTGGTCATTTGATTTTGGTTACAATATTAATTATATTTGTATTGATTGCATGTAATATACCTAAAGAGTCTACTGCTGTTATAAATAAAAGTAGGCTTAAAGAACTGAAGAACTATTTACATGCATAAATAATACTGCTCTTTCAAGCAACTCTAGTGATTAAACTATCAATTAGCCCTACAGGAAGCCAATGCAAAATGGATTGCAAGGATATGTCAAAATTTTCTTAAAAAAATAAAGCTAATAGAAATGTCTAGTGGACCATGACTGATCTTAGTTGAGACAACGATTATATGCAAATATACTAAAAAGAAAATCTCCATAAATTGGATCTGTCGGACAAAAAGTAATATTCATTTTGATGTTGTTACATACCTTCCAATATTGCAAATGACCAAGGAGTTCTCTTTTACGGGGTGCAGAGAAATGTGCTTTTAGGAGCAGTGTTTTCCCCTAAATTTGTATGTGTCCTTGTCACCTATTGATAGAGATTTATGTAACAGAGTAAGCAATTCTACATACATTATTTTAAGCCCTTAATGACGTAGTACATTTTGGGACAAAGGCTCTTTTAACATTTTTCAGTGTTGCTGTTTAGCTGTAATTTTCTTCTTTCTCATTTTGGGCACTCACACATATTATATATCAGGGGGGGGGTTCAGGACTTTAGATACCATTATTTTTGTCATATCATCTAATTTACTATAAAAATTGATAAAATATGGTGATTTTGTGTTAAAAAATGACTTTTCTCATCTGCAAAAACAAATGAAAAGACCTGCTAAAAAGACCAAGCCAAACTAAATTACCAAATGTAACAAAATTCCGTAACACCCCCCTCCTGCAGCTCTAACAGCCTCTTCTTCGTCAGGTCAGGCAGGCTAATGTTGGGCGAGAAGGCCTGGCTCACAATTAATTTATTTCCAATTCATTCCAAAGGTGTTATGTGGGTTTACGGTCAGGGCTCTGTGCAGGCCAAACTCATCAAACCACGTCTTTATGAACCTTGCTTTGTAGACAGGGGCACAGTCATGCTGGAACATGAAAGGGTTTTCACCAAATGGGTGCTACAAACTTTGAAACATTCAATTATGTAAATTTGTGGATTTATTTGGTGCATAAGATTATAAAATGTTGGATTTGGGTAAAGTGATAGCTCAACTTTCAGTTACACACGCCATCTTCTAAATAAGGCTGTATTTTATAACAAATATACAATACATTTTCATTGCTTCAACGGGCTCAGTAAGATACTTGCTATAAAATTGCACTTAGGCCTATGCCACAATAAACCACTGTGTCTTACTGAGCCTGTTGAAACAATGAAAATGTATTGTATATTAATACACCCTTTACCCAAATCCAACATTTTATAATCTTATGCACCAAATAAGTCTCCCCACTCTACAGAAAATGTACATTGTTAAATAAAATCAGTTGAATTGTTGAATACAATCAGAACAAAAAAATAAATTTAATTGAATTACAAAATTACAGAAACGGCAATGAGAAGTTCATCCTTACCTCATCCTTACATCATAAATATACATATATGTAACATTTGTAAGTGTAAAAAAAATATATTGATTTATCATTCAGTAGTGAGCTCATAACTGAAGAATGTAAAATATTTTTAATATAGTACAATTTAAGTATGTTTATTTGGACAAAGAGGACTGGGAAACAAATCCTACCAATATTTAATTCTCCTATCAGAAGGAAACAATATAACGCAACATCTGGATTGTTCCTTTGAATGTTCAATTATTGAACTCCAAAGCTTCTTAACTGCATAGAACCACCTGGTATCAAAGTGGACTAATTAGCCATTATTTTAAACCATTAGACAACATGGTCATGGTCTGATGAACTAGAAAGGGATTTGTGTATTAAAATCTGATTTCATGTATTTGTTAGCATTTACCAAAGGCAAACAGATACAGCATAAGGAAAAAAAAAACACTTAATGGGATAAAGAAAGCACATATGGGACACAGTGCCTGCATCGCATTTTATTACATTTATAAAAAAGGCAAAAAAAATAAAACGTGTGAAACAGGCAATACAATATCAATCCACTGGATAAAAAAAACATAAAATGAATTATTTATCAAACATACTGTAAGAAGCTTTGAGATGGCAATATAGAAAAAATATGTTGTGTTAAACAAAAATAAAGGTAACAATTTGCTTTATGATCAATAGAAAACATCCCTACTTGTTTTTCCAGAAGATGTCATTGATGGCAGTGAACTAAAATGTAATCCTTTGCATTCCAGGAAGAACAAACAATTTTCTTTCACGATGACATAATATTTTTGCCTTTTTTAAATGTGAAATACATTGCACTCTTTGTCAGCATTACAACCTTTACCACAATTCTATTACTTAACTTAACTCTTTTCCAAAAAAAAAAAATATTAATAGTTCATAGACAATCTAGACATAATCAATTTCACAAAAATTAAATGAATAAAAGTACCATCATTGATGATTTTATTACACTGTAATCAGAAGGTTGTGTTAAAAACTATATTAAAGTTATATTACACAGTGTGGAAAAGATAACCAGAAAGTAAACATTGATTTGTGCTACATAACATTAATAGGACTTCATTTAAAATATTTTTAATCCTCATTAGAATTCATATATTATAAATGTATATTTACTGAAATATTAATGTTATTTCAAAGTTATATATCTCATCATATCTCACCAGACATGCTTTGCTTTCTATGCTATTACTGAATGAGTGAGTGTAACAAGAGAAACAGGCAAGATGTTTACACTTTCCTAAGTCAGCTTAATTAGATACCCTGTGTTTCCTGTAGTAAAGTTACTTGTGTTCTGCTATACACAGTCCAAAATGGCTATATGGGAGTAGAAGACCAGCTAAATGTAACCAGTGCCGCTTATTCTATAAAAGAGCTGGACAACAACAAACCAAGATGTCAACGTACTAATACCAGATTACATGAAAAATAAGACATTTCTTTCCACTTTTCCCAATCAAATAATCATTGCAAAGACAGAGATTATATCTTTCGTTCACTTAGGAAAACTATTAGTGGAAGAACACATTGTTTCATTCACATTAAATTTACTAATACAAGAAAAACAATTATTAAAAACATTTTTTTTTAAAAACTCATGTTGCTGATCTTGCACCAAGCAAGGTTTACAGATTACAAAATTCTGTAGAACAAGCAACTTTGAGGGACTGTTAACTAAAGGGAATGTTGACAAGAGAGTGGTGGTTTTAACTCTCTCGCCATCTCATTCTGCAGTGCTATAGAATGGGTAAACAGGACATAATAGGTACTGTATAACATAACAATTTGGACTTACAGGAACAAAATATAAGAAGGGCCCTACTCAACCAAGTTTACAATCTACATAGTACCTATAGTTGTAGCCCACATATAAAGAAAAAGATTATTGAGGCTATACTGCTCAATTTCTTATTTCTTACAATATTATACATGGGTCTAGATAGAAAAGATATGGCTCTTACCAGCACCCGTTTTCAAATTTACAATCTAGTTAAATCTCCAGCATATAATGCTTAGCTGGCTCTGCATGATACAAACTTTAACTCATGAGGAGGCTTTGACAACATTTAAATACACATTACACAGGGCCAGTCAAGCTCTTCTTGCAGCAGAATGTCAATGGGCTTTGCTTTTCATAATGTATACAGAAGTCAAGAAGCGGAAACACAACTCCCCCTCTTGTCAGCTCTTCCTCTGAATAAACACACCACTGCATTCGCTAAAACACTCACAAGACCAAACCAGCTAAAACAAGAGGACTAAATCCGTCACATATTTCACCTCCATTAGTTTCACAAAATTACACTGAAAGCATTTTTGCGTATGATTCATGGAAAGGTTGTTAAGAAGTCCAGAACATCTCAAACAAAATGTATTGGGTGCCTTGGTATGGCAGCTGAAATGGTTTGCCTTAGTCATAATACAATAAAAAAAGCAGTGCCATTTTTTGCTTTGGCCACCACCTCAGACTATGGCAGTTGTTGACAAAGTCCAAGGAACAGCTACTGTGGGTCCCAAAGGTAAGCCTAGGACCAGTTCAAAAGCCCTATTTGTGCCACATTAAAGACAACCCTATGCCAAATCAACAAAAATATTGTGTTTTGTGTTTTTTTCCCCTTTTATAAATATTGAACTGAACATGGGCATCAACTTTGATTTGACGTGGTAGATCCTGATGACACCCATGGAAATTACATTGGAAATTTTACAGACCCAAATTCAACAGAAAGTTTTTAATCACTTCTGAGCAAATTTGAGAAACGCTGATTTTGGTAGGAATTCAACAGGTTTTTAGTTTAGGCTAGTTAGCTAATTCTACCATTTAGTTTGTGTTCCTACTCTCTACACTTGAAGAAAGAGGGGAGATATGATAGAAATATAGAAATACTTAAAGGAATTTAACAAAGTACAGGGCGGAGATCTAGATCGTCAAATGGTTCTTATCTGCTGATAAACTTAATGTAATTGCTATTAAATATTAGGCGCTTTTAAATAGTATTCAGTACATGCATGCAATAGCGTCCATTTTAATATTTAAACATTTTGCTCATTTAATGACTCCAGATTATGGATATTAGAGATTGGAAAATATTAATGTTTATTTCTAAATAATTGTATAGGGAAAAATTTTAATCAACTAATCAACTAATCCTTAACAACTGAAGCAAAAAATAATTAAAATTCCTGTAAACAAGCAAAATTTGGAAGAAATATATATATATTCGGTAATTTGAGGACATATATAATTATTAGTTCATTCTGCCATTCATCTACAAAATCTGTAATAACTTTTTTTTCAGCCCCCCCCCCAGGTTTTAAATAAAGAAAATGCAATCCTTACTGTGTTTCTCTGATAAGAGGTACGTTTCCTAACTTAAAGCAAGTCTTTTCTGCTCCACAGGATGTTGATCTTAGAGAGAAACGTTCCACAAGGTCATATCCTGAAAAAATCCAATAATTATATTATTAAAGAATGAAACAGCACGAAGGAACAGAATGTTATATCATATTTTTGAAGATATTAAGGCTAAGATTACCTTCTTGACACAATTAAGACTTAAGCAAAACTGTCAGTTGGATACAGCATCCTCATTTCTTAAGGGGTATTTTTGTACTATTTGGCAATAAATATTAAAGAGTCTCTCCTTACATTAGGAGTAAAATATCCAGAAATTTTAAAAATAATCAAGTGTCTATATATATATATATATATATAATAAAATATTAATAACTTGTAACTCGTTTCTTGCGTTTAATTATCCTCCCTTTTTTGAAGCACACAATGCTATATAAGGACCCGCATAAGATGTGTGCCTAAGGTGTAATTATCTATTATCTTTAAATCATTAATAAATTACTAATCAGAGATTTCAACTGTATGTTATCCAAAGCGCCATACTGTTTGGGACAAAGCAGGCTATTCCCCTTTGAATGACAAGCTACATTGTATTTGGTAATATTTTGATCCTACATTGAAGCACATCTTTTTCAAAATGTTTCATTATATTTTTATGTGCGTAACATGTTTTACATAATGGTACACGTTATATACAATGTAACTATCTACTTAATGTATTTCATCATCACAGGACTATTTTCTTAAACTGGAATAAAGGCGATATTGATGCCTTAGCAGGGTCTTATAATAATCATTAATTTTACTATTGTTGCTTACATAGTGCCATCAGATTCAGCTGCACCGTGAAATAAGAAATACAAGCAAACAGACAAAAGGTATAGGGATCCTTCGTTGTTAGATAGTTTTATTTCAGGTTTCAGATTACTATACACTGTAAATATACATACCTGACATTTCAAGACTGTTCTTTTGATGTCTTCCGATTCCATATTTTTTTAAAACAGGACAAGCTGCAACAACAACAGGTAAAGACATTCAACCTATTTGCAAGAGTACCTTTGAAAATCACAAATCATTTATATTTTGCATTGAGGTAAAAACTTTTTTCCTACAGTGTGTGATATTGTAGCAAGTCTTTTGAGACTGGTGTTTTTTTTTATCTCAAATGTAATTCAATTAATTTTAATAATATTTTAATAATTTCAATAATAACTATTATTGTGCCCGAACAAGGCAGTAAATAACCATATGTGCAAATTTGATGTACAAAGTTCATACATAATATACCAAGTAAGAATATTATTATATATAGTTATGTCTAAGTCTTGTATTTTTGTATAAAACAATTAAAAAATATATACCAAGTAAGGAGAGAAGGAACAAACAGAACATTTCATGTATGTACAATAATATAACAGATGTTTCTAAAATACCTAAAAAAGAAACATTTCATTTGCTGTATATTAGAAATTAGAAGTATATTTGAAATCACTTAGAAAATGACATGAATATATTTTAAGAATTTCTTTAGTCCATTTCTCCGTGAATGAAATGAATACATACATTTCCGCATAAATCAAAATAAAATAAATATAGGTGTACACAATTTTTTACTAATTTTGAAACACAGAACGTTGAAGACTTGTTTGGCGGTTCTAAAAGCTCGGTATTAAAGGTCCCATTCCTAATCCTGGATCACTGTTGTCAATCATGTTTTGTGCACCTGTTTTTTTTTATTATTTATATATTGTGACTTTATTGTGAATCTTAGGTTAGTATGTAGCATTGAGGATTCTACCGTGATATAGACTATTTAGTCTTAGGTATCCAAGGTGCGTAAAAGCCAATAAAGGTTTTGTAACTATTGGCAAATGTCGACCTGGGAAAAAAAGATCAGTTCGCTACAGTTATATACCGCACTCAGAAGCTTCAAGTATTCAGAAAAGTCATCATGACCCTTAACAAAATGAAAACACTTCTCATCAGATGAAGGTTGTGTCAATGCAGAGTTTTATTGCATGATTAGCTTTTATATTTGACTCTTGACCAGTTTACAGTCACATAGAAATCTCTCTTACATTTATAGTGGGGCAAAGAGTTAAAATGTAGGGGATGACAGCAATTTCATAATAAAGTGGAATACAGTGATAGATTGTTTAAATCAAACATCTTATATCTAAATTATACAAAAAGAATTGTACAACAGCACTTCATTTTTATAATAAGTGAAACATTATTACACACTGAAAGATGATGGAAAGTCTAATTGGTTAATAGGTTTTTCAGTATTTACTGATGATTGCCTGGGGAGGAAATATATATATATATATATATATATGATAGTATAATATATATATATATAGTATATGTAATGACCTGAATTACTGATAACACTGGAATGACTTTATTAATTGACAGATTGCAGAATTATGCCATAGGAGTTAGTAAGTAAGTAAGTAGGACATAATTGCAAAATTCAAATAAACTATTTTTCATAATTATTATCTCTTTCGTAGATTACATTTATTAGTTCCTTTAATCAGACAATATAGTTACAAATGATGTCTATGTTGTTTTCCAAATAATTTTTAGAAAGATACAGAGAAAATTAAAAACAACTGCTTTTATAAAGCAGACATTTCACATAGAAAGTACAGCATACCATGAAAAATCTTTGGTATAATAAATTTGGGTATAATATGCACCCCCCAGATTTGGTCAATGGCTGATGATTGGTGATTGGTGAGTGGCTTAATAAATCATTAATCATTGATCAGATAACTTTTTTTTAGATTAAAATCTGTTTAAAATAGAGTGTAAAATAAAAAAATAAAAAAAAGACCATCTGTAATCAGGTCTCTCAAAAAAGTTTAGACCACTGACATTGATGAATCCGGTCAATAAACAGTGACCTAAAATGTCATTATTTAGTGATCATTCATGTAATAAAAATGTAAAAAATAATTATAAAATATGTATTTTTTATAAATCATGTCTGCATGGACCTGGATGGCCCCTCTCTTTCTCTCTGACCCTTACTAATGGGAGTGGGTGGGTCATCTACTCAGATGCAAAAGTGTTCCCCATCCACATGCCTCACATCCACCAACAAAACACAGAAACAAGCATACACCTGCACTCCCAAAAGGATGTGGCTCAGATGGAGAAATAAATATAAATGTTGGTTTTATTCTGGTCCATAGTCCCAAAAAATCAACCAATACAATGTAGAAATAAAATATAATAAATAATAATATAATATAAAATGGAGAAAATATATGCTTAACGCGTTTCACACTCGTGCTTTATTGAAACAGATTTTTCTCTCAGACAAACACTAGTTATATAGGCAATTACTAATTTAGACTGATTAAAACACTTATTCTCTAAACAGAGTCTGCATATTCCTCCCATAACATTAATTGGAATACAAACTGACCATAGCAGGTGAGAACTACAGGCTATTGTAAAGAAAAGTAAAACATCAAAGTAACAAATCTGAAAACACAAGCGTTAACCCCTTTAATTTCATGATTGTTTCATTAAGGGGTTAATACTGCACAATCAGTCTTATTGAAAGATCATGCAGCATAAAGAAGTTTGAGCTCAAGTATAATATGCAGTTTTATGCGCCCCCTTTTTCAGAGGGGTAATGTCTGCGTATTATACACAAGATTTTACAATAGGTTTCCTACAAGAAACACATTTCTTACACTGATTGCTAGAACTTTTAGGGATGATGAAAAGATAAGTTTATTTGTAAATCTTTCTATGCCATGTCGAAAGTAAATGTAATGTTTAGAGGGAGAATAAGTTATAGAAGGTGTGTGCCACATGTACACATGTGCATTTCACCACCTGCTAGCCAGCACATACGAATTGCTGTCCGGCAGTATCTGGGATTCATAATTGGTTGCACAGTTATACTCCCCACGTATTGCATGATCTCGCAACTGGTCTACAATTTGTGAAATGTAAGTGTGGCCTGCAAAAACTGGTTACCTTTTCTTTGGCACAAACAAAACATAGAATCTATTTTGCAGAGAGGTTGTATATGTAAGCTTATACTTCCAGATAGGTAAATCCCACTTTTTATTGCTTCTGCAGCAGTTTGTAAGTGCTGCCCTTACTAAATTCAAAACATTTGACCTGGTAGCACCCCAGTGCTGTTATTTTGTTTACTTTTTTTATTATTATTTTTCTAACTCTTTTGTGGGGACAAATATTAACCCCTGCAATGCCGCGATGGTGTGATACACAATCGCAGCTTTAAAGGGGTTAACAATGCACGATCGCTCTTAATTGAGAAATTGGGCAGCAGGGGAGGGTGGATGCTGGTCTCCGTACTCATGTGGAGACTGAAGAACCCTTTCCCCATGTCCCTGAAGCTGCCTCTGGCAGCTGGGACACAATCGCCGGTAAACCTGACTTCCAGACAGACTATCAGCAGCAGAGGCCTGTACAAAACGGGTATTAACCCCTAAAATGCCCGACCGTGGTTTACCAGCAATTGCGTTTTGAGCCTACAGAATCGCTCCGTGGGAGTGATCGAAGGCTCGGGGGCTGTGCTGGTCTGCCCAGGTATCACCATGATTGTGGCGACGTGGGGGCAACTTTTTTGGATGATGTCATGGAACCGCTTGTAGTACCAGGCACGTCTGCGGTCGTGAAGGGGTTAATCTTCCTGATGTAGACTGGGGGAAAAAAAGCAGCTGGGCCAGAAGTAGAGATTGGTTTGGTTTAATAGGTGTTGCATTGCATCAAACTAAAACTAAGGTTTTGGAAAGGTTTGCAGGTGAGGCTATGATGGTCTGGACATCTTTAGATAGAGTCCAGGTCAAATGGAACTATTTAAGAGATGTTCTGAAGGCAGAACACTGCATGAAATTTGTTAGTAAAACTAAAAGAAAAAGGGAAACCATTGTCGTACTCTGCAGATATGGCAAATATATAGAAGGCGAAGACGGAAATATAAACAGATTCAAACTGAGGAAGATGTGAGCAAATATAAAGCTAAGCTTATGGAGGCCAAAACAAACACAGAGGAGAAAATGATCAGGTTAACAAAAAAAGACCGATAGATTTATAAGTGAAAGACAAAAACAAACACAAGTTTTACTTGGAGACAAAATTCTAAGCATGACCTCTACCAAAAGTTAGCCAAGCTCGTTGTGATTAGTCCAATGCAGAAAAGTAGGCTTTTTCTACATTGTTACTGCATAACCCGTTACAAGAGGTAAATGTACACAAAGTAACAGAGTTTTTTATAGGAAGATAAACTGGGCTTACAATGGTCTTCAGTATTTGATTTAAGGTGTTTAGTGTAGCTTTGCACCCTGAACTACGTTTAACGCACTTTGTACATCAAAAAATGTTCATATTTTCAGTCTTTTTTAGATCTTTTCTGAGGCATTTGGCTGTCTGCTTTGCATCTGATATAATTTGAAAGGAATTTCCTTCTTAAATGTTTCAATATACTTAAGCCTGACAGTACAATCTGTTCACTGCAGAGAATAATACTTTCTTAATTAGCGAACCAAGTCAATCATTAGATAAACAAAAAGAATGTTATTTTTATTTTTCCATGTCATGTTCTTTTTGGTTAATACTTTCAAGTCTTTGTTAATAATAATAGTTTTAAATGACCAACCAATAAATTTAGCAGTAATGAAGTAACTTACTGACTTACGTTGTGACATTTGCACCTGCTTCCTAATGGAATTTAAATACACATAAGCCGCCACCATTCATGTTAAACTTAGTGTTTTATTTGAAAAATAAAATAAAAATATGGCCTTTTGTTCATTTTTTAGCCATCCCTTTTGCAATGTAGCATGAGCAATCAATTGATTCACAGCTATTTTGCTTTTTTGAATGCTTACTATAATAGTGTTTATGGATGTGTAAAATGATAAAGAGGAGAAAAATAAGGATACTTATTTTAATAAATAAATAGGACACCGCATTGTCAAGCAGTTACCTTGAAATGTATTACACTTTGAACAGGTTTCTGGATGACATATATAAATTGGGGATTATTCAGTAAATGTCCATGTTTTAGCTACCATAATGTGCTGCTAAAATTCAGATCTAATTGTCTGCTCGAATGGGATTCAATTTACTAATTGCTGAGCTGAGTTTTGACAGTTGAAGAGTTACCAGCTTGGACATTCCCCAAGTTTTGTAAATAATCAGACATTTACACTCCCTGTGGTGAGAATTCCTTGCTGCCGGTAGACTTATCATATAGAGCAAGGCTTGCTTTGTGTATACTTTGCCTTAAAAGATGTCCAGTAGAAATCTGAAGGGGTTCGAAGAGGGTTCTGTCAGCCCACCATTGATGATGAGTAACAGAAGCCCTGCACGTGATAAAAAGGAACAATGCAATCCTAGAGAGAAAAGCTGAACTGATGATTCGGTCTGAGGAAGGAAAGGCTCAGTAGCTGGCATTTCTAGGGTAAATGATGCCCAGGACATGTCCAGCTCATATAATCTAAAATAAACATGAAAAACTGTGTGCTCCTGCTTGAGCACTTGCTAGACACAGCAACAGCTATCTGCAATTGGGGTGGCTTACCCACGTCCCAATAAGTCAGACTCCAATAGCAAAATGACTTCTTTCCATTGCATCAGGCTGATCCCTTCTTTTTACAAACTGCACAGCAATATGGCGGCATTTTGGCCGAAGTTGCTGACGGATTAAGTCCACACAGATAAAGATAGAAGATTGAAGATTGCAGCAGTAGTACACCTAAAGAGGGACAGGGAGGTTTGCCCGGAGTGCCACTCATTGGTTGATGCCAGAGGAGGCCCCTGCTGGCAACCAATAGAGTCGCTCTTAGGGATCTTTAACTCATGACGTGATCCTACAGATTCCCGTTCCCATCAACCCCTGCGATGTTACGTAGACAGAGTAGGTTAGAGGCAGTGACTTGTATGGGGGAAAGGGACCAGGGATATTAGGTAGGAGATATAAATGAAGACCAAGAAGAAGATTCTTATTAGTTTATTTTAATTTGACCAATGAAAAAACAACATTCATGTTCCTTTTCTTGTTCTCCTGAATACGAATAGCAATGACTATGTGTTAACTAAATAATTTTTGAGAAACTATTAGATCTATATATATATATAATAGGTCTACCTCTCTATCAGCTTTTGAAAAAGAGAAACAACTTCTAATTATATATTAACTTTGCTCCTGAGAAACTCCACTTACTATGATAGTTGACTGGCTGCTGGTATAGGCAATAATACATCTGTTTTGCTTACATCATATTTAGTATTAAAATTCTTCATTCACATAATTGTTTTGTTAGCGATATTGTGTGTTGAGTGAGTTCTATAAAATGCACTCATTAATCACTATATAGCTGCAAATAATAGCCTTGCTCCCAAAATAAAGCTATTTATTTTATTGTGTTCACCTTTCACATTGTATAAACCACGTTTCCATTAAAATATAATGAAAGTGTTTAATGAGACATGTATGGATGGATTGTTTTAGCATGGTACTGGAGATTAAAGGAGTGATTACTTTCAGAAGATGGCTTAGAAAGGCAGAGTCACATTGTGATTTTATAGTATCTTATAAAAGGAAAGGCAGTTTGTTGATGTAATAACCCTATTTTCTATTGTAATCCAAATACCGAACCAGGGTTGGAAATGTTCCATATGTTTTACAGAACTAAGTGTACATTTGTTTATAATAGGAGACAGCCATTTTTAGAAATGACCTGTCTAAAATCTAGATGTTAGCAAAAATGTAATGTCACACATTAAGATCACACAAGTTCGCAAAAGTATGTGCTGCTCCCACATCCTAACTACCACATACAGTGGCATAACCAGGGTTATGGTTGCCCAGGGCAGAATAAAATGTCTCCCATCCCTATCTATCTGCTTCAGCCTCATGACCATACACATGCATATACAATACCCTTACACATGCCTGCCCATACACAAACACATATACTGCTCTTACAGATGCCCGCTCATACATACACACATATATTGCCCTTATTCATCCCTGCTCACACACACATTAATTACCCTTACACACGCCTGCCTATGCATACACATATATACTGACCTCACACATGCCTGTTCACACACACATATACAAACACAACTGCCCATATATACACATACACTGCCCTTACACATGCCTGCCCACACACACACATATGCACTGCCCATAAACACTGCTTTTACACGCGCCTGCTAATACACACACATACACTACCCTTAAACACGTCTGCCCAAACACACATACATCCACATGGATGTTTGCCCCCACACACAAAAATATTGGCTCACACTTGCCCTTGCAGCACCCATTTCCTTTCTTCCTCTTCCATCTTCTGTCTTTCCTCCTGTCATGGGAGTACAAGGTATGTCACTCCAGCCCTATGCCTTGGTGCTCCCCAAGCACTTGTGCTGGCAATAAATGCACGGAACCGGGATATGATGTCATATCCCAGCGCTCAGTCTGAAATGACACATCTCATGCTCCCTTAATGTTGGGCAGGATAGAGGGAGATTGTGATCTCCTCAACCGGCCTTACACAGCAGATGCCCCCATGGGTGCCTGCCACCCAGACAAGCACTGGACTCAGGCAACGTGAGCACAGGTCTGGGTAGCAGGCGCCCACACAGGTGCCTGCTGCCCAAAAAGGAGGTCCAGTTGGAGAGATCACAATCTCACGTCCCCTGCTTTGTGCACCTCCACGACTGGATGTTAATATAATCTTTTTTCATAAGCAGTCATAGTCTAGAATGTATAACCACTATTTTGGTTTCACTAGAGAAGTAAACTAGGTTTATAGACAGCTCCTTGTCCTTAGAAAAACATTACTCAAAAAAAATTCTTCTAAAAAGGTAGAAAGCTTCTATGAAGACAATAGGTAAATAATTGCAATAGGTAAATAATTTGTGTAGTGTGATAAAAATAAAGTATATCAACATATTTAACAAAGTTAAGAAAGACTTAAGAATGAGGATGACTGGAAATTTAACAAATCCCTGCGCACATCTTATATTTTACACAGCAGAGCAGCAGATATATTAAGTAGCTCCCCATCACCGATATAGTTATCTTTTGAGCTGCCCTAGGCCTGACCTAGGGCAGCACCTCAAGTCACCGCCTTGTCATATACCGGCGCTCTGTGTCTTAAAGGCTTGCAGCGTCTTCTAATGCAATCTAAGGAGACTGTGCTGAGCCAGTGTTACTCTATACTATGAAAGGCCTGGTTTGGGAGATCACAGCTCTCTCCTGTAACCGGCCCATTGAGCAGAGGACACTGGGAGGCTAAACTTTGTACGTGTTCAACCTGAGTTAAACTATATAGACAAAAATGACAGTCTAACATTAAGAAGGAGCTGGCAGCGTTGTAGTGGTACAAGGTGAAATGACCCCTATGCTTAGTTCAATAATAGATGTCCAAATTATGTTCTACCTGTAGATAAAATATTTCCATCAGTACATAATTAACCTTGTTACCCCCGTGTTTGGGAAAAAAGTACTTATCTTGACTAGTGATCTATTTAGTATTTTTTTTAACTTGACTATCCAGCCATCATTTTTGCTTTCATACAATGCACAGTATAGCATGTTTCTATAATTCAAGAAAACCCTTTAATAAGGTTAAACACACACATTAATTTTTGAGGTTTATAGGCTCTCGGTTTATTGTCACATTTTTAAATGTGCAAAGACCTGTCAGCAGTTTTGTAATTGTTTTTATCAGGTTAAAGCAAACACATTCATCACTAAGAACAAGAAGTGCTTTTTAATCCTAGCATATGTTATGCTTTGCTGGAGGTGCTATATGAATTAAGTGGCCTTA
>VKOC01000005.1:29829900-29842971 GCA_009364415.1 Spea multiplicata | reverse complement strand
TGCATTTTAACTTTCTTTTCTTTCTTTTACAAAAAATAGCAAAATAAAAAATAAATGAAAATCTAACGTAACATAGAGAACAATTAATAATGCAAAAAATAGGCAGGTTTCTTTGGTTACTATGTTAGCAAATGGCCTCTGTGGACCTTTGAGAAAAAATAGGCCACTAGATGAAAGAAATAAAAAAGACATGAATTTGACACAGCATGGAGAGAAAAGAAGAGTTCATCTTTCCACATATGATTTAGAGCACTCTTCCATTTATATCCAATTCTGTAAAAGGATTCCTCTTGCAGACATTCATTTAATTAGAAGTTAGAACTTGTTAAATCAGTAAAGAGGTGTGCTCGTATTCAATAAAGCAAGATAAAAGTAACACAATCAATTTCCTTCCTCGGGCTCACCAAAAGTACCAAAGTTGACATTTAAGGCCAGTCACCTATAACTAATGTTATAAGCTCAGCTTCTAATTAATGATTGATTCTAGTTCCAATTCGATGAGGAAAGAATGTGAAAAGCATTCAATTAAATAAAAGCGAGTATATGAATCTATACCTGTTTGTAGAAACTACACAACACAATAATTATCAACATAAATTATAACTTAATATATATATATATATATATTTACATTCTATGTATTTAAACAGTATAACTGTACAAGATATATCATCCCTTGGGCTGTAGGTGAGTTAACAAAATCTTAAACTCGTAACTTAATCACTGCTTGTTATTTTTAGATGTTATTGCTTCCCTTCCGAAAAATATTTCATAACTTAATATACAAACAGATCTTCAAGGTTGAGAAACACCTATGGTAGGTGTATAAAGGTAGTCATTAAGACTGGAATAGCTATGCACCTAAATGTGTTTCCCAATTTTCAGCTAACACACTACGATCTCTTACTCATCATGTAAAATAGTAAACATATGGTAGACAGCCTAGCGAGGCTATTTCTACAGTATTAGTTTCACTTGCAGTAGAGAAGTGATGCTCTGTAACGTCTATGGCATATATAAGGTAACATAAATTAATTCATAAATAAACAAAATTCTATAATAATATAATGCTATAATATATTAACATAATTCATACCTGTAACTGAAATAGTAAACTACGCCTCATATATTTTTTACAATCAAAATGCTTTGTCATAGTTTGCCTAAGGCACAGCTTGATTTGTTAATCCCCATTAGCCACTCCTAACAATGCCTGTGGGGCCATTGGCCGTCCTGGATGAACTGTAAATGGAAAAGTGAGTATAGAACTAGGCAGGGTATTGGCAAAACTGGGAATTGACAACATCTAGCCACGCTCATATGCTCCTAGTTATGGCTTTAAAATAGTGGTGCTCTCGGCATCTGCGAAAAAGATTTAATTAATCTCAATCCCACTAATTGTCACATTCCCAAATCTAGTAAAGCCATTAAATAGTTAACATCAAATCAACCAATTAAAATAAGCAATCTGTATGTATTCAATACCAACTGTCTCTCTATACCATTGACTGGAACCATCTTAAATACTTGTGTCATGATTTTGATGTTTGGTTATATTCCTGCATGAAATTCTCAATGCTAGGAGAGGGTACGTGAAGGTTTTACTCCATTAAAGGCAAAATCACTGCTGTAAACTAGTTCTATAAATATATTCAAACATTTGTAATTGTAGGGATAATTGTTTTTAGAATGCTTCCCATTAAAACAAAACTCTGGTTTATCCTATATGGTTATAAGATCTATCTCTAATGAGATCTCCTAGAAATGTCAGATGATTGTTCTACTTGTAGCTATACTAATCAAAAGAAGAAGTAACAAAGCATCTAGCTGATCAAACACCAATTTTATGGTGTCTTAAATTTCCAGAATTTCAGAAGCTTAAAAGATTTTAGCTAGTTTGCCACTTTTTTGTAGCTGTTCCTACCATTTGCACATACTGGAAGATTATTAAACATGTTATCGCACATCAAGAGATTGGTCGTAGATTTCTAGGAAGAAACACTACAATAGGGGTCAAACTCAACAATAGTATGAGGGTAGAAAGAGCAAAAGAACACTTCCAGCAACTTTACTTTGCCTTGTAGGGCTAATACGATATAAACTTGTGATAAGAGTAACAATCTTCGCACAAGTGGGAACGAAGGTTAATAAAGAAGGTATGATTTTAGGGTCTCACTGGACACATATCGTAAGATGAGTAATAAAAATGTAGTAGAAAAAAAAGTAAAAACATCAAAACTGCAATAATTATTTGCAGGGACAACGTGTATTACAAAGGTGACCCTATTCAAGTTTTCACTCTGAGGACTTGAAGATCTATAAAAAGTGAAAAGAAAAATAGGCGATGGTTAGAAATGCTATTAGTTTGTCCTTTGTGTAAAACACATTACTCCTTTGGAGGCCAATTGTAATAACGATCAAGCATTATGTACTGATAAGCAATCTAAGAGGCAGACATTGTTTTGTGCATTGAGCTGAGAGGGCTTATATATAAAATATTGTCATATAAGGGGTTCTACTGGAGGAACTCATAACCACTTTATCCATAGCTAATGACCCTCAGCTAACAACTATAAGCGGCATTACTTTAGAAATGGGAAAAAAATTATGAATAAAATCAGATATCTAAGTTTTATAACTAAGTTTTAGCTTATAGTTAATGCGGGTCAACATATGCATACCTGAGAATTAAATCTGCAGGTCTTGGCAGCAGGATTTATGCATGCCCATTCCCTGTTTATCTTCTATCCCCACACAAATGTAACGTGTTTGGGGCTATGAACCGGGCTAGCTCTGCCTATATATATGCAGCTAATCCCCCACCTTGGAAAGCCACTTCCCCCAAAGAGGGAGGTCTCCGGGTAGCCAGAACAGGCAGGTTCCCAGGTATGACTATATGTTCTATTTTTGTATCTTTTTTCCCCCCATTCTGATCAATGTGAGGTTTGCTGTTTAATTAATTGTGGCAGATTTATGTGGCATTGAATCTAGGCCCTTGTATTTTCTTTTGACAATGATAGATTTTTATAAAAACTAGTAGTTTAAAAGGAAGAATGGCTCTGCTTTCATTCTGGTCTACATGCATTGTTCCATCTTGAGTCATTGGGACTTGGCAACACGGATTGTCATCATTAGTGCCTTCGTAGGTTTGGGAAATGAGATTTTGTGGTTGAGCATTTGAGTTCAAGGATCATGTGATTTAAAATGTTTTTATGAGTCACATTCAAAGTGTCTCAAGTATATGGCAACATGTAACTCCAAAACAGTAAACTACTTAGAACGGGTCACAGGAAGATGATAGCTTCTGTAGTTGAGAAGGAACTTTATTCCCTCTAAGGAAAACATTTTGACCTTATTTGTGTCAGTTATTTGGGGAATTGGAAGGTTGGCCCAACAGACATTTATGTTCATACATTAACAAAGATTCCAGTTATGGCAAAGACAAAATGAAAATTATAAATCCAAGGCTTGATTTATTTATCAAAATACTGTACATTACCTAGGGAAATTAACATTACGGAACAATGACAGGGGTCTCAGAATTACGCCATAACCTGCTAATATGGCAAGTAGGGAACCAGACCACCTCCAATTGCAAAAACCACTTTAAAGTGAAGCAAGGCCTTTTTTGTATAGAGCAATATAACATATTCAAGTTATATGCAGTATTACTGATAAAAGCTAAAAGCGCTGCTGCTGAAAAAACGCCTTAAAAGAGACGCAAACAAGATAATAAAATAATGTTGATTACAAAGCAGAAACTGTTGTATGTAGCTTAAATTCAATGTAGTCTAGATGTTATAAGCAGTAGAAGAGCAGGCCGGTGAGATTCAGCCTGGGGCAAGCCCCACAAAACAACCCAGTAATCTAATGTCCCAAATACATGTTTACCAAAAGAGGCTGCAGAGAAAACCATTGGAAATAGTATGGAAAGTTCAAACAGATAGTATATGCTTCCAAAAGTTTTCATTTGAAAAATAGACCTCTGGGGTCCTGGAAGCTTCTGAAATTTGATTTTCTTTTTCATATTGACACCGTGTTAACTAAAGACTCACTTTTCACATGTTTCTTACAAAGTTTCTAGACATCACAGCGTCAAGTAAATCATAGAGAAAAACAAGCTTGGGGCGGTAGCCAAAAACCTTCATATCAGTGCAACATTGGGAAACTGACCCCCACCTCGCCTGCAAACCCTCTACGGGTTGTGAAGACCAGGATTCTCATGCTTTGGCTTGAAACCAAACATGGATCTACATGAGACATGTACAGCCCTGCTAAGATATACTTCAGTTTTGAAGTGGTTGTTCATTAGATCAGCATTACAGTGTTTGAGAGATTCGTCTCAAGAGTTCATAAAAGCTGCCAAAGAAGTTTCACCATTCATAATAACTCCCACACACTAATTTTAACTGGCACTGATAGTATTTTCTTTTTAATGTTTCATTAGGGCTAAATCAGTTTTACCAGAAGAGAAAAAAGTCCTGTTCTACCTACTCTGCTGAATAATACTTAACATTTAAGATGGCATTAAGTACACCACTATTTCCTGAACTCTGAAATATAATAAATAAATTCTAACTGAAGGCCAAAAGAATTTTGACAAAAAAGCTACAAATGTTTGCATGTGCAACATGCTTTGTCTACCACAAATGCTAAGTTATTATTACATGTATTTAGCATTGTGGGATATTTTCTCAAAATTACGCTGCAAGTAGAAAATGTTGTGTTTCTGTGGGGTGCTGCCCTAGATCTGATCCAGGGAAGAGTCCTATGATCCACTTTTTGGGCAGACTGGATGGGCCGAATAGTTCTTATCTGACGTCACTTTCTATGTTTCTAAAGCAGAGTCTCCACTTCCAAGCACACAAGGCGCAGGGTAGGAGACACTCCGCAGACTGTGATCTCTCAAACCTACTCATTGAGCAGTGGTACAGCAAGGCAATGCAGTAATGCAGTAAAGCGGCACAGTGACTAGGCCCTGTTGGTCCAGACCAGAATACACTGCTGCATATATGATGTATTTTTGCTTAACGAAAACATGCCTATGTGTTATTATGAGATCATCATAATGATATACTAATACATTTTTGGTGACACTAATGCCCCACTGACAAAATATTGGAGAGTGTATCAGCTCCATTTTATTTCATAAATGCAAGCCTACAAGGATTTGGCATTAAAAAAAAATGTTTCATTTGCTATATATCATACTATATACTGTAGCATATTCTACGTATGATTCTTAGTATATATATATATATATATATATATATATATTGTTTTATGTCCCAGATGTTTGCACTCATACTAAACGCAGAACCTCTAGAGCAGTATAAGATTATATTATATTTTGTTCCCTGCAGTCTCCTCCTTGTTTATGGCATCGTAGCTCTAAAGCAACCTTGATAGCAGCTGCCTGGCATAGTTCATTCATATTCAGCGTGTTATCCACAGAAACCCTCAATGTTAATCCATCATGGCACACTGGCTTATTAGTCACATAAAAAGTGAATTATGGTTAATGTGAGCATGACTCTCTGATAGGTTTCACCTGTAGTATAGATAGCCATTTTTACATTTTATAACGCATTCTAATATAATATCCTTATGTGATTCATTTTAAAACATTCATACTGCTTGAGATTTGTCCACAATGACATACTTTCAAATATGTTTACTTAAGAAAGATAAGAATTGTGCTCTTAGAATAGGATAAAAGGAGATGGAATATAGTACTGAAAATGTATTGAAGTCTAGTTTATAGGTGTTTGAAAAGATCTACTGTATTAAAAATACTTATGCTGAAAAAAAAGATGTGTTTTTCCATTGCTCAGGCAAAACTAATACTAAAAATTAGTTCTAGAATGAAAAATAGAATTATAAACATTATGTTCTGACACATGGATAAGTGATATACCACAAGATAATAATTTTAACATATTATAATTTCAATAAATGTTCCGTTCTGCAAATCAGAATATGTTTGTACTATTTGTGCTCACCCTAAAGCTTACCTCATGGGACCTAGGCAAAGGGTGGCAGCCCCTTTGCTACATAACCTGGGGCAGACAGCCCTGTTGGGCCTTTATTAATACTAATAGTAACAAAACTAATAATAAATAAAGTTATAGTTCCCCTTCTGTGAACATAAATAAATGGGACACTCAAAAAAAATGTATTTGCCAATATTAAATAAGGAATAAGCCATCATTCTAGAATGACTAAGCCATCATTCTACAATGACTGGCTTATTTAATGACTGACACACTTAATAGGAGGAAATTGTTATAAATAATATATTTTCTTTACCTGTTTTGTTGGTAACTGCCATTGAAATTGAGACAGGGAACAGTCCAAGGTAAATGATCCAAACTACAAGAAGGTTCATTTTTGTAAGCATTCATGTGATCCAGCATCAAAAATATTCTGTGGACAAAAATATGTCTCATGTCATTTTCAAAAATAATGATGTTCAATGATATTCTAATTGACAGAAATCAAACTGAGCATTAAATTACATGAAGGAATACCATTACATGCACATAGATTTTTTTTGCTCTCCTTCAGCATAAAATAGTTGAGTGTATACAATAATGTTGGTCAGCATTGTCAAAAGCCTGATTTTATCTCATGTTCTTCTTTATCTCCAGACCTGGAGGGTGCCATTGTTGTCAGTCATGATAATTTGATTGACTTGTCCTACTCAATCACCACCACACTGAGATGATTATTAATGGCAATGGTAATGAAATCTGTTTTTCTATAGACTATCATTAGTCAGAGTACCTTACTGGGCAATTAAGACTGAGGCATTTTATTGTTTACCACAGACATTATAAAAGAGTCATGGTGTTTGTCTAATAGACTGGCAAGACAGGGCTAGAAAAGAAACAAATGGCATTGCAAACAACATTATATTGCTCTTAGCACCTTTTTGAGATAGTCTTTCATTTAGTATGAATTAAGTGCAAAAAATATACATACATTTCATAAATATTTTTTTCTAAGTTAGGTCCTACTGATAAAAAAACCAGCAACATCTCCTAAGCAATGTTCCCATCTAATTTTTCTTAGCGCAGAAAATTTCTCTTGTGCAAAAATTTTCCCAGAGCCAAAATTTTGTGCGCACAATATCCGCGCCGTATGAAGTATAAAATAATAATATTTTTTTTCTTTTATTGGAAAAAACTGTTGTGCGCACAATTTTTGCTCGCGTGCACTCTCTACAAAAGCTATGTGCGCGCGCACAAGCGGCACAGCTTAGAGGGAACACTGCTCCTAAGTAGAATAATATTGATAAACACATGAAAGGACACTATATTTCTAATTTTCTTTTGAAATTTAGATGGGGGAAAAAAACCTTTTTTTTTTTTTAAAAAAAAAAAAAAGATTAAAAGAAAGGAATATTAGTGTGGAGGCGGACATGAGGTATCTCTATTTTTCCATTTTTTATATATTTTTTGTATATTAATATTATATTATAAATATTAGTATGTTATTTTGAAAATATTTTATGTTTTAAGTAGTTTTTGAAGAGGGACAAACACTGTTTTGCCGTGCATTGCTGATCGCAGTACCTAGACAGATCCTCTTGGAATCTGTATACATTTAATATGCCCCAATCTCTGTTCCGCTCTCTTATTCTGGTTAACTGGCACTCATGCTAAGCGCTGTTACAACAGATTGAGGAGCAGGAAGCTAGCGATGCTGGCTCCTGTTGACAGGGGAGACCACAGGCTGTTGAAAGACATCTCCCATGTACCAGTCGAGAAACATCCCAACCAGTACAAAAACCATAGGACCTACTATTACATCCTCTCCCACATAGAGCGTGTTTTAAAGGATGCAATAGTAAGTCCTGTGTCATTAAGGGGTTAAAAGTAGCACACATTTTGGAAAACATATTTTTATCTGAGGTAGTGATAAATAAAATTGTCAAATCCCGCTTTAAAGGCCCCATAAAGAGATTAGTGGCAAGTTACACACATATTTTACTTTACTATACATATCCCAGCCTAGATCTTGGATAAAAATGATGATTTAAGCTACTTTTGTTCCATTTATATAATTATATTTTCATTCAGTATTTCCCTGGTTATCTTAATTTCCATTTAACAAAACAGAATCTTTGTGAAAACGGTTAATAATAATGTTGAATTATTATTATATAATATATTGACGCCCACACTATACTATAATAAATGTATAACTAATAACATATAATTGCTATTATTAGGTTTTTCTTGTTCACCACAGAATTGCATGGAAATGGAAGAAAACCAGAAAGCAGTACAATTGTCCCATTGGCTGCAAAGTTTAGATCTGATTGAACTCCTCTCAGTCGAAAGATTTTAGTCATTAAAAAAGTTTTTTGCAAAAACACAAATTACCCATGTTGTCTATTTACAGTTTGGATAAGGTGATACTGTACTGCAGAATTAAACATGCTTATTAAAGTAAATTCAACACTCGGCACATACATTTATACATTTCCAAATCTGTTTAGGATTGCCAAGTGGCCAGTGTTTGACTTGCTTGACCATCTTTTAAAAGGTAAAACCAATTTCCAGTTGCCTACCATGACTGGCACTATACGAAGTAAATATTTTGGAGGGAGCAGGCTGTGTTTACAGGGCCTGGTCTCCCACCGTACAGTAAAAGCCGACTCCTTGCTGTGAGATATAATGTAACCGTCTTCAACAATAGAGTGCTGCTACATTTAATTGGAATCCAGGGAGCAGTCAACAGATTGTATATAATATAACAGGTACATTGTATCTGACACACAAAACTTATGTGTGTGTGTGTGTCCAAACCTTTGTGAGTCAGATGGCATAATGTAAAAAAAATTGTCAAATTGATAAGGTGCTGCCACCAATATGCCATGTTAAGGCCAGTTTTGTTTTGCCTTTTCTAAACTTTGCAACCCCAAACGCTTCCTAGAAATTCTTTGAAATATTTAAACATTTTACCACATTTTCGCTTTGAAAAGCAAATTGTAATCTGGTGCAGGCAATTAAAATAAATGACAGATCTTAGCATATTTGAGAGTTCAATTAATGTTTTGTCTAACATTATGTGTGTATCTAAGAGCATATATTAAGCATAAGAAAAGTCTTTTGTGGTTTTGCATGAAAAATGACTTTAGATTTATAAAAAGCTTAAAAAGAGGGCTTATTACCATAGCAACTGGTCAAGGAACATACACTGGTGACTATATTGTTGAGACCACCTATCAATTTCTACAGCAGAATAACTTTATACATACCTTCTAACATCTACAATACAATTTATGGCACTATTAAATGAAGGGTTTAATAGTATATTTCAACATAGCTGGCGATTGTCATTATGTTTATGTGAGTAACATAGCTTATCTATCTTGTCAAGAGTTGGTGGTAACCTTAACCAAGTAGAATAATGGAGAAGTGGATGCTTTCAATTTGCATTTAATTTCTTGGGTATTTAACTAAACATTAAACATTTTAGATAAATCTTCAAAACGTAGAGAATACCGGTAATTCTTCCACATGTTATAGTAAATTATATAATTCATGTAAGAGTACCCAGTCCAGCACTGATTCCATCTGGTATATCATTACATAAGTTATGGTGGGTAAAGGTGATGGAAAACCCTGGACAATGTTGGTCTAGAACGTGTATGCATTGACAGCAGAACAAACTAGTTTGATGTCCTTCAGTGTCATCTCATTAACATGCCATACATGTCTATCTCTAAATTAGAAAGCTGGACAATGTTGGTCTCTGCAAAATTTTCCTGGAATCCCGGCAGGCCAGTCTGGCTTTTTTTTTGCTGGTTGCAAAATATGTGTGCTTGCATACACGTGCACAACATTGATTATGGGTAATCTCTTTCACAGTGCCTTAAATGTACTAGCATTCAAAATACTCACCATTGTTACCTAGAGTTGTATTGACCCTAATTTTTAGCCGGATTTTATTGGTTTGTTGAGAATCGGTGTTTAGCTGTCCATTTATGTCAAAATATGCTGGATCATGCATCGAGACTCATCCCCTACTTCCCCGCACTTTAATATTCTAAATATCTGATCACTGCTGCCGTACTGTGAGCGAGAAGAATAGCTGTGCTTGCGGTGCCTCAGGTCTCCCTACACTTCACTACTAGGTCTAGAGTAAATAACCTGAGATCTGAGGGAATAACACACGTGGGGTTTGTTAGAAATACGCACGTTTACTTTTATTGAGGTATTGCCTTTAAATGCTTGGTAAATGAACTGCTTTTCAATGCCAGCTATGATCCTCTGATATCTGAATTGCAAGAAAAATGAGAATGGAATCAAAACGCAATGATTTTGCCAATATTTGTTTCCATTAATTAGACTTGGCGTTACTTTAAACAGAGCACTTGTTTTTTTGTGGTTAAAGCATGTTTTTGACCTTTAACTTTTAACATTCCTTTTAATTAAAATAATTATTTTGGCTACATAGATAGCAATGGATGGTGCAGTCTCCTGATCCGATATGCTGTATTAATACAAGTGCCTTTTAAATATATAATTATAACATCGTGTCTACTGGACCAATACGGCTAAACCCATTACAAGATGAACATGCAAAAACGTAGAATGTGACACAGCAGATGAGGTCCATTTAGGATGTCCATTTGTTTTTTTCTGCTTTAAAAGCTCAATTGATACTTGATCCGTGTCATTGTCAAACATTTAGAATAGAAAATGATTTTCAACCAAAACATTGTATGGGTTTTGTATGTACAGTAGTTCCTGTACATGGGCACCATTGTGCGTTTTGAACTGCAGTTATACACTTTGCTCTCATCCGCATACACATGCTTCCACATGCTATTCTGTCTCTTATTTTAATGCCTGACCTACTTTTGCTTCTTAGCTCCATACAATCCCCTCTGTCAATCTTTCTCTCATTTGTTAACTACCAACATGTAACCATCTTTCCCTTACACAAGCTCGCCTTCCCTCCATTCTCTCCTCATGATCCCTTTAACTTCAAAGTTTCTATCATCTACATCAACCTAACATTTCTCTCATCTCCAGATTGGTTTTTTTCACAGCATTCTTCTTCTTCATGGTACATTAAAGAACTATAACAATCAGGTATTCCGTTATTTTTGGTGTTTTATATTTAATTCAAAACTTTGTTCTTATATATTTTTTTTGTTTTTTTGTAGAACAAATTGACAAAACAGTTGTAGATAACATAATAAGTGTCTGACTGCTGTGTTACTCTATGGATTGCATGATAACTTAGCTCCGCCGAACAATATAGTATTGACAGACATAAAATGACAGTTTGGGAAAGCTATGGATTAGACATTAGTCTACAAGAAAACATTGAAAATAATAATACTTAAAAAATCAATTTGACTCTGCAGTATCTATTAGTGTAAAAGATAAAAACTGATTAAAAAACTGATAAAAACTGATTAACACCTATTATGAAAGTTAAAAACATGTTTTGGGTTGAATAGGTGATCGCAGCTGCCACAATGGCACATGAATACATGCTTTTAAAGGATGACAGAAAACACCATTGCGTTCACAGTACTCTAAGATGAACAGACATTACATCTAAAAGGTATGCTCTCCATATGATTGGTCACAAAGAGCACAGAAATGGGAGGTTAATGAAGTCATTGTTACAAACCTATTAGTCATAGGCATGATGAAATGCCAAACCAAGATCACCAGCTCACTGGAATCTATTGAAGGTCAGCTTTAAAGCATTATCTTTTCACATCCGTGGTTCTTTTTTTTATATTAAGGCTAATATAGCTCACAGCTCTTTGCCTTATAATATTCTCCTTGCTAATAGCCATAGAGACTGTTGGCCTTTGGGAACCCAATGTCACATTTTATTACGTTCAAAGCAGCTATCATAAACTTTCATGAAATACTATAAGAAATAAGTCCTTCAGAGATCAAAGTAAATAAAATCACACACAAAAAAATAGTCCATAAAGTATTCCTAAATGTGAAAAATACCCAAAGACAATTTTAGAACTGGCTGCCACGTGTACAGCTGCAATACGAATAGCCATTAATAGAACGCTAAAAATAGGTGTTTTTTTGGAAAGTTAATTCTTAGGCGCAAAGAGGAGTAAAGAGTGTTTATTTATTCTTAAGAAAAGGATTTTGCAGGTGAATTTGCTTTAATATAATACCTATGAAAGGGATGTACATAGTCTATTGGGTATATGTTTATATAATGTATAAATACATTCTCTTTATTTGCATGATAGGGGATAGGTAGCAGAAGCTGATATAGAGAGACATTTAAACATGGATAGGACAGGCATAAATTTTATATTTCTATATTTTTATTATTTTTGGTGCCCTCATGTATGCATTTGCTTGGCAACACATGAAAAAAAAAACCCATGGTGAATTCCTTTACCAGTTCAGTGCCCAAGGCAGATGCCTAGTTTCCTCAAGTGCTTGTTTGCGAGATCTTTTCCAGGATGTTTCTCAAGACCTTTTGCATGCATGGGCAGAAAGTTCTCCCACTGGGAGTTTTCTCTGCCACTGATTTCCAGTACTAGGTATCCACCAGACCTTCCTAATAAACCTTCCCGATAAGGAGAAAATCATAATCAGATAAGATTAAAAGGGGACGCAATGGCAATGTTTACGTTTTCAAGTCTTCCAAAAATACATTTTTAATAACCAAAACTTTATTTTCAGACTACTAAAATGGTTTTAGGAGGAAAAATATACCTTCTTACTTCCCTAAACAAAAAAAACCTATTCCTCTTCATTGTGATGTGCTATTTTATAGTCTGTAGACTTTCTGGTCTACATGTAGTTTGGGTTTCATATTACTGATTATTACGGTTCATTGTTCTGCATTGGTATGCAACAAACAGCCATTCATGACTAAATGCAATGTTTGGAATAAAATGTGCATTTAATCTTTTAAACAAGCTCATTATTTTGTGTAAATTGATATAAGCTACTAACTGTATAACTATTAGAGCAGGAATTAAGCTGGCCCTCTAACTTAGCTGCAGCTGTCTTCCTTGGGTTTATCCCAGAAGTGCTGCTCTGCGTGGACCTT
>VKOC01000005.1:29811620-29828387 GCA_009364415.1 Spea multiplicata | reverse complement strand
ACTGTATACAGTGCTGGGGGGTATATTACTGTATACAGCACTGGGGGTTATACTCTCTGGGAACTTGCCCTTTAAGCATAAAAGTAGTCCAGTATGTTCTTGAAGGAAGGACGCGTATTAAGCGATACATGGAATGTGTGGATTAAAATAGACAATGCAATCAAATATTAATCAGCTGAAAAACACGAGTGCATCGCTTTATAATAGTGAGTAAAAATACGATGACCGAGCATTTCCATCACGTAGATGCCTCGGATCCGGGTCCCTCTTTGGGGTCCAAACCCCTATGCCACTCTTTCCTCCCCTATGTCACAATTCGTCTTCTAAATGCCTCACTTAACGGGGTAACAAAGTGACAGAAGAAGTCCGGGTAAAGCCCGTGCTGCCAACCAAACAAATGCGTCCCTCACTTAGAACGTTAGGAGGTATCAAGCAAAGCAGGCGCTTATCTCATTGCCCCGAACATAATTCCTGCCGTTTGGCCCTATTAACCCCATACTGACAGCCAGATAAATGTCGTGGCCCCGTAAAGATGACATACTCCCCTCCGATCAGCAGGTAATACACTTGCTTAAATGTTACTCATTCTGAAAACGTATTGCCGCGCGTATTGATCGCCTGTCACATCTCAAATACAATCATCGGGCTGTATGTATCCCAGCTATATAAATGCAAAATATATATATTTTTCTAATCAACAAAGATATCACCTTCCCTCTGCACCAATCATCTCCCAAACCCCATGCGAGATATAAACCACAGCCTTAAAACGCAATCCACATAATCCATAAACGAGATTATTTAATGTAACTGATTGCAGGATGGAAGCAAACGGTTCTTCTCGATGCGTCACGATAACCCGCGGCATGGCTGTCCCGATGCAACTCCTACTGCTCTCAGCCTAGAGAATACAGTCCATCAAGTTCAGCCCTTCTATCGATCCTTTCTGCTTTTGAACCAAAAATAAAAATAATTATGTTTATTCTATTATTTATAGCCCTGTATGTTCTGCTCTTACCCTTTTTGGAGGCATCCGTTGGATCTGATAGAACCCCCTCTCCCGGCAGTGAATTCCGTATCTTTACTGCCCTCACTGTAAAGAACCCCTTCCTTCGTTGTGTATGAAATCTCGGCTCTTCCCGTCTCACAGGACGACCTCTTTGTACATTTCTGCTAATAAACAGGTCAAGTGCTGTGAAAACGTATTTGCCCCTTCCCCATTTTCTTCTATTTTTCCGCATTTGTCACATGTAAATCTTTCGCATTCTCCAAATGCAACTTTGACATTAAGATTTCATTGATTGACTGTAAAATATATCACCCATGTGGCAAAGTAGTTGCCCTCCTGTACCTAATAACTGGTTGTGCCACCCTTGGCAGTAACAACTGGAATGAAATGTTTGCGATACGGAGGAATGTTGGCCATTATTCAGGCAGAATTGTTTTAATTCATCCACATTGGAGGGTTTTCGTGTATGAAGCGCCTTGTTAAGGTCAGGCCACAGCACCTCCGTTGGAATCAAGTCAGAGCTTTCACTCGGCCTCCAAGACCTTCATTTTGTTTCTTTGGAGCCATTCAGAGGTGGTCTTGCTTGTGTGCTCGGGATCATCGTTCTGCTGCACAACCCAACTGCGTTTGAGCAGGTCCTTGTGACAGGGCCAGCCTTGGGTACGGTGACCCTGTAACAGTCCTGAAGCAGCAAACCAGACCATGAGTTTCCTTGGCCGACCATTGCATGTACGGTCCTCAACATTGCCCATCTTTTGTGCTTCTTCAGATGAGCTTGGACAGAACATCTGGGAAGCGCTGTCTGTCTTGAAATCTCTGCCTGGGAGACACCGTGCTGATGGAGTATCCCTACCTCGTGTGTTGTTGCTGTGCTCCGTCTCGCCATGGTGTATGACCTTTGACATTAAACAGTCTTCAGCAACCTTATCTTCGTGAGTCTGCCTGTTCCTCACCCAGTTTTATTCCTCCTACACAACTGTTTCTGTTTCAGTTAATGACTGTGTTTCAACCTACATATTACATTGATGATCATTAGCACCTGGTTGGTATAGTTGTTTTTATCATGTTTTCTCATGTTTTTTTAACTATAGAAATTTACCTACAAATTCCCTGACCATGCGCAGGTATACCTAGAAGAATGGATGCTGAATGCGTTCAGAAATAGAAATGGTAATTTATTTTTATCATTTAACAAAGGTAAAGAACAATTTAAAACAATGTTGAGTGAAAGGGTGGTCACACCAAATATTGATTTGATTTAAATTTTTTCTTCTGTTCACTGTTAAATGATAAAAATGACCATTTCTATTTCTAAAAGTATTCTTACTTTACAACACTTTTTACACCTTTTCTACAGTACTGTATGTGTGTGTACAATATAGATTTATATATATATAAATATACAGTATATATTCTTCTGTTGGGTGAAAGTTTTTTTTTTTATTGTTATAATTAAAGGTTAAGTTTTATATAGGAATTGGTTTTGTAGCCCATAGTATCTGTTATATATATATGGTATATATATCTATATGCACATACACATTGACACTGGAACTGTAATATATATTATACAGCTTTTGAAATTACTTTGTAGTGATCTTGAGTAGACCTTCTAGGTGAATAAGACGAGCCTTGGGAGATCGGCTGGAGTAAAGTATTTTCTCGGATGGCGTGAGTTATGAGACCGGCACTGCCTGGTCTTATTCGCTTTTATGATACTATCTGCGACTCGTGAATCATTATAGTTCCTTTTCCTATCCTCGGGGGGCGAATTCACAATAAGTGCATTGTAATTTCCACCAACGAACAGCAGCAGGAAGCTGGAGGAGATCAAACTAAATTGAAAAAGATTAAGGGGGTGCATCTACTAAACAAGCGCGGCAGAACGTTTAACCACAACACAAAGGGCACAATGGAAAAATAACATGTTTTTGTCCCCTGTGTCCCCCCTCTTTTCTAAGAACTCAGAATGTTTGCCGAGTGTGAGGGTATCACAGGGTTCTACAGCTATAATGTGTCATTATTCAGATTCTAGATACCTTATGCAGTTAGATCAGTTGCGTCATTGAGGGGTGGGGCTAGCTGTGGGTGAAGGCGGGGCTATAATTTTATGGGGGCGGGGCAGTCATGCTTGCGGTGGGGCTATCCACAAACAGCCTTTGGTAGAAGGGGACGTGGGCATGGAGTAGCCGTGGCCAACCACAGATAACTTGTAGGGCTTCACCCAGAGACTCCAGGTCATACCCAAAGAGTTTCTAAGTATGATAAAGATGGGGCCTTGAGAGGGCCTCTCGGTTCCCGCACCCAAACCAGCTGTACTTGCCACAGTTCAATGGAGGTGGTCTGCACAGCCACCAGCAGAGACATCTCTGCTGGAAATCCCTGACATTCTGTGTGCCGGCTGATGCTAAGTTCTAAGATGTGTCCTAGAACCTCAGGTGGTGCCCAGACTTCCCCTCATCTCCCTTTACCTACACCAGATGGCTGTTGAGGGTCCTACGCACAGCTGCTATGGGTCCTTAAGATGGCTATTGATGGCCCCAAGGGTCAGCTGCTATAGGCCCTTAAGATAAGTCTAGGCCTGGGCAGCTACTAATTTTCCACCGTGTTAAAGATCATCTTAAAGCAATGATAGAGCAGCCTTCTTTACTGTTGAATATTCTAACCACCCAGAAGAAATGGAGCCTTTCCATGTTCCACAAGATTCTATGGAGCTACCAAGACCCAAAACAAGATACGCACACATATGGAGTATGGAGCGTTCTCATCATTTTAAACAGTTTCTAACAAAATGTGAATTTTTGTTCTTTCCGCAAAATGTTCTTCTCCCGTTTGGAGTGCTCCAGACATATGTCACACCAGCATTTAGCGAACGCAACGTTCAAGGCTTTTCGTGAAGAAGGTTGGTGGAGGACAGCTACTCCTGCATCGTACGACTAATTTATAACAGAGTATCCAGCTTCATAAGCCAGACAGCTGCTTTTTAATACCCTATAATCACCTGCAAAGTGTTGTATGTGGGTAGAGTTTAACAACCTCGCCGACAGATCCCAGCTTTACCGGCTTCTGTCTAACGTTAAGTCTGCGGTGTTTTCAAAGCATTAAACTCAACAGAAGGGAAATGGCAAAAAAAGCTTAAAGACAAATAAAATGCTGTAAATTTAAATAGTACGGGGTATAACTTACTCAGACTGAAGCGTCTGGCGTGGGGAACGCAAAACGAAAGCTACACACAAAATGAAGTCACGAACGAGACTCATACGGTAACAAAAATTCTATAGGGGAATTCTATAGGTTTGACCAGGAGTCCCCGGGTGAAATGCTGCTTCCCCAGGTCAGTTTCTTCGTTCTCCAGGCAGGGATGTGGAATGTGGCCGTAAGTGGTAGGGTTCCTCTAACTAAAGGCTGTCTGGGGCTGGCTGCATCCTTATATATGGCCCCGCCCCCTCCATACTGCCACTCCCAGGAGAAGAGGGATAGCCTATCCTGGGAAGTCCCAAGGTATGGGGCCTCCCCTGCGGGATCTCTTACACACCTGTGGCTAATCCATAGCAGGATATTTTGCTGAACCAAAATGAAAGTTCCCCCTGCTTAGTTTGTAAGTGGCCTGATTCCAGCAGGGGCCAAATGTAACAAAGGCTAAGACAAGAAAAAAAACCTTCTAATGCTTAAAAATGTGGCTTTTACAGCATGGAAAACGGGCAGACTACGTGAACCGAAAGGCTCTGATCTGTCAGCAGATTCTATGTTTATGTTTCACTTTGTTTACGACATTTCTTACTTTTCAGCCCAGAAAGTACTGATATTAACCGGTAGTTCTTCTTACGTCAGTTACCATTCACTTTCTTTTTCATTTATTTTGTTCACTAAAAGACTTAAGGCTACTCCTCATGGATTGTAAAACATGCCAAAATATATGTTTATTGGGAAAACGAGTGCGGAAAAAGGGAATTCCTGTGTCAGTGCGTGTTTATTTGTTATGGGGGAAGACATATGAGATCTCAGTAACAGATCCCTGCATATTAGCAGCGATCAAACCTTTTTTCCTGCATTCTGGCCAACAAGTCTCACAATAGATCTGCTGGCTGCCACTTTTACTGCTTTTCTTTTCTGACGCTAGTCATGGACAAGCAGCCATATAACGCTTATCTTCTCATTTTATTTTTAATATTAGAGAAGCTGCTGAATGATTGGACTCAATGTACATGCAAGGCTTTCCTATTTCACAGAAGTCTTGCATAGACATTGAGCAGATCAGACTTCCACCGGTGACGTTGGTAGGGAAAGGCTGCTGATCGCCTTAGCAGGCGGACAAACTAAAACCAGCCATAAACATAGACCACCTGGCACCTCCACCCAATGAGCAACGCACGCTGGCACCATCCCTCGATGTTCTTGCCCATTAGATATTCGGTGGCCACGTCCATGAGAGCGAACTTCCCATTGACCATCGACCTGGCCATAATCTTTTCAGATAAGCGGAGAGAATAGATGAAAAACTCAGGAGTGTCGTCCAGGAACATGAACCTTGTCCAACAATAATAATAATAATAATAAAATGACTTATATGTAAGGCGGCAGGGCCACTTGGTTTAGGTTTGGGCATCAGATGGAATAACGATGATAGATGATACAGATGCTGAGTTATAGGTGGAAAGTCTGCTTTTTCTGTACGGTTCTTTCTTGTTTTTTTTTTTATCTAAGGTGACAATTCCACCTTGTAAGCAGAGAAGCAGCATAATCCGGGATAAACATTGCAGCTGTCCCCTTTCATTTAGTAGTCAATTGGGCTGCCGGCGCTAATCATCCTCCCTTCTTGCTGCATGTCGCATAATGAACCGGAGCTACACAGCTTTCTCCGTGGAAAAGAACAGCTCTCTCTCTCTCCACAATAAGACGCTGCTTTCTTTTTTTCTTTTTTTTTTTGTCTCTTTGCAGTAAAGTGCGCTCTAATTAAGCAGACAAGTCCTCATCACTTAAAGTGGGGATCTCATTGACATTCTGAGCAGGCACGACAGATCCAGAACGGTTGCCTGTCGGACGGACACATCTCCTCGTCATTCTATGTGCCATTGTCCCAGAACAAGATCATTTAAAGGCCTGGGTGTTGCTTTCTTTATTTTTTCCTAATCACGGTCATCATACCAGGTTATTTCTCATTGAAACCCCCCCAAAAAAGAATTCTTAACATATTATTAATATTAACACATTTTTTTTAGTAGTTGACGATATTTAGGGGATTCTGGACGGAGAATTTATAAAATAATATTTGTTATAATTTAAGTAAAAAAAGTTTTAGAAAGCTTAATATGTGCACCTTAGAGAAGATAGGGGAGATATAATATAATAATAATAATAAATAATAATACAGTAATAATAATAATAATACAGTAATAATAATATTTTTTTTTTAAAGGCTCAAAAAGGAATTCAATAACATTCCCAAGAGGGAAACATTTTTAATAAGGGTAGTAGATGCCAGGAAAAGACTTCCAGTAGAAGTAGCACAGGCAAACACAATGAAGGAATTCAAGGAAACGTGGGATGTTCTTAAAGCTCTTATAGAACCAATAAGGAAAATGGGCAGAATAGACAGGAAAATCTGTTTTCAGAATCTTGGCTTCAATGGAAGAGATAGCGGCATTATTTTCGCGTAAAGTGTATTAAAGGAGTTTGAACTGCTTTGCCCCCCAATAGGAATCCTTAAAATCACTTAGGACGCTGTTTTCTCTTTACAGAGTTAGGAAAGGCTAACAGGGCTAAACTCATGTAGTGGAGAGGCTACAGTAAGAGACTGTAATGGCGGAGTCCAGAAGCAGCGGCACTCAAAACATTTACACTTTTCCAAGCAGCTGGAGATGGAAACAACCGTGGAGGCAGTGAAAGGGTTCACGGGGGCAATAAATCCAAGGACAGAAGGTGAAGGACAGAAGGGGGAGGCAGAATGGCAGCAGAGGTCAGGACTGGCGCCTAGAGTTTTAGGTCGAGTAACTGGCTGGAGGTCAAACAGGACCTTCAGGAAACAAGTTGACTGAAGGTCGCTTAATAACTAAGCGAGGAAGGGAAGGAGGTGTGGCTATATATAGGTATCTCACACCTGGAGAGGATATCTTTAATTGTTTTGTTGCTATGACGTCTCCGTACTCTGTATGGAGGTAGGAGCCAGGCCATGCCCCCTACGGCAACATAGAGGAATGCTGTCCTGCATACTGTGTGTTTCCAGAACGGAGTTGCACCCGCCATCTTGGATGTTGGCAAGGTAGCCCATTTCAGGCTTAGGAGCCCATTGGGACTCACAGAGGTAAGGCAGCTAGGAGCATGACAGCCTTTTGTGGGAGGAAATTGGAGGAGTGGGTAAAATGTGGGTGTGGGATGGGTGTGACCACACAACACCCCCTTAACCAGAGAAAGAAGAAGGATCAAATCGAAGTAGCAGGGAAAACTTTGTCAATGGGACCAAATGTCATATTGAGTGGACACTCAACGATAGTGATGACTGAACTTGACATAAGTGGGTGGTGAGTGGGCGGTGAGTGGGCATGACCACACAACGCTCTTCTACTCGGAGAAAGAAGAAGAGTCAAATTGAAGTTGCAGTGAAAAAATGTCAGTGGCACCACATTTTTATCGTAAGTGGACACTCAACTGGGCCTGACTGCTAAATACCTTGCTTAATTCATTAACCCCAAAACTTCAGACTAGATGAAAGTATATGTGAACCCCCCACTCCCCCTCCCCTTAATCCTATTAAAACATATGTCAAAAGAGGGGGTCTACAGGATACCTAATACATTTTTTTAATAATGTATGGAGTCTGTTCTGTAATATATCACATTTTGTATAAGAGCTGGGGGGGCGCTATCATGTGATCAGGGATGGTCCTAAGACAAAGAGAACCCTTGGCGAGACGACGCTTTTGTCTCCCCACACCATGTCTCTCTCATAACTTATAATGTAGGCATAGATCTCCATGTATTGGGGAGGCTTCGGTTCCATCTCTGGCAGGCAATGGGTCAAACTCTACACATCAGGGGCATTTTCTACTGTGACTTGTGGTGCCCCCCTGGTCCAAGTATCTCAGACATTCACCTGATATGCCTGGAACTGAGACTGGTCCTCTCCTCCAATAATGACTATACCATGTGTGAACATTTTTACTGGGTCTCATTGTGTTGGGGTCCCTTTAAAACTAGGCGCCATGTCTTTACAGCTCATCCTATACCAGCTACAAACATTTTCTGCATTGGACAAAAATCAAAAGGTTTAATTCCCTTCTACCGCTTCTACTGGGCGGCTCTTCCACTTATCTACCACGCTCTAAGCCTCTGAACCTCTCGTGTTGAATTCTGGCCTCTTGTTCCCCGTCCTTTGAAATAACCTCCCCTCCTGTACCGTAGAGAGCGGTGAATGAGCTGTTTGTGGAGCTCATCTTGGCTTTAGTTTAATTCGGCGTGATGGAGACGGCAGATGACGAGTGCCGGATTACAGTGTCAGCTGATTTGTGCAGGTAAATCCCAGCGAGCGTCTTGCTTGTTCTTTATGAGACATGTGGCTCTGATGTGACAGGTGGAATCGGGCGTCTGCACTCTCACGAGCTGAAGGTTGCTGGTTGTCACTGAATCAGACCTGTCTGTTCGCTGTAAATGGAAATAGATGAGATTTGTCTCTGGGTATTTGGACCGGTTACAGAAAGTCTGACTTCATAGCTCCACCTATCACACAGGACGCTTTATTCGGCGAGAGCCGGTGCAGACGGCAGCACGAGACATCAGTATACAGAGGAATGAAAGCCAGGCTTGAGACAGCAGCACGCAGAGGGCAGTGCAAGACAGCAGAGCAGGCAGGGTAAAGGTAGCATCGCAGAGCAAAGCAGTGCAGTGGCAGCCGAGAAAGCAGTGCAGAGACAACAGCACGAAGCAAGCAGTGCAGAGACAACAGCACAAAGCAAGCAGTGCAGAGACAGTAGCATAGCGCAACAGTAAAAAGCAGGCAATGCAGAGACAGTAGCTCAGTAACAGGCAGCACGGGGCAGAAGTGTGGAGACTACAAAGGCAGGCAGTGCAGAGACACCAGCATAGAGCAGGTACTGCAGAGGGAGCAGAGCAAGAAACACGGAGACACCAGAGCAAGCAGTCTAGGGACAGCAGAGCAAGCAGTGCAGGGGCAGCAGAGCAAGCAGTGCAGGGGCAGCAGCACAGCGCAGACAGTGAAGAGACAGCAGCATAGAGCAGACAGTGAAGAGACAGCAGAATAGAGCAAGCAGTGACAAGACAGCAGCACACAGCAGGCAGTACAGAGATAGCAGCCTAAAGCAGTCAGTGAAGAGACAGCAGCATTGACAAGCAGTGAAGAGACAGCAGCACAGAACAGGCAAAGCAGCTCCATGTTGGGTCAATTCGATCCTCAGGTCGCCCACAGCGCTGCACACAAAAATATTTTTGTCCATCCATCTAACAGAGTAACCATAAAGACCAAAGCTCATAATATATTGCACTATGGGGTACAAACGGTTAATATGTAGTAATGGAGAAACCCACTAAGACGTGGCAGTCTCTCAAACATAGTGCCTGGACCAGCAGAGTTCCCCAACACTTGGCCATTAATGACCCCTCCACGTTACGGCGCCCACCCCACTCCATTTGTACCAAGACAGAAAGCGCTCTATGTATCTGCCACTTTAATAGTTTTCATTGATTCCGGCTCGGAGCCTTTGGCAATAAAGAGACATCTGTCCAAGGCTTGGATGAGCTGGAAGTGCGATTTTCTTTAGCATTTAACCCTCTATTGCCTGAGTCTCCCAAGACCCAGCTGGTTAATTACCCATTTCAAGCAATTCCCACGTAACTCTATGGTGTACCCCATAAACCCTACCAGACCAACGTTCTATGGATCCTCTCTTGGGCCCTCAATAAGCTTACCACTTATCGTAATTCTCTTACTGAAGGGGTTAAGTCTAACATACGCTTAGGGGTTACAGCAAACGATCCAATATCGGCGCTTTAAATGACTCTTTAATGAGTACTGTTTTATTCTTTTCTATACTGACAGCCTCATTCGCTCCTTGTTGCTGAGACCTTCGAGAACCGAGATGTCTTCAGGTGCATGGGAAGCCACAAATATACACAGATGAGGGGGTACATTCAGTCGTCATGGAAACTTGCAGCGCGAAAAGCTTCGGTTAATCATCAGCCACAAAGAACCCACACAATGTACCCTTTTCTTCACCTGTCCATGACCCAAGCTTCCATGATCACCATCCATGATCACCTTATCTCCTACCAGCCAGCACCTAGAGTCCTCTTTTCCTCTTAACCTCCATCATCATTTTTATACCATCCTTCATCATCATCATCATCACCATCACCATCATCATCATCATCCTTCCTTCTCCCCATCAAGCTTAGAAACTTCTTGCTCTGGCACTGCAGCATTTAAGATCGCTCCACAAGTGAAATCAAGTAGGGGGCTCTCTTGGCCAAAAAAAAAGACACACAAACCATTCCTCTGGAATGCAGAATTCAGCCAATTCCATTTAAGAATCCTTGCCTCCTCTCTCTCTCTCTCTCTTGTCTTTCCAGCATAGGAGGTAAGGACACTCTCTTCCCCACCTCTCCACCACCACTCCCCCTCCTCCATGGAACTGCAAACTTGTGCAGTAATTTGACTATCTGGAGCTGGCACAGACCCTTCTCCTCTACCTCCCACCTCAGCACCACACACCAGGAACATCTACAGGGCTTGCAACATCTTGACAAAGCTGACTTTTAGCTACCCCTGTGACTGTGTGTGTGTGTGTGTGTGTGTCACTGTATATCTGTGTGTCTGTGTGTTTTATCCCACCTACTGTCATTCTTTCCCTCCCTCCTCTCCATCCCCAATCTCTCACACACTCCCCACTCTCTCTCTCTCTCACTCACTCTAATGTGTGATCTAGAAAGCTTATAAAAGCCTGATGTAATTCTTAATGCAGCCCCTGGCTACAAAGACTCTCAATCTACTTTCACAGTGTAGCAAAAATAAAGAAGGCAGACAAGGGGAGAGCAGTGCATGCCAGTGGATCCTAGGAAAGCATCTCTATGGAAAGCTAATTCTCTTCTGTTCTGGGGAAGGCTGCATTAACTCTATTCCAAGAAGATTTCTTCCATTGTCTCATTGGATCTAATCATTTTTGGGATTTTTATCATTTATTATTATTATTATTTTTATTTTATTTTTCAAACTGGGATTGTGTGATTTTTTTCTTTTTCTTTTTTTTTTTTTTTAATCTGAAGCTCCAAAAAGGGTTCTGTTTCAATACCAACACATCCTCTCTGCTGAAGTTTAAGACAAGGAGACTGAATTTCTCCTTAAGACACTACATTGTATCATTTTTGGAGGTAACAAAAAAAAAAAAGGGGTACCCCCCCCCACCCTTCATTATCCTTAGGCTGGTGATTTAATAACCTGGAATTTGGTTTAAGAGAAGGGGAGAAGAAGAAGACTCTGAAATTTCAGGTAAAAAATAAACAATTCTTTTATTTATAAATATTGAATTTGTGTTTGTAAATATTGAGGTGGCTTGTGGATGTTCAGACCTTAAAAGGTCCACCTTACAATATCCCCTTTAAGCATTTAAAACAGGGGTGTCTTAGTTCCTTAATTTTAACCATGTAGAACCTAGAATGTTATATATATATATAAAAATACATTTATGTTATGAGTTAATATCCTTAGCCAAAAATATGAATAAAACCCATTTCCAGGGATTGTTTGTGCATAGTGTCTTTCTCCTTGCTAAATATGCCCATCAGTTTAACCCTATCTGCTACCAGAGAGTGTGTCCTCTACAGTGTTTAACCTCCCTGGCATTTGAAAGGTTAATTAAAACCA
Organism: Spea multiplicata; assembly: GCA_009364415.1. Classification (NCBI taxonomy): domain Eukaryota; kingdom Metazoa; phylum Chordata; class Amphibia; order Anura; family Pelobatidae; genus Spea; species Spea multiplicata. The sequence goes on along the minus strand of VKOC01000005.1, from coordinate 29,816,509 downwards.
AGCGGCAATCATACCCCTGCATTGAAGTCACAGCTACATGAGTGGAAGAAGATATTGACATGGACTTGTGGCTTTTACAGGTTAAATGGCAAAGAGGATACACTTTAACTGTTTGAGTGCTGGGTGGACGGGGCACATGTAATGCTTTGGCAGTGTGTTGGTTCATGGTTACCCTCACTTGTCACCTAAAGGGTTAGGTATAGTTCATTTCTCACCTCTAGACATGTGGGTTATTACAAGTACAACCCCCCCCCCAAAAAAAAAGGGATAACATGAAATACTGGCACTTTTACAAACTGCCCCTTGCCATGGAAAGAATGCCCAGCCATCACAGTTTACTTTGCAGAGTGCCTTGCACCCATCTGGCAGGTATGGGGTTAATCGTCTCTACTGCTATAGGTAGGATGTTGCCTATAGTTTGCCCTTCCTTATTTATTTTTTTGCCCCGGTGATACCCGTGGCGTTATCACGGTCATTTCTAGCTATAGCGGGTCAGGCGCACACCTGGCATTTGGGTGAATCTATCACTTTTCTCTATAAATGCCTTATTGTAAATGCCCCCGGGGTCAAATGGTTCAAATCTTTTAAAATTGCCACCCATATAATAACATTTTTTTGTTGTGCCCACCATTGTACCCGTGGCTTCTTTTTCGTAGCTGGAATTGATTGGTACGGGTAATTACCGACTTCTTCTTTCTGAATCATAATGCTAGACATACATGTAGGAGTTAATGACACATTTGCCCGCACAATCTGCCCCCTATTATTTTTTTTTTTTCTAAAACATTTTTTTCCCCCCAATCATAAGCCTGATCTGATTAAAGGTTTCAAAGCCCGACTTTGCAATTTAGTTATTAAAATGAAAATGCCATGGGTGGCATGGGTGGATAATTTAAATGACTTCAATGCAATGTGCCAGTCCTATTCATGGCTGGATCAAACCCCAGGACAATGGCATGACTAAAAGACCCTGAATGATTGCGCTCGTGGGGGGGGGGGCACAATGAATGTATCCATCATCCATAAAACCTTTATACATGAAAATCATGTAAAAATCATTATTTGATTAATGGCCACCATTGGACAAGCTCGACAAACATCTCAGTAATGACCTCTCCATCTAAAGCATCACCATATCCAGTAGCGCTGTACCAAGATCTGCAGGATCTTCTGTCCTCCAAGACTTGTTGAATGACAGAAACCGGTGCCTACGTCAACCCCTTGCCAAAGAAAACCCCCATTTATTTTATATTACAGAACACTTGTTTTAAATGACAAACCCCAAGGGTAATTGTGGGGGTGTTGTGATTAACCCCCCCCCCATAGTGGAACTCATATGAAGGTTGGTTTTCAAGTTAAATACCAGCACGTAGGACTTTATATTCACACGATCCTATGTGACTAAGACACATTACGAATGATTCAGCCGAAGTATAAGTGAGAATCTCCCCGAGCTTAAATTATTTCCTGCGATTGCACTTCTACGCGAATTCGGAAAAAGACTGGTTCTATGTTAAAAATAGACCTACGGAATCACCGGGTGATTTAATTAGCAATAAATCTTGGAGCTAACATGTCCTCCTTTCTCCTGGGTGGGTTAGAGGCTCCGCTCTTTTCTAGACCTGGATCTAGAGTGCCACAGATGGGTGCAGGGTAATTATTTAACCTCACCCGTTGCTTGTTACCAAATATCACGGTGTAACAAAGTAATTTAGGTCCACCAAGTTCCACCATGCCCTTGAACCCAAGTCTTATGGTTTGTCTTAAGCCACCAACACCCCAACGTCCAAAAACATTGATGTAAAGAACTAGGATTTCTGCTGACAGTGTGAGTTTAGTTATATTGCTTGGGGTTTAAACGTCTCTAACAGTTGGAATGCCCAGCTGGATCAACTGCATTGAGCTCTCTCCGCACCCTGTGGACCTCAATCAGTTGAAATGATCAACCATGTCAACTTGTTGAAAAATCAACCGTGAAGGTTTATAATCCATAACGCATCAGCCTGGCTACTGGAAAAAACATTTCCTTTTCACTTCATAATATTGTATTCCTGTCTAGGGACCAAAAAAAAAAAAAAAGCTTTCTTATCTCATTATTTTAGGGGTCACCAGGCATTAAACCTTCCTAAATAATTCAGCCATTCTTTCAGACCGAATGGAAGAGGGTTGAAGGTTCCTTTCTTCTTTGTAAGAATCTTAAACACACACACACAAAAAAAAAGAATTTAAATATTTAGCCTAAAGAGATGGAAGATTGAGCCGGAGAATTGGAACGTTGGTTTTTTTAGGATTTCCTTTAAAAAATAAGTTTGTCTGAATGCCCAATGCCTTGGAAGGTCCATTCAATAGCTGGAGAACTTCCCTTTCGGAAGCCCGCTGCTTAGTTCTGAAATGGGAATAAAAAAGATTTCCGTGATTCTGAATGATTAAAAGCTCTCTAGTCAAAGGACTGACGATTTGCTTCAAACATTTATTTGATTGATGTATAAAAATCATTTGGCGTGTTAAGCCACCAGCTTGACATCATCATCGCAGGTTTTTTTTAAGTCTTAATAAGAGCTTTTTATTATCTTTATAATCCGATTCACGATCCGATTCATTTATTTCGCTATATGAAGTATTCTTTCTTAGAAGTGTCATGGTAGGCTGTGTTTTGCGAAAGCACGACCGTGTCACAAGATACCGGCAGAAGGTGATCTTCTGCCTTTGTAGATGGTGGAATGGCTTTTGAAGACCCCCCAAGGGTTTGTTGACACAGGGAACATGGTTACTGTGTATTTTACTTTTGTCTATTGAAAAGAAGGATGGGAATTCCTTTCATTACCAATGATATGGAAATATATATTTTTGAATACAAAGCTCCATACAGGAGCAGTGCCCAGATATTTGATGGTCTACTGGTCTAAGAGATTCCGACAAGGTCCTACAGGGGTCTAGAAATGCTCTTGAAAAGCTCATTTGGTTTCTGTCTGTAAAAACCTGTTGGTTGTCGCATGCAACATGTACGATTGGTAGACCCGTGTGCAATATATGTGCAAAGGTATAACACCCCTGCATAACCACACAATAGACAATAAGTAATATTTATCAGATTATATCATGTTACTTTAGGTAATTGGGTAATTGTTCTGTCTTGAAACATATTAGGCTGTGCCTGCTTCAGACAACTAGCTTGCATGTAAGCATTTCTACTGCCTCTATTATTACAATAAAATAAGTGTTTTAATTTTTTTTGGTGATTTTCACATTTTTCCCCCCCGTTAAAAGTAAAGAGACTATTTTTATTTATCAATTTTGGAAGTTCGGGAAGGGTCGTACAATGAAAACCTACATTCCTTTACTGCCCGGGCGCACGTATATATATCATTCTGCCTGTTGATTGTATTAAATGGGGTGTTTTTATAGCTAATTAGAATTTCGCATCCCAATTAACCAGTCACATGCCTAATGCACGCAGGCTGCAGTGAGCCACAATGACCCATAGAGGGAGCTGTGCAGCCACCTTTAAACCCTTGATTAGACTGAGCCTAGCGAGAACTGCAGCCTGCGTTAGACAGCTGTGCTTGCAACACTGCGGCTGAGACAAAAAGCGATAAAGATTTCATGTGTAACGTATCTTAATGAGGCAGAAGTCCCTTGATCTCGCTTCAATACAATATTACAGGTTTCTCCGCTGATCACCATCTTCCCGCAACGCTTGGCAGTGAAAGGGTTAATTTGTGTCTGGAATATTTAAGGATTGCGCGCTTTGACATTCGTTCTTTAACTAAAGCTTGAGACCCCTAATTTATCGCCAGTAGGGGAAATACCAAATGCTGCATGAACCAGAAATGGGCAGAATAAGGGAGAAATGGTTAATATTGGAAATGTACTGCAGATTCATTTCTTAGCACAAGGGACTGCGCCGACGCGCATCCCGGAGATGGGATTTTCAGCGATCGTTACAGGGGCGAAACGATTCCATACCCTCTGCTTCTGGTACAAAGGGCAGCCTTCTTTACGGGGAAAAGTCGGGGTTTGGGTTTGTTGGCACGTGTACACTTAAATATCCGTTTACGTGTTCAACGAGGCCATGATGGAAATTCATGGCGCCACTTCGGGGCTTTAAGTATCACATCGTCACAATGTAAAGAAATCCCTCCATCTCCCTATCGAGTATGGGTTTTATATGTAATATATTTCCATATTCAGTTTTGTATATTTCCAGGGTTTAAGGCAGCCGACACACGACTCGCTCATATAAAGGCTTTTAATTAACTGATGCACTTCCAATGTGCATGTAACGGCCCTGCGCAACCACAGCGTCAATGTATTGTGTTTCTGAAGGCCCTTATCCTTCCAAAATCTTGTGGAAAGCCTCCCCATTAGAGTGGAAGATGTTACAACTTCATATTAATGTCTATGTATTTAGAATGTGATGTCATCAAAGTCCCTGTTGGTGTAATGGGCAGGCGTCCCAATACTTTTGTCCACTGTGGTTTCTCTTCTATATCTATCCTTGGACTGACCTTGGACTGGCACATTTAGTGGCTTCTCTACCTACTCTACTCACCTTAACCTTTTTTATAGCTAAATTCAGCATTAGAAACATCTTTCTTAGTCCAAAGACCCTCCCCAGAAATCTATTACCCATTTCCGTTACATTTTCTGAGACCAATAAGCAGGCAATAAGTGTGCAATTTCTGCTTTATCTAAGTGGAACCGCACCTTTAAAACGTTTAAAAAGCACCATCTCTATCTTCATTGCTGTCTTAACAAACTTGAAACACGTTTTCTGGATGCCTGCAAGGGGTAAAGTTTATACAATGCACTTCGATACTTGTATATCTGTGTATTAGATTTATAAGCGCCATGCATGGGGGGGGGAATCTATGGCCAAAAACTATACA
>VKOC01000005.1:29793927-29811520 GCA_009364415.1 Spea multiplicata | reverse complement strand
GAATGGAATGCGGAATCGATAAAATATCGAGTGATAATTAAGATTTGAATCTATAGTAAGTGCGTGGTCTGTTTATCCAGCCCCTAGGTAGTTTACATCATTATATTAAATTGGTAGTTGTGGTACTATTGAAGCAGTTTTAACTTCTATTACTCAATTCACAGTATCGTTCTGTGTTTATTTAATGAACGTTTCATCAAAGAAAATCTCCAGTCTCCTGTGAAAAATTAGATTTTTTAAATTATATAAAAGTGTTTAAGTAAAAATACATTTAATACGTCTAAAAATCCAAAACAAACAAAAAAAATTATGAAATGCATCTGGTAAATAATATCTGGTAAATTAAAAAATGTATTTTTTTGGTGTAAAGGAATATCATTGTAGACAGATGAAATTCTTTTTGATTAAACATTGAAGGTACTTAGTACCCTGAGGATCAACTTTCTTAGCTAGCTTCAGAGAACAAATAGATAAGATAGTGTGATAAATCCAGTACTATTGATGAATCACCCATGGGAACTATTTGGAAAACCCAAATATTGGATCTTGTTGGAAAAGCTTGCTAGTACTATCAAGTCAATTAATCAGACAGTGTGCTGTAAGCCTACATTCCTATAAAGCTTACCAATAATGTGATGACTGTGCTTAACGTGCAAGCGGCTACTAGCACACATATTTAGAGGCAAGTTCAAAATGTTAAAAACATATGAATCAATAATACAACATCGTGAGAACATGCAGCTCAATGCCTTCTACTCACCGTAGGATGCAACATAATTAATTCAAGCTGAAAGCTACTCAAACATGGAATAATGATCAAAAAGACTTCTCTAAGATATGTTGTAACTAGACTTCATGCTCGTCTTCGGCAATATTCGTGGACATTCTTTGTGTTAGTTTTTTCTTCGTTTTTTCTGTTTTTTTATAAGAGGTTAATATGGGGTTAACGCGTACTGCAGCAGCTCTGGCGCTAGGAGTTTAAATGTCCATACGAGCAACTCTATTGGTCTCCAGCAGGGGGCTCGTCTGCAATCAACCAATGGTTGATGGCAGACGAGCCCCCCCCTGCTGGCGATCAATACAGTCGCTCGTACAGACTTTTAAACTCCTGGATGCCGTAAACTTGGCCGGGAGAGACCGCTGGTCTCCCTGCTCTATCGGTTAAATGTCCGTACGAACGACCAATAAAGTCGCTTGTATGGACATTTAACTGACAGAACAAGTTGCTGCATTAGGATTTTAAAAGTCTGTACAAGTGACTCTATTGGTTGCTCATACAGACTTTTAAAATCCTGGTGCCGTAACTTGTTGCACTTTAAGGAGTTAAGGGGCCGTGCGAGTGAGCCTATTGGTCACTTGCATGGCCCTTTAACCTGCGGATTTCCGCTCCCGTTATCTAACGCAGCATCGCAGAGGTTAACGGGAGCGGAAATCCGTAGGTTCGCTGTCAGGAGTTAAAAAGGCCATGCGAGTGAGCCTATTGGTCACCTGCAGGGTCTTCCTCTGGCATCAACCAATTGTAACCCCTGCCCTGTAACCCCTGACAGCAAAGCTACAGATTTCCGCTTCCGTCAACTCCCGCGATGCCGTGAAGATAAGGTACCGGGGAGATTTGTAGACAAAGACGAAGACGAAGATTCGTGTGTGTGTCTTTGTCTTCGTCTATGTTTCACCGCCACTGTCTTCTCTTCTTCATGTCTTCGGAACGAACACAAAAACGCACTCTTGGTGTTCGTTTTCATGTTTGCCCGAAGACAAATGCAAGTCTAGTTGTAACTGCAGCCATTTTAAAATTCCTATCGCCCACACTGTACCTATTACTCACGTAGGATTAAACCTGTAGTACTACCTGACAATACAGCTTTACTTATCCATGACACCGAGTCACTTAGATATAAGATACACACCTACACAAGACCCATCACCCACACATTGTCACTACACACAATTACTAACATATAATAAGGACTAAACAAGATAGCACAACATAGTACCAGAAAGAAAAATCAATCCAAACGTTAAGGTAGCTAACATCAAGGATAGTCATAAATAAGAACACAGTCACAAAAGCTGGTACCTATAAATCTGCTGGGAAGTCTCAAGGTTGTCCCTTTCTTTCCCCATCTTTGCTCAACCACTTAACACAAAAAGCAAGCAATTGTCTCTCTTATTTTCCATGACCCCACCAAGCTGTGTTTACCACAACATCTTCCACAGAGTTTCCTTTACACGCGTAATACACCAACAACACCCTTCCTATAACACTGTATGTTATAGGAAGGGTGTTCCATACATGCCTTCATTTGTATAGAAATAAATGAACATAGTGTATTTGCTCAATTATAAGCCAAAGTTTTTTTCAGAGCAAATGCTTGTTTTAAATTCAATGTCGTTTGCGGGATGCGCACAGACCACCTCAGCTGCTGTCGGCACTTCTGCCAGGGCTTCTATGGTGAAGCACCGGAAGGTCATCTGATGCCGGCGCTCCATCATAGAAGCCCCGGCAGAGTGGCTTATTAGGGAGGCAGAGAGGCATATAGGGGGTATAAGGCATATCTGGGGGGCAGATGTGCATAATTGGGGCAGAGTGGCAAATAAATGGAAATATTTTTTTCAATCATAATTTTTAATAAATATGAAAAAATTTATTAGTAAAACTTTTTTTCCTATAGGGTAGTCTTATATTCGGTCTTTTTCTTTATTTCTTAAATTAATATTCAAATTTTTAGGGGTCGTCTTATAATTAGAGGAATCTTATAATTGAGCGAATACGGTAGATTATGGAGCTACATACATTTCGAAAAAAACAAGACTGAAAAAATGTATCATATTTTCTCACCAATTGGATTCGGTAACAAAATTATTAAAAGGAGAGGAGAATTTATGGCAGTTTATCAAGGGTCATGGGTTGAATGAGCAAAAGTGGTAGTGTGAAGTTGTAGTTTCTGACAGAGCAGTCAGGGTCAGTACCAGAACTGAGAGTAGAGGGGGTAAATTGAAAGTATAATGTAGAAGCCAATAGGTTAATAGAACACAAGGCATTGCTGAAATAAGGAATATATAATGCATAACAGCAGCCTGACAACCAGAATAAAACTATACACGAAGGCATCATATTTCAGCCATAACCAACACTTCTTTCAGATAAACATTGCATTTCGGCCTTGAAAACATTTTGTAGGATAAAAATGGAAAGGAGGTTTTTTTTGAAAACCTAAAATGGATGCAAATCAAAATGCACTTAGGGAGCTGTACATCTGTTACATTGGTAAGCAACAACGATACTGTGCATTCCTGTAAATATGTAAATGCTTTTATGCTTGCTAAGCACGTCTCCCGTGTTGCTAGGTAACCTCTTGAGACTAACTAGATAACAAATAATATCCCCAGGAAAAAAAATAATCAGACTGCCAGAAAAAAGCTCAAATTATGTGAATCAGGGTGATGCTTGTGCATTAAGAAGTGAAATCTACCGCACTCTATAGAGGGAATATTATACAAAAAGCAACTAAACTGAAAATCATCCAACTGCAAGCAGTATTTCATTGTTTAACGGTTGCATGTTGCTAATGTAAATGGAAACTCAAACATTTGAGATAAAACAATACCTGAATCCAACGCTGAAATGGGCAGGATTGATTGCTAGGGCTAAGTCTATCACAAGTAACATAGATTGCAATGGAAAAAGATAAACCGAGATGGTACAGTTTTATTAACTAAGATAAAATGTATCAATGTGTTATCTCAGTTTTTCCCATTGCATTCTATGGGAGGATTGCTATTTATCTACTTGTGCGAGATGTATGTCTGCCTTGAATCCAGCCAAGTGTTTGTTGGGTTTTCTTTAATGTTTATTTTGAGGTTAATTAGATTTGTGTTTTCTAGCTCTGGCATCCACCAAATTAAAAAATAAAGCCATGACATTACACGCAAATTTCTTTTTTTAACTTGCGATCCCTCTCTGAAGAAAGCCGTGGACTCCTCCCGTTATCCCAAATAGGAAATTGCAGCACACTTTGTAGACTTTGCCTGTCATTTGAAGTCTGAGGTGCCATTCTTCATTATCAAGAAATAACAGAGAGATGCCCTGTGTCAAACTTGTAGACTGGGCAGTAGACTGAACCCCTGTCTTCTTCCCCACTCAACTCTAGCCACTTTAAGTTGGGCAGGGTCTTCAACTTAAAGCAGTGGTGCTTGAGGAGACTGACTGTGACATTTCCACTGCTGAAAAATGACACACAAAAAACTGATGGTGAGATTAGTAAGCAATCCATAAAATAAAAAGGTGTCCTTTAATGCCCAAACCCATAGGCTACCATATTAGCCAGAGACAGAGTTAAGAAAAGCACCTCCATGACTGTCAGGTACCACAAAGTGAGGGAGGAGTCCAATATGCAGGGGCATATTGAGAAGAGAGAGAAAGCGTTGGTAGGTAAACCAAGGTCTAGGCAGGCGGCAATCGATACGCCGGGTCAGAGAGCAATCCGAGGTCAGGTCCAGGCAGCAAATAATAGGCAGGGTCAGAGAACAATTTCAGACAGCAATCAATAGGCAGAATCAGGGAACAATCCGTGGTCAGGTTCAGGCAGTAATCAACAGGCAGAGTCAGAGAACAATCCGTGGTCAGGTTCAGGCAGCAGACAAAAGGCAGGGTCAGAAAATCTGTGGTCAGGTAGGAAAAGCAGCAAAAGGGTCACATAAGGGATAGGAGCGCAGAACAAGGGATGCACTGCAACAGACAGAGTGTCTCAGAATATCTGAGCACTGCTATAAGAGTGCTCAGAGGTTTTATAGGGATCTGGGACGTGATGTATGACATCACGCCTGCAGATCCACCAAACACACTCTCCTTACTACCGCCACCCCTTCAACCAGAATCTGGGCTGTCCCGCCCTCCTTCGCATTGAACGTACAGTCTGCAGGAGAAGGCGGTGCATCTGACTCCGGCTCTCCGCGTGGAAGCGGAAAGCAAAGACCGGCATCCCGTCGCACCACCACGACGCCATCCCTGCGGAGGAAGTAAGGTACGTGCCTGACAATGACACTCTCAACCTCAGCCCAGAAGATCAGTAATTATCAACCTTCCTTGCTGAGAGATATTACATTTGATCTTAGCCAAAAGATTCTAACTGCATTGTTTTCTCTGACTGCATATGTACTTCCAGTTCTAGAGAGTCATTATAATGTGTATTGCCTCTGTAAATCTATCATCACAAACCTCTTAAGGTGAGAGAGAAATTTTGAACATGGGATACAGCAGGAACATGACAGATCTCATTTCAGCATAACAGAACCTAACAGGGAATTGTTGCAATACTATTGCTTAAAAGCAAAAACCACAAAATACAGCTCTTAATTTATTGTGAAAGAAATATTTCGTGAAAAAAAGAGAAAAAAATCCCCCACCAATTAATAATAATTATATGTGAATAATATAAAAGAAATAATATCAATTATAATTACCAGCCTTACGGAGGAAGGGATATTGGGCTTTTGTATAAAAATAATTAGTAACCAATATAGAGCAAAGCAGCTAGTCTTGACAAAAAACAACTCCCCAGGAAATAGGGGAAAACTATAAAAGCAAAAATAAGCTCAAAAGACAGTGCTAAGATCAGTATAAAAACAAATATTTTAATAAATACAAAGAAAAAAACATACATATATAGCACAATAAATACAGAAATGAATACAGAAATACCAATGAATGATAAATAATAAAATATAAAAAAGTAAGATACTTGAAAATATTTATAAATAATCTAAATATATGGAAAAAATAAACAGTATATTTCCATCAACCCCAACTAGGGATAATATATAGAAGGGAAATACTCACCACTGAGTATATTCCGCATTTCGGAATACCTTCTTCAGCTGAAGAAGGTATTCCGAAATGCGCCCTGTTGTTTTTTTGGCGCTTGTCTGGCCAGGCACTAAACTCTCTCAGTGGTTGAAGGAATTATACTGTTAAGAGTTGGGGTTGAAGGAATTATACTGTTTATTTTTTACATATATTTGGATTATTTATATATATATATTGTCCAAGTATCTTACTTTGATATTGTATTATTTATCATTCATTGGTATTTCTGTAATCATTTCTGTATTTATTGTGCTATATATGTATGTTTTTGTTTTTTCTTTGTGCTGTCTTTTGAGTTTATTAATACTATTGCTACTATTAGCAATTAACAAATTAATAAAAAATATGAATGACTACCATGATATTTACCTTTTCTTCGTAAATAAGAGATATGTATCCATCCAACCTGAAAGTTTCTCACTGAAAATAAACTTTTAGTCTAGACATTGGAAAACTTGTGTATAAAGAAATACTTCCTTGATATAAGAGGGCTAGTGAGTGAAAAAGATATTTGAGATAATGCCAAGGCCATCATCCAATTTAACAAGACATGAAATGTTCCTTATATTTAATTATATAAAAGGCTACAACAGACATGCTCAATTTAATTAAAGGACAATAGTAGTATTTTACTCCAAGACAGAACATACATATCATATGCAATGCATGCTGAGAGACAGAAAAGAACACAAATATTAATGGCTTTGACATGTATGTACAGGCATAACATGTGTTTAGAGTTAATAATAAGAAAACAGTACACTTTAGGCATCAAAACAGACACTCATTTGTAAGTACTGTACTGTGTAGAAGCGCAGCACCAACAATAATTTGTTTGTGGGAGGGCAAAATGTATCACCATGCAACAAAACAGAAATAAAGACGATGCTCTTCCGCTCAAACCACCATTAAAATCATTGGTGAGATTCTTCCCATGCTTCAGTATGTTATGCAGAATGGGTCCTCATTTGTTACAGTCAGTAGAGCTATTATCAGGACAATTTTTTACTTCATCTGGGGCTCTTAAATGGACACAGCAAAACGTACAGTTTTATTTCTTATGCCTGTAAGGACCACTCTAAGTCAGGCCCCATTCAGGTTGCGTGGCTGCTCATCTCTGGTCCCCTTGCCTTGCTTCAGTTTCCTTGCCATGTTTTGCTGAAATCCGTTCCTGCATTTCCATATGATCTGTCCTGAATCTCGTATTCCTGGATTCCAGTCCTGCTCTTGGCCTCTGCTTATGTTTGCTTTATAAGTTGTGCCCCACCCATTATGTTTGTCTCAGTCTGCAGTCTGAGGTATGGTTTGATCTCTGTTCTGTGTTTAGATTTCATGTTTAGTAATTCTGTAGGTTTAGTAATTCTGTAGTGCTAGGACCCACCGAATATTGGAGTTCTTTGGCGTAGTGGTGGGCTAAGCATACTATAGCCATATGATGTGACGGAATCTCCAATTTTTATCTCATAGTCCTAGGCTAGTTCCTGTATTCACGTTTGTCTGCCTCTTATGTGCCTTTGCCCTCTATTCCTTGAATCATCTGAGGATTGCTTCCTCTCTCCTCTCCCCATGTCCCAGTTAAGATGTCCTATCCTTGCTTAAAGGAGAAGCGTCCGAGGATTCTGGCTTCTCGCTCCATCCCCTGTGTTGCTTGCCTTGTTCCCTGTCTTTTGTTGTGCCCTGTATCGTGTATGTCTTGTCTGGTTATGTTTCTTGCTCGGTCGCCCTTTCCCTTGCTCGCTCTGTCCCCCTTTCTCGCTATGTTTCTGCTTTTACTATGCTTAGCTTCCATACTCCCAGACTGCAGCATCCTGCACATGATTCTAGTGCTATGTCTCATGCCTGCTCCAGCGTGCTTGCAGGATATTTCCAGGTTCTGCTTTGTTCTGCTCAATATCAGCTGCTATGTCAGGGCCTGAACACAATCTTTGAGCACTCCGGGTCATTACAGTCGTCTGTATAGACAATACCATACCACAATATTATACTATTGTATATTACATCATAGTGTGACTATATACAGTAAACTTGTGCACTTGGATTCACCTGAATTTCAATTTTAATTTTAATTCGCCAATTAAGTCAATTCATACAAGGCACCCTAAATTAAACAAACAGAAATTAAGCAAAGAGCTCCACATTTTTGTTTAAATTTCACTGGTTGTTTCACTCACACTCTCATTCATGCTCTCTTACATTCTCATTCACTCTCTCTCATGCTTTCTCTGAATATCTCCCTTCTTCCATGTCCCTGTCTTCCTGCAGCGCAGCTCTGCTTCTGCTTTTGTATCTTCTTGTTCTTCTGTCTTCTTTGTTTGTTCACTGCTCCTTGTGTCTTTTTTCTTCGTCCGCTTCTCTGTGGACATGGTCTGGCAATTAGTGGAACTGGAGAGAGGCTGTCCCAGCGGCTCTGCTCTTTTTTGAAGAAGTACTCTGAAAGACCAGAATGACAGAGATAGATTTGCTAAGAATGAGAGGTGCAAAAACACTTCTCTTCTTTTAATGAATTTGTCTTCATTATTCTAGCCTCCTTGAGAACTTTAGCTTTGCCAATCTGGGAAGAGGGTGTACCTGGGGGCTTCATTTTTTCAAGTTCACCAAGAGGCCATGCCCAGTTGTCCACAGAGAAGCAGACAAAGCAAGAAGACTTTTTGGTGCAGAAGATGAAGGAAGATAGAAGAAGCAGATCTGCACAGCGAGCAAACAAGTACACAGAAACAGTTGGTAGAGAAGGTAGGGAGACATTAATCCGAAAATGACTGGACCAAAAATGAAGTGGAAAACTAGTTCAAATAGTATTTAGGTCCATTTGCACAAATCTAATATACAGTACAGTATGTATCACCATATTCTGTAATCTGACCATATACAGTATTCTATGTAACATAACCATTCTTGACATATTTAAAAAAAAAATTTTGTCGAGTCACAAGTTTAAGAATTTAAATTGTAGCCTATTGCATGACATTGTGATTATTTTTTAGTTTAACTACTTCGGCTTAAAGTGTTCCATTCCAGCAGGTTATTAAATAAATTAGAGCACATAAAAATGCTGTTTGAATTGAAATGATAACCGAAAAGTCAAGAGTATTAACTATCATAGAGTTCAGAACCATTAATTTAACATTACAGCTAATAGTTTAGGAGCAGTGGGGAGTAAATACCGGATCAGAATTCATGGAAAACAAGTCACAGATTTACCTAATGATCATATGGTTTTAGAGCCTGTTAAAGATCTGTTGTGGTAAATCTGTCTATTTTATATCTGATTTGTTACGTTGTTTATTTTGCATTCCCTTCTTAAGATAAAAAAACTAATTTATCTTTCATGGGAAATTCAGTTGAAATTGAGGAAGCACTATTTGTGAGTGATTTGTAGAATATTTAAAAGCACACACAAGAAGCAAATGCAACTTTAACTATATTTTGGAATTTGTGTAATTTCACATTAAACGGTAACTGTACTGATACAGAGATACTTTTCTTGATGTAGACTATTAAATGTACACTGACTTGTTCAGATATTGTTACAAAGAAACTTAAATAGTTCCAAGGAGACATTCATTATGACTAACCAGAAGGTTAATTGGCCATATGAGGTGAGATATACTTTTAATTACAGAGATTAGTTCCAGTTGTAACACCGGTAACTTAAGCTACACATACGCCTTTACAGATCAGAAAAAAAGAAAGAAAGGTTGGTCTGGCTCAAGGGCAAGCCTGCCTAAGTCATGCAATAATATATATAAAACTCAGTGCTTTATATTTTCCATTATGAACAATAATTGTAATAAGCAACATAGCTGATGTATAATTCTCTTAACTTCCTTTTGTAAAGTAATGTAAAATGCAAATTAAATGAAAATGGGTACTTATTTACGGTGTTAAACATTCTTAACTGTAAAATAAATGAAAATGTTAAAAATTGCTTAAAACCACATTTATTATATTGGGGTCTCCCTTTTCTCCCTACCTCCCCTCTTTCTCTTTATCTCTCCCCTTTCTCTCTTTGTCATCATCTTCCATTGTTCTCATTGCCTTTCCACTAAAGGGTTGGAGAGATAAAGAAATGGGGCAAAGAGAAAGAGGGGAGTAAAAGGTAATGATAAGAAGTGGGAAAAAAATGAGAAAAGGGGGAGATAATGAGAGAGAGAAAATGAAGCAATAAAGAGCAGAGATGGTATAAAGAGAAATGGGAAAAGTAAAATAGGAGGCAAGATAAAGTGTAATAGGAGGAGAGATTAAGTGAAATGGGAGAGATGAGATAAAGAGAAAAAGAAGAGCTCACTAGAAGGATGGGATCAAAGAAAATAGGAAGATATGAAAGAGAAAGGGAAGAGGCAGAGAGAAATGGGAAGAAGAAAAAAAGAAAGAGAAGAAATAAACATAAAGAGTTGGCAAGATAAAGTGGATAGAGAAAAGGTTGGTTAAGTAATAATTAGAACAATGGACTGCTCAGTTTTAATATCAGATGTTCTCAGAGACAACTGGAGCAAGCTTCTTGTTCATTGCAACTCTGACTTTCAGACACTAGAGTAGTTAAAGAAGATTGACTGGCTCTGGAATTACATTGTTGCTTTAATTTCCTCTGTAAAAAAAGAGAACCACAATAGTTCTGAAGTTGTATTCTTAGAATTAGTTTCAAGGTGGAGTATACATCCAGTTAAATAAGTATAACAAAATGGTTGTTGCAGTTTTATGGGTGTTGACTCTTCTTAATCCACAATGAAATTGAGAAACAATTCACTTACACATTTCAGATTATTTTTACCCCAGATATATAGGGTACTAAAATTGCCAGAAATGAGCAGCAAACTGGTATAGTATCAACTGGACACTTAAACGAACACTTTCTAATGAAACAAATAAATAAATTCATCCATTACTAGCTGTAGTACCAGAGCAAAAATAGTAAAATAAACAGCAAATAAATATCTAAATAAATATATACAACCCAAGCTAATGTAATACCCATAACAAATATGTACTTAAGTTTCTATATATACCTTATCCGCTTGGGCCAACATTGTTGATCATTGCAGTTACTGATGTAGTAACCACACCTGTACAGTACAGATAGACACACTTATATATTTTAATTATTATTAGTGCCCAGGCTAGCATTGTGCACTGCTCCATGGTGATCTCCCGGAGAGAGATGTGTGTAGTGATGCAGTGCGTCTGCACAGTGATGTCAAGGGTCATGATGCTCCTCTCTGAAATTCAGCCTGCCTTGGTCACCCAATAATATAGTTACCAAAAAACATTACTCAGTGCATTATATTTTCCATTATAAACAATAATTATAATAATCAACATGGCTCTTAAATTCCTTTTGTAAAGTAATTTAACATTTAAATGAAATTAAAATTTACTTGTATACAGTGTTAAACATTCTTACTCATAACAGTTTAATTTTTCTAAAAAAAAATTAAAACCACATTTGTTATATTTATATTTTGTATTTTTGCAGATTTGTTGTCCTTTATAATAAATCAGTAAAAAAATATATTTGATATGAAAGAAATGTTGAAATTATATAAAACATTTAGTGTCATAGGGGAATTCTAGAGGAAATTACATTTTTATTGAGTTATGTAAGAGTTCAAGGTAGAATGGGAACTGACTTTTAAAAAATGTATTTTGTATCTAGTGGGCTAGATCAACCATTTTTGTACCATAATATTTTACATTTCTTTCTTTTTCCAGCGACTCTGTGAGTTTCTTTTCATCAGTAAGCTGGAGCTCCAATAATGGAAGAATTGTGGTGATACAGAAGCTGTTGGATGCCAGGTAATGCAGCAGGGATAAGAGTCACAGAACAATACACCCTGCTTAGCTGAATCCAAAATATACTATACCTCATGAAAGTGTACTGCAGGAAGATATGAATCATGATCAGAGAAGGTCAACAATCAGCAAATAATTTTTTGAAGATTTAGTAGAGTCATGGCAAAGGGTGCATTTAGAAAAGTGAAAACCGGTAACATACAGTATATTTTCACATCTCAAAAGTCAATGATAATAAACATAGTCCCTCTGACTGCAGAGTGGCTTTAATATTGTTTATGACTAGCGTAAAGGTCTCAAATGCTTACCCAAATGAATGTTCTGGAAGAATATGTGGCACCTAACACTTATTAAAAATAATTGCATCAAAAGCCACAGAAACTACTAGATTTTCATAAGGACAGTGGCATAGGTGGGGTCGGTCTGCTCCAGGTGCCACTCATCAGGGTGGAGCCCCCAGGGCTGGCCTAAGGGTTGTGCAACTTGTGCAATTATATAGGGCGCAATACCCCAGAGGGTGCCTCCTATGCGGCTCTGGCAGAGGTGCTGGCTGGGGGATCAAAAGATGGACCAGTGTCCACCACTCTGCCATCTCTCTGCAGAGCCAGACTGGACTGCCCACCACTGGAGGTGCAGGGCTGTTCGAGGACATCACACATCTCCCTCTAACTGACTCAAAACAGGCAGACCTCTATTTCACTGCTCCCTTGCCATATGTGCCAGTTATTGATGGTGAGTGCAGGATATGATGTCATATCCCAGTACTCAGACATGAAACAGGTCAGATATAGGGAGAAAGAGGAGAGGTAGTATAGAGAGATAGTATAGAATATATAGTAACAAATTATATCTTAAGGGAAAGATATAGGGGGGATAATGAGAAGGGAACATAATGAAAAAGAAGAGAGATGGGAAAAGAGATAATGAGAAAGGAGAGAAATAATGAATAAGGTGAGGGATAGGGAGAAAGGGGAGATAATGAGAAGGAGAATAAAAGGTAACAAAGGGAAAAGATAAAATGAAAGAAAAGAGATTAAGATAAAGAAGAGGAGTCATAGAGAAATAAGAGAGAGATAAGAGTGAAATTAAGAGAAATTAGTAGAAAGGAGTGATATATTAAGAGGTGAGGAGAAAAGCGAAAGATAATGAGAAGAGGGAGAAATAATGAGAAAAAGGAGATAATGAGATAGAGGGAAAAGCTAGGGATAAAAAAAGGAAATATAAAACGAAGAGAAAGGGGAGAAAAGGGAGAGATAAGTAAAATATGAAGCAACATAAAGTAAAATATGAGAAGAGTTAAAATGAAATGGGAGAGATAGGATAAAGAAAAAAAGAAATAATGAGAAAGACAGGATCAAAGAAAAGGGAAAGTGTGATGGTGTGTATAAGCGTTTCCATGAAGAAACGGTTAACTGTCAAAGCCCAGTACTGCGATCTTGATGATTGGCATCTGCTGCTGTAGCAGTTACTGGGTCCTAAAAGAAACACACCTTCACTTGGACAGGAGGTTCATTTGTGGATCTCATGCAGGCAGTGACAACACTAAGCAGCCTGGATTAATGTTGTTTGGAAGCCTTGTATTTTGCCCTTAAGTGGAGAGATAACTGAGCGGCAGTGAGGTTTTGTTATATGTGTAACTGCAGAAAACATATATTCGGTTGGTGTTCCATCCAACAACGTCCATTCCATTACAGGAAGTGATACAAGAGAAAGGGAAAGGCTAGGGATTAGACTTGTGCATTCGTCTTCGGGCGAACATGAAAACGAGCACGAAGAGGCCGTTTTTTTGTTCGTTCCGAAGGAACGTAGAACAGAATACAGTGCCGGCAAACCGTAGGCGAAGACGAAGACTCACAACCACGAAGAATCGAAGATTCTTCGTGATCGTCTTCGTTTTTGCCGCGCAACCGCCAAAATTTCAAACAGGAGTGAGCTGATCCTCGTCTGTCCAATCAGCTCACTTTTGTGACGTAACGCTAAGGGTCTCGTCCAATGCCTGTGCTGCTGTTTTTTGAATTCTGAAGGCGCCTTTATAAGACCAGAGCTTGCCTGAGAGATCCATTCATTTTTCGCTGTGACTGCTTTGGCAACACTGCTGTGCTGCATCCGAGCGTTACAGAGAGAGATTGATTGTGATTGTTCTGTTCTGTGTGAGACTGGTAAGCCTTAGCCTGCCATTTCTCACTGTGTACTTCATCCTCACTTCAGTGCTACTTAATTAATATATTTAATAATAATAATTTGATTAATTTAATTTTTTTTAATTTAATTTGTCATCAACTTTAGTGTAAGTGCTGTTGAGTTGACAGTGCACCCAGTGCCTCAGTGGCACTGGGGTGCCCTTGCCCTGGGCTGGCACTAGTGCCTATTGCCTGTCCTGCTTAAATAAATTAAATAGAATTTATAAATTACAATTTAATAGAATCTATAATTTAATAGTTCATTATAATATTATATATATATATATATTTGTCAGTCATATATATATATATACTATAGTATACTAGTGTAGAGTGTACTGTAGACATTCATCTACTAGTGTCTAATTTAAAATCAGTAATATTAATTAATATAATTAATAATTGAATTCATTATAAAATTATATATATATTTGTCAGTTATAGTTAGTAATAGTATACTAGTGTAGAGTGTACTGTAGACATTCAGAACATCTACTAGTGTCTAATCTAAAATCAGTAATATCAATAATTCTCTAATTCTTTCTTATCTTAATAGTTAATTAAATTAGCTATAAATAAAAGTAATAATATTAATTAATTACTACTAGCGTATAGTTCAGCTAATCTTATTAGTACTGGTGCTGCAGCGCTATAGTTTGTGCTTTGTTTTAGCAACAGTAAGAGACCAAGTCAATTTTTCTTAATTAATCTTTCATTTTATTTCATTTGTTTTGCTCACCTCAGTCCATCAGTGAAGTGAACTTGTTGGGCTAGTGAGTGCAGCCGCATAAGTGCTGTGTTTTTTTGATCAGCAAGCAGTGACGTTAACTGTTTTGCAAAGATTTTCTCATTTATTTTACATTTTATTTCAATTTTATTAAAAGTACCCTTAGTGTTTTGCTCACCTCAGTCCATCAGTGAAGTGAACTTGTTGGGCTAGTGAGTGCAGCAAGCAGTGAAGCTAACTGTTTTGCTGTGACATTTTATTTTATTTCTAATTCTTTTCAAGAAAAATTGACTGTGACGAGCTGTACTAAGCAAAGCTTCAAGCTACTAGCTGTAGTACTAAAATAATTCTAATCTTCTTTAATCTTAATCTATAATATATTATAAATAATAATATTCTAATTCATAATCTATAATATAAGTAATTCTAATTCTAAATTCTAATTCATAATCTATATTCTTCTATCTATGATACATAATATATAAGTAAATTAGTTCTAATCTATTAATATTATATAACTTAATATTAATTAATAAATCATATACTGAATCTGATTTAACCTCACTTTAGCTTAGTGGGCTTGAGAGCGTCTGCCTAGAGGTAGACTTATAGTAAGGAAATATAGCTTTAGCATAGTAGTAGGCTAAGCTCTTAGGCCCGTGTAAATTCAAATTAAAAATAAAATACTGCTAGTTATATAAATAGTTAATCTTGAGTTAATAATTTAAATAACTTTAGCACTTTGGCAGATTGCACACAACAGCACAGTGCAGTAGTGCATAGTTTTACTTTTTAAGCAGTAGCACTGAAGAGAACTTCCTCTAATTTTTTTGTCTTTAATTTGTTTTTCCTTTTTTTTATTTTTATTTTTTTATAGTTTTTTAAACACTACACTACACTACACACACAACACAAAATTTGAAATGGATCCTCCTTTTGGGACTAAGGAGGGACAAGCTCCATCTACCACCACCACCACCAGCACCACCACCAGCACCACCACCAGCGCCAGTTCTAAGATGCAGCCTTTGCGTCAGTCTAGTCGGCCAAGTAGGCCAAGCTCTCGCTTATCATTTGGGGAAGCATTGCTTGAAGGATCATCAAGTAAAGGAAAGGCACCAAAAGCAGGCAGTAGTAGTGCGGCTAGGCCCACAAGCTCTATGGTTTTTTACGGAAAGCCTAAAGCACCAGAAGCACGTTCAAAGTTAAAGGGTAGCACAAGTAGTACCAGCCCAGTGACTAAAAAGAAGTGCCTTTTGCCCCAAGCAGCATCTTCCCCATCCACCAGCAGCATGCAAGGTACCAAGCAGAGCCAAATTAGCAGCAAGACTCAGAGGGGTCCCAAACCAAAGCGATCTCATTCCTTTGTAGGGAAAACCACCACCCCCACCTCTACCGCCTCTACCACCACTAGTGCTGCGCCTACTGTTCCCACCGGTACCGCCACGCCATGTCCTCCTAGTACCTCTAGCAAGCCACCAAGTCCTTACAATATTTTTGTAAAGACAGTTAGAGAGAGGGCTACACATAGTGGAACTCCACCTAGCGAGGTAGCAGAGGAGCCTGAGACTGAGAGGCCAAGTGCAGAGTGTTCTTCCTGCTCGTACTACTACTAGTCACGAGTCTCACGACGATATCAGTCTTAGCTCCAGCCTAGCAGGAATTCCATTCGATCTGGCTAATGAAGAGCTAGACTATGAGCCAGAGGAAGTAGAGGAGATGAGTGGTCAGGAATCAGATTCCTCAGGGAGCAGTGTCCAAATGACTAGTGCACAATTTTCCCCTGAGCCTCCACCTTCTCCGCTACGATCATCACCATCACCACCACCAGCAGCAGCAGCAAAACCTAGCAAATCTAAAGCAATTAGCAGTCCCACTATGGCCAGTACTGTTACCACCAGTCCCACCACCACTAGTTCTGCCTCTGTTCATCCACCCCGAGCAGTAAGAGCAGCACCCAAGGCACACTCCAAGGCTATGCGCGCCCCAATTTGGGAGCACTTTGAAAATGTTGAAGAAGGGCACTATGGAAAGTGCAAACATTGTGGGAAGCTAATAAGCAGAGGGAAAGTGTCTGGCCATTTTACCAGTGCTAGCATGAAGCATCACCTCAGCACTCAACACAACGCTGTGCTATTGGGGAAAGATGCAGAGGTAAAACTTAGTGCAGGCAGCATAGCTGGTGGCCGTGGAAAAACCCCAACAGCTTCTTCTTCTGAGCCAATAGCAGCAGCAGCAGCAGCAACTAGTGCTGGCAGCCAGAGACCAAGGCAGGTTGGAGCACTGCATGCCCAGCCCACCCTGGAAGAATTTGGGGCATTCCACTCCAAGAGAACGATGCCCAAACAGCAGGCCAATAAAGTAACGCGACTTATTGGTCAGTTCATTGCTGTTGGAGGGGCATCCTTCTCCATGATTGAAGGGGAGCCTTTCAAACAATTGATGGCGGCTGTGGCTCCACAATACACAGTTCCGTCACGTTCCACTTTCAGCAGGAACATTGTCCCCTCGCTGTATGGGTCCTGTGTTGCAGCAGTGAAAGAGATGCTTTCCAAGGCTGCTGGTCAGTGTGTTCATTTCACTACAGATTTGTGGAGTTCACCTAGCGCCCAGCATGCCTTTCTTTCTTTGACAGCACACTGGTGGCAGCCCGGTGTGTCTAAGGAAGTTGCTGCAGCAGGCTACCGATCATTCCTTCTCCATGCAGAAGTGATGGATGAAAAGCACACTTCCCAAAATATTCTGCATGGGATTAGGAAAATGTTTAGCCTTTGGGTGGGAGCAGAGGCGGGCACCAATGTTGAAGTTGGTTTTGTGGTAACTGACGGAGGTGCCAATATGGTGAAAGCGCTGCGAGATGGTCATATTGTTGGTGTGAGCTGTGCAGCCCACATCATCCATCTTGTAGTGAAGGCAGCAATGTCAGAAGGAACTAATGTGGCAGCAGTAGTTCTGTCCCGCTGCAGAAAGATCGCTGGGCACTTTCACCATATTGTTAAGGCTAGCCAACTTTTGAGGGAAGAGCAAGAGAGG
>VKOC01000005.1:29729293-29778361 GCA_009364415.1 Spea multiplicata | reverse complement strand
TAGCTCAAAATATTTTTTCCTTTTTTTCTCCTCTAAATTGGTGCGTCTTATCAGCCAAGGTGCGTCTTAGTAGAGCGAAAAAATACGGTATGCACTCCGAAGCCTTGTTCATTTTGTTTCACTTCTTGCTTGTGCTAATAGTTATTCAGGCCTTACTTATTCAAGCACCGTCTCCATGACGTAGGCTTGAATAACTTTATTAAACAGCACATAAGTTAACAAAATGGACAAGGCTTCGGAGTTTGTAGTTTGTAGAGGTCTGGCCCTCTAAAACTATTCCAATTTCTCATGTGGCCCCATGGGAAAATTAATTGCCCACCCCTGCTATAAAGCCTTAAGTTCTCAGTACAAATGCTCAGCGTATTTTGACCTAGAACCCACAGTTTATTCCAAACCCTGCACTTCACAGTCCAGTGCTTTTGCAGTGACATTGTTCATGCGTATGTACGGCTGTAAAATATTAATATTAATATTTAAAGTTGAAGTGATGGCGTATTTTGTCTTTTAGAGATAGGTGAAGCAAACCAAGTCGACTACCCTGTTTGTGTTCCAGTGAAATCTGAGCAGTGTTTCAGTGAGAACTGACTGAAAGCAGACAACCGCTATAAGACACATGTTTGCAATGCAGAGGTGCAAGGAATATAGGTTCATATGCTTTGGCTGCTTCCATTTTTGAGAAGGAGTTGGTGGGCCTCTTGTTGACGCCACTCCATACTTACCTGACCTGCCACTCCAGCATGTGGCTGTAGGCTAGATATGCTCAGCACAGGTAAAATGTACTTTCTTTGATACGGGAAAAGGTGTGTATTGCTGGAAGACATGTTTTGAAACAACTTCTCTATTTCGAAAGCGCATAATACAAAGAATACATAGATTGCCTTTGTACATTCCTTATACACTGTAATTCACTTATCCTAAATTATAAACCTCTTCTTCTTTTTTTTTTAAATGCTTTTACTGGTAAGCGTTTGCAAAATTATAACTTCCACGCAGAATGACTGCTTATTTTGACACATTTGCCAACTTCTATCTAAAGCTTTCCGTTGTGCATTTTTAATCAGCTAGAGGCAGAAAAAAAGTTGCATATTTTAATTCAAATTGTTTTGGGATATTATTTTCATTACAAAATTGAGAGTGTAGTTACATCAGCATCTTCCAAAAACAAATACTAGTTCTTGAAAATTGTAAAATAATTTGATATGTAAAATAATGTAAAACAAAATCCCATTTTGTGTTCTAGTGTACTGTAATTGTTTATTAATTTAACACTATTACATTTTAAAAATAATAATAATAAGTACAAACGTTATAGGAATGCATATCGTACTATTATAAAATATTTTCCCATTTCAGTGTTGTTAATTTTTGTTTGGTATACAGCTTTTAACGCTTCTGTCTATGAGGTTAGACTGTTATATCATTAGTATGTGGCAGAACTTCTAAACAGTTTAATTTTAAGTGATGGAATTGAACTAATACATTATACAAATAGAAGACAAACTATTCAGAATAACTTTACGGAAACAATTTCCTTTCTATAATTGAAAACCAGAGGAGAAAGCTATATAATGTGCATAAATTGCCATTTGTCAAGTATAGTGTAGTGAAATAATTGAAATAATATTGCGAGAATTACTTTTACCAATATCAGTCAGAAATATTAGTAGATTGAAATGTAATAAGAATGAAACATTTAGTTTCTAATTCATTGCCACAAATGCCTCTGTAATATTTAATGTGTC
This sequence comes from Spea multiplicata, assembly GCA_009364415.1. NCBI lineage: Eukaryota > Metazoa > Chordata > Amphibia > Anura > Pelobatidae > Spea > Spea multiplicata. The sequence continues at coordinate 29,776,619 of VKOC01000005.1, read as the reverse complement.
TGAAAGTTCCTTACCCAGCAATGAATCAATTAAAATACATTTCATCGGGGCAACTGTAAAATATCATCTTATCGGCTTCACCAGCATCCATTGTTTTAAAATGTTAGCTTCATGTCATTATGCATATATTAATGCATATAACTGCACTAGACACCATGTTGTTTTCTTTCTGGAATAGCACAGGGCCATGGCTTTTAACCATTTTTTGAACACTGATGGTTAAACATGTGTTTACTAAATAACCAATATTTATATTAATGATTATTAATTGGTTTTTACTATCATTTTCATCTTAAGTGTGCACCGTGTATTCTGTTGCTCCAGTTTCCACATTTTCTTTCTTCCTCTACACTGAGCAATATCGTGGAACTGTAGTTGACATACAGGCTTAATCTAACATTGTATACACCATATGCTAATTCGCACACACTCTCTAAGATCATACTCTAAAACGCACTTTAACACCATTTTCGAACACACACGCACTTTAATAACCATACACTCACTCTTACCTTGCACGTAGCCTAGCATTCTCTGTAGAAGCTGCTGTGATACTCATGGCATTATGCTGTATGACCCAGTTGAGCACCTCCGTTATAGGGATGACTGGGTATGGTGGTGCTGCTGCTTTAGTAGGCCCTAAACACAAGAATTGTTCCATTAGTATCATCGTTAGGGTCACTTTCTAGAAAAAAGGATGATAAGGTATGTCACTGTAATCTAAGGTGGCAATACATTTATTAGGTGAGGGTGCCAAATAAATGCTTAATCAAGGAAGAGTGTTAGAATCCCCCACAAGCATTCCAAAAGAATACACCAAGACAGAAGTTCCCCTGTTCTGAAAATGTCCCATGTTCTGTAGGAACCTTGTGTAAAATGTAGCATATCTAATCTAGTTTCTGTCCTAAAATGGCAATGAACTATCCCGACAACAAAATAATAATATTATATACTATGCATATGTCCCACACAATACTATCAACAGCCAATGTCTTGCAAGTAAATGTATGACCAAAGATTAATTTAAAAAATGCAAACTAGCTTAAGATATGCAGGAAAACCCTCCATATTATCTCTCTTCCATTAGATCACATTAGATCACATTATACTAATCTAGATATTGTCCCTATCAGTCCATATATTGTCCATCATGATCCCACAAGAATCTTCCAAGTACCCACCAGCTCCTGTATTGTACCCACAAACCTCTGCCATGTCCCTATGAACTCATGTCCCCACCAGCACCTGCTATGCCCTTACCAGCCCCTGTCATGTCCATGCTATGTCCCCACTAGTCTACTTGAGTTCTAGGAGCAATCATATTGTTTGTTTATTTTGTGAACAGGTTGCTACTGGTGGTTTTGTGCTTGTTACCCCCTTAATGACAAAGCCTGTACATGTACAGGCTCAAAATGCATTGTTTGCAATGGGTTTAGGGACCACCCATTGTCCTTAAGGGGTTACAGGAGTGAGCTGCTTCTCTGTTTGTTTTACCACCCGTAGTAGGTACATTGTCAGAAATATAAACATATACAAGTAGTCATTTTCCTGTTATCTTTTGAAAGCAGCGCAGACAAAATTCACACGATTTTTAATATATTTCTTTGTAAAATCATGCCTTGTAATGATAATCAGACCTACACGTTCTTATATTCACATTAGGTATCCACCTAATTAGGGGCACTGGAATAGAGTGGCTTAAATGTAGTCCTAATCATTTTTTTATCTACTCATGCTTACTTCTGTATACCCAATCCCTTTCAAAGCACACATGATGTCCTACCTGCAAACGTTGATGGAAACTAGTAGGCATTATGCTTAGAGAAGGCAGTGAAGAAAATGCAGCACTGAAGGAAATCCTTGTATTGATTCATAATTAGGATTTCTTATGTTAAAACTCTCATGTTCACACCAACATCCTATAGCAGAGATGCTTTAGAAGACTCAATGCATTAAATACACAAATATAACAGAAGGTACATTTACACGAACACATCTTGCCAAGAAATAGCATTTCAATTATTATTGGCAATTAGACATCTTTCATGAATGTATTGACATCATCGACAGGCAGTTATACAATTTGTCTCAATGCTTCAAAGCAATAGGATCGTATGCAATCGAACTAAAGCCTGTTCTCTCTAACTGCATTGATCCAAAACATAATATATGAAATTCAGAGGACGTTTCAAAGGATTGAAAGCCTTTTGCCGCCTATTAAACATTGTTAGATGAAAGTAATATTCAGTTAACTTCTCAATCTATTGCCTCAGGTTCTTTAAGTATGCTAAGAAATGCATTAACTCTATTGGTAAAAATGCCTTTGATTAAAAAAAAAATATATATACAATAAACAGTAAAATAGTAACATAGTAATTTAGATGGAAAAAAACCCCCACACATCTCTGCTTTCACCACATTGTACATGACTGCTACTTATTGCCGTAACAAACTTATATATATCTATATAGATGTACATAAATATAGATATACTATATATATTACCCACCCCCTGCACTTATATGATAACATAGGAGGGACCCTCATGTTAGCACCATCGAAGGAACCACCTAGGTTGCCCACATGGCTGGACCTATGCTTGTAGGAATATATATTATTTAGAGCGTTTTGTAACGATAAATTGACCAAGCTGGAACTGCATATTTTCATCCCTATTTTTTAAAGTTAAACACATTATAATTATTTGTAAAATGTTGAATTATAATAACTGTAACAGGTGCATTTATTAACACATACTTCATGAACTTTGAAAATTCCGAGAAATAAATATGCATCATTAATATTTTACTCAGTAGGTGCCATGTCAAGAGGTTTCTACAAATGAATTTATTTATAAAGAGTACTAGCATTATTTAAATAGTCGTAAAGGTCATTTTTAATAAGGATAACATAACTTTCACATTGCATTTTTTTTAATAATAAAATAATTTAGACTCAGGGATCAAATCACAGCCAACTGTAGCCAACGCCACTTTCACTTAAACAAATCATATTACAAATTGTTATCTACAGTACAAAAACAGATTCTGAAGTTTACCTTTTAGGTATATTTTACATTTCAAAAACTCTATCCTAGCCTTAAGCATCTCAGTGTGATTTGTTCAATGATGCTGAATTCCTATTTTTGTAACCCTGGAATAATGTGTGTGATCATCTATTTTTATTGTTTACACTATATGCCCTGTGAATATTCATTTGAGCTTCTTGAGCTTTCCCGGACTGGGAATTTTGTAAAAAATAAACAGTATAAATTAACAATATGCATTATAATGTGTAAAGTACTAAAAATGTGTCCACCATAGAGGTAAAAGAAGGATGAGAAGACAATATCAGGATGTTCCTCACATCGTATAATCTAATGAAACAGTCTCATCAATAGATTTATGAAAAGATGCCTAATCCTTCGGAACTTTATCGTCTTACATGTTCACTTTAAGGAAACTGTATTGTATATTGGATTTCCTCTATGAAGGTTTAGAATAAGAGAACAGGTGACCTGAAGTCTACGGGCCAAATCCCATCTCAACAAGTGAATTAAATAAATCTTGCATGTATAATATTGCCAGTGCTACTCAAATATAAAATAGAAAAATCCACAAATGATTTAATAGGTTGTAAATGCAGGCAATAATGCCACTTTGATTAATGACCTCCAGCCTGCTTTTTCTTTTTTATTGTTCCTTAAATTACATGGATGATTTGGAAGTGGAAGATTGTATAGCCAGTGTATCTTAATGAGGAGAATATAAAATGGTGTACGTTCTGTTTAAGGAAATAGAGGTTAGATTCCCTAATCTCACCTAAATTTCATTAAGCCATATTTGTGTTCTGTAATGCATCACCCATGGAATGCTTACGTTTGTGCTATAATCCCTATTTTAAATAGGGGTCACCAGTAGTACTTTTACCCATGTCCAACTGGAATATTAATTTGACCGAGTTAACACGTTTGTAATCTGTAGTGTGATATATTTTAACGCTATTCTAACATAAGTATTGAAAGCCCAATTCTAATGTATTCATACATTTACTTTTGTAGGCTTAAAGGAACAGTATAATGTGCCAGACAGACTCCCCAAAATAATGAATATTAACATTAATAATAATAAAAATAGTAATAATAATAAAGCTGCAGCTACAGCTCCATGGTCTGATTATTCTGTCCACTGATCAGCTACTTAAAGCAGTCAATGAGTTGTAGGACAGAAATTCCATTGAAATGGGAGCCTTTTCAATGCAAGCCCACAATTGCAAAGGGACACCATGAAAATAATATTATATATATATATATATATATATCAGTAATAAAAACATATTTCAAATTAACTTTACTTACCTTTGTTTAAAAAACACCATAGAGAATAACTGTAGGCTAATGGATTTAACAGGTTTGGAGCAAGGGTGATGTCGGGAAATGAGACAGGTGTAAATGCACCATTTTATGGCATTTCTTGCCAAGCCGCTTCACATTGCCATTAAAACACTTATTGTAAGTAGTGTTTTATATCATTTCCTTTTAAACAAATTAGCAGATATTATTGGTAAATAGTAATTCATTGTGTAACGATGTTTCTTTTAAATGTGGACTCGCTGAATTAGTTACATTTATAGTAAAGAGTCAGATGCTGAGAATACATTGATCTTTCTAAGGAATGGATAAATCTGTAAAGTCAGGAATGGCAATTATATGATAACAAGGTTAAGGATCAATTTATGTGAAATTTCAAAGGTCTAATACAATATAGTTTGAATTTACAGCCAGAGGTCACAGACAATGTTATTCTTCCATTTTGCTTTGGTATATTCCCAATATTAGACCAAAAATTGTTCCAGGAATGTGCAGGAAATTTTGCTTAACCACCTAGAAAAAAAGACAGCAATGGAAGGCCATGTTTTTCTACAAGTTATCAGGTACTTACCATCAGGGTTGAACTGGCGATGAGAGGGTAGCCCTGTCAATGCTGACTGATGACGTATATGCGGCCAATGGCCGGAGATGCATGGCAGCACACTATATTTTTAAGCTCACGTGTGCCTGGGCATATATATATAGCTGCTGATCACACTCTGTCGGCCAGTGCTGTCGGCCAGCGGCCCCCCTGGCATGCCAGGTAATCAGTCTGGGCCTTACCATCACTTGCAGATCATTTAAATCCTGGCTAACTCAACTGACTTTCTCAGCGGCTTTCAGTCCAAAATATTTTATTGCATTTAATTATATATTAGATGCTGGCAATGTACTTCCAAATTCAGGTTTTTGTTTTTTCAAGATACTGTTGAATATTATTTTTTTTATATATCAGATCATTAAAGTCAAACTTCCTTCCGCTGATACACCAGTTTTACTCATTGTGACAAGCTGTTGTTTTCAAAACATTTTAATGAATATAAAAAAAATGAAACTTACTATACATAAGTTACTGGCATAAATGGTTATAGGACTTGATAACTAGATACTGTGTCTCATGAATTTTCTATAAAACATAAGCTCATTAGAATAATGTCTGGCACTATAACTTATTAAGAAGCTACCCACATCGCAATTTGGGGGAACTATTTTGACAAGTCAACCAATATCAATGGGAATAACATTGTTAATATGTTTCCGAGAAATGATAGTTGTGGAAAGGAGAGAAGTTTGATACACTGTCATCAAATATGAGTGTTTGCTTTGTTTCTTTTCACAACTTTATTCATCTTAGAGTGGAAATATGGCAAGTAGCAAAGGCCATGTTATTCATCTCATAGACTCAAATATTTAGACTTAATATATTTTTTAATACATATTTTATTTCCTTTAGCAAAATGGAAAGCATATGAAAATATTTTATGTAAAGATGTTTTGGCACAGGGCAAATGAGTAAAATGGTATCTTGCCAAAGGCATCAAATAATATTTGAGCACACATTCTAGGTATTTTTGGAATCACATTGTAGAAACATTTGAATGAATATTTAGCCTTTTATTTAGTAGACCTTAAATCTCAATTTCTTAGTTTGCATCCATTTTGACCTGCAAATAGCCTTAAGGTAATAATGAAACAAAAGGTGGCTTAAAAGTCTGTATTCTCTGCATTACACATTCTGTAAATGAAAAAAGCTCCTGCATTGAAACGTATAGCAAGCTTTTGACCACTGGGTGGTACTGCACGGCACACACACCAGATCATGTCTGCATTCTCAGATGTTTAAATGGGTTTGCCTTGTTTGTTGCTGTTGTATAGATATGTTTTGTGCATATAATGAAAGATCATTCGACAGATAAATTGACCAAAATTCACAGTGTTCAAATGGCAGACACCCTTGATGCACAAAACCACCATTTTCCAAGGAAGGAGCTTATTTAAATACCCTTCTTGTACTTTATATCTGGCTTTCAACCCCCTCTTTTCCCTTTTTACTCTGCATTGTGCTACATTTCTTATTACAGCATTTCTGTTAAGCATGGCACATAAGTATTACAGTAACTTAATACTTTGTTTGCGTTACTTACATTTACCAATAATTATTGATACATGAAATGTTTGTATTTCTAACATTTCTTTGTGTTTTCCTCTTTTATATTCTCCTCAGACCTGAAATGAATCTTATTAACCCCAACACCTTCCTTTTCTTATACCTCCAGACATTTGAAATGCCAAAGGAGGACATGTGTTTTTTCTTTTTTTGGAGGGGAGGGTGGCTTTTTTTTACAGGCTTCTTATGTGATTTTGCAATCATGTGATAGCTATTTATGCAGCTAAGGCATTTACAAAAAGGACAATGTATTTTGTTTACCAAATTCAGCTTATAAACACAGTTTCTATACATATCATTTGAACTCAAGGACTGTAGAAGAAGTGGAGGAAAGAGGCACATAAGGGTTCCAAATAGGCTCTGTCCCTCCTAGTCAGGGAATACTAGACAGGTATGCTTTCTTAGCCAGTCCCCACCACAAAGTTTCCTTCAAAACACCTCACAAGCCTCATACTACATCATTTATTTATTATCTGACTCAATATCATGGCTATTTTATTCATAATAATAGTTACTGCTGAATCAATAGAATGGTTGAACCTGATGTACTTGTGTCATTTTGTTAACCTAAGTTACTATGCTACTAATTATATCTGTGGGTCACAAAACAAACACATTTTTTGTGTAGTGTAATATAGTCTGTGTGACTGTGTAGTAGCTTGGGAGAAAAAAAATGATTTTGTAGATGCTCTTAAAAAGCATTTCCTTCTCACTAGTAGCGTTTGATATATTTTCAAAGAAAGATCCAAGCATGGCCAAGCGACAAGTGATGTTGCTTGTGATTTTGGGGACACGTTAATTGACTTTTTGAAACGTAGAAAAGTCTTGTTAACTGCTTGAAATTGATATGGCAAAGCTAACAGTGACTTATTATGATATAATTGGATGGTGTTATCTTTGGTACTTTATTCCACAAATGACCAGGGAAGGCATTAAAAATGTATGGCGGGATTTGTGGATGCATTTTCTTTCCATATCCCTCTAGAGTTACAGGTAATAGAGTAAAACATGTAATACCTTAATTAGGTAAATATGTATGCTTAAGTTTAAACTCTAAAATAGACTCATTGGGTTCAGTTCAATTGGTGGTCTAAAATCCAGACTAATGGGGAAAAAGAGGAGTACCTAGCGTATTGACACCTGGGATTTATATATTTTTTTAAATATCCCACTTGATGTTGGTGACAGTACATAATCTCAATATAACACCATATACTTACACATAAATTACTGTCTATCCCTCTCTTCATCCCAGAGGACACTAATTAAGACAACCCCTGTACACCATAATCTAACCCACACACTCATGCCAACACACACTAACACCTTATGATCACCTTATGATCACCTTATGATCATGCATGCACTCACATACACACCATACACTCACACAAAATTGCACACACTGGCTCCAACACCATATATTTATACATGCACATATTCACTTTTTACACACCTCTTCCACTCTCACACACTTTCTTCCTCTCTATTACATCTTCTCATCTGTCTCTTCTCTCCCTCTTCCTCTCCCTTCCACCTTCTCCTCCTTTTACCCTCTCTAACTCTTTAACTCTCTCTTATTCTATCCTTCTCTTCCTTCCTCTCTCACCCTCTCCTCATCTCCCCCTCTACCAGGTACAGTGTGGCTCACCTACCATCTCTCCCTCACCCTTACATCACTTGTGAAGCTCTCTTCACTGCAGTTCACACTCTCTGTTCAAACTAACTCTACTACCCACTTTACATGATCCCAATAGTAACAGGACCTCTATAATTTCATCCTTACTGATCTCTGGGAAATTTGTCAGCAACGTTCTATAATATACTACTTTAGAAGAGGCTTGCATAAATTATGAAGATTTAGTTGTGAGGGCTTCATACCTAACTTTGACATGTTCATTGAGAAAATGATATATTAATTAACATTGATACATTGTTGCAAGTTGCTGGCAAACATCCCAGAAATCAATTAAGTGGAGGAAAAATGAACAAAGTAAAACTTTTTTTTAAAAAAAATAATTCTTGCAATGGTGACACATTTTAAAATTGTAATATAAATAAAATCTAGACTATCTCGGTCCTAGGCACCTTATACTAATCCATATTGCCTTGCAATGCTGACACATATTTCTTTAGATACCTTTGTACATGTACTGTTTATTTGTTCTAGCTTTTAATGGAACATTCAATCAGCTTATACAAATTTCTAGGCCTACTTTTTGTCTGTCTAAAAATCAGACTAAAATGTGTCTATTTTCCATGCTCTAGTTTTGTATTGAAATAGTAACATAGGTTGAAAATGACAAAGTCAACTTCAACCTTGCTGTGTTGACCTTATTGAATCACTTAAGAGCAGATATTTTCATTCATTTTCATTGTAGCATTTCGCTAACAAGCTCAGATATTATTGACATATATTAAGCGGTGAAAAAAGTCTATAAATATACCTTATATGGACAAAAGTGTTGGAAAACCTGACCATTACATCAACAGGGACTTTTATTACATTGCATTCTAAATACATGGGATTACATTAATATGTAGTTGTCCCCCCTTTATAGCTATAACAGCTTCCACTCTTCTGGGAAGACTTTGCACAAGATTTTGGAGTGTTTCTGTGGGAATGTTTGCCCATTCATCCAGAGCATTTGTGAGGTCAGGCACTGACGAGAAGGCCTGACTCGCAATCTCTCTTCCGGTTCATCCTAAAGATATTCGATGGGATTGAGGTCAGGGCTCTGTGTGCGGCCAGTCAAGCTCTTTCATACAAACGTCATCCATTCATGGAGTGCACTGTGAAAGTTCTCAAGAGTTTAGGGATAAAATATAGCACATTGATCTCCAGTATTCAAAGTTAATTTCCACTTGTTAATTAAAAACAAATCCAACAGAACAGTCCACTGAAGACTGATACCTCTGACAGTGATCAACTTATTAAGTTTTATTAAACTATTTTTGATGTTTCCCTTTTCTGTGGTGTCCAATATTTGATGTCGTTTTCACAATTCGCTACATTTCAATCTATTACACATACACCTATGTCTCTCCTTGAAAAAAGGCTGCCTGTCAGTTTCTATGCTTATCTTATCATATAAGCAGGGGAGTTCATCCATGCATATCTAAAAATGAATGTAAACACTTTGAAGCAATATGCTAATATAAATTAGTACCAATTATAGAAGGAGCATCTTGTTCAAATTGAGTAAGTTTGAGTGGCAACACTTGGGACTAGCAGGCAAACTAATTAGCGGAGAGCACCATCACTGGATGTTTCAATGGGACATAATGTAGTATATTCCATCTGCTAGACTTCAACCTACTGTGGGATTCTAGCCTTGTACAATCAAGCTCTCTTTTTGTATAATTTCTTTATGGTTTGTCTTCACCTTAAGTAGGTTATTCCAACATCTGTAACACAGGACATTTGTTGGTCCTGATCCGTAATGTAAAAACATTATCATTATTATTATTTGTTGTTTTATATAGTGCCATCAGATTCCGCAGCTCTGTACAAAGGGTAGACAGCACATAAGAAATAGTTTATGACATAAGAATATGAGATACAGAAACAACAGGTGAAGGTCCTGCTCAAATCTGCTTACAATTCAGAGGGGTTTTGAGTGTATTATACAAGAGGTAAAAGTGCCGTTGTTAGGGATCGACCAGCCACAGTAGTATAAGTATTGCAGGAAATGGACTAAGAAAGGTGAGCTAAAGGAAGATAAGAGAAAAGGTGTTAAGGCGTAAGAGTCAAGATTTTGAAATGAATCTTGAAGCACACAGGCAGCCAGTGAAGAGGCTCTGGTTAATACTTTATAGACTTCATTATTTATTATTTCATTTCCTATACAGTTTTATACTAAATGAACATGTGAACTTGGACATTGGATTTGTATTGTCTAGGAGTAAATGACCTCTTTCACTACTAAATTATCCAAAATGAGGGATTAGAAAAAAAGGCCTTTTTTCTTTGTTAATCCCCTGCAGAGGCATCGACAAGTGCAAAAGTCAGCATGATGCTGCATGTGATGTTCAATAAAATGTTGTGCACAATGTGACTTGATGGGCCATAGAGTTATCTGTAGGTAGGATTGCATGGTATGTATACATCAAGAGAAATTAAGTGTTACGGCTCACCCATACGCACATATCAAACGGAACACAAGCTACTATTCTAGCGCTTTAAATGTCGCCCATGTTTGATAAATTGACAAAAAAAAAGATATTCCTGTTCCAGTTTTGCAATTTTTTTAGGTATTTTTAGATGACTAATTAATTGTGCAAATTAGGCCTTGTCTTTTTCACTCACTTGGAGATATGTAACTGTCTCCTGTTATTAGAATAGCTGCACTAATTTGAAAAATCCTAGGTGTCTGTCATCTTGTATTTGTTGTTTGTTGTATGACTATTTAATTAATAATGGCTTGATAAACAATTACAGAGGCTCAGATTAAGTCTTCATGGATTAACTCACTTGATTTTATGTACGTCTTTAATGAATGTTCTTAGAGGATGGTGCAAAAGGTCTTCTCCTGGGAAAGTATGTACTCTTTCAGGCACTCACTGGCCATCTGGCTAATTGGGCAAATGTCTGGTGGGCCAGTAGTCGATGTCACAGGTCATATACTTTTGTTGCTGGCTGGACACCAGCAGTGGCACACTGCATGAGTGTAAAAGCATAGGTATCCACTTTTTAATGCTGGGACATGCTGCGTGAGTGTAAGGGCAGTGTTAAAGTGCCAGAGATACTTTCAATCCACTCCGGCTCTGCACTCTTTTGTTTCTTGTAAACCCATTTATTTGTAAACCTTTTTATAATGAGTTATGAGATATCTCTGGTCTGTTTTTCCCATTTAATTTTCAAAAACACAGCGGGTAGATAGTAGGCGCAGCGGCCATTGTCCTGTCCTTTGGTCAGTTATACAGTCTCCCATCCCACTACATAACAGAGGGACCCACCTAACCCACTGAACCTTGGGAACCCCTATTTATTTGTATATAGTTTATGTCTAATGTATTTATTATGGGAAAAACATTTATCTAAAATACTCTTGAATACTCTTCCATCTCAACAATATTAATTATCATTTTTACATTACATTTATTTATACACTCTCAATAGATTCAGTATCAGAGTTATAAAAGGGAAGAGTGCAAGTATTTAATTTAAAATTGACGGTAACTTTATCATGCATTAAAGCATGATGGTATAGAAGTAGAAAGGGTCCCTGCTTTTGCAATCTAATATGTATTTTATGTGAATTGTCTGTTGTGCACACTCAGTTCCACTTAATTTTCAATCAATAAGCCACAATATCCCTAGATAAACAATGTCGCTGATAGAAGATTATTCTGATCAATTCACAGTGTATGAAGGTGTCAGCTATTTGATAAAAAAAACACTATTCTGTGCACTGCCACATTTAGCACTGTTTTTACACTGACTGTGCATTTTTTTTATAAGCTGACCACGACAAGGTATTTAATGCACATATATCATCAGTAGTAACAATAAAGATCTTTGTTTATCCTTCTAAGAATATGTTTCAATTATATAGTTTATGACCTTATGTTATTTTGTACATTATTTGGTGTCTACATTTGTTCTGAAAAATAGGAAAGTATTCCATTGCTGGTTGACTTTTGCCATGCTATCAAAATTCCATCCTCCCAAATGTACATAGAAACCAACTAAATGGAATAAATCATTTTGCACTTATTTTAGTGCTAGTCAACAATCAAACCTTATTTTAACACACAAAAGTGTCAGTAAATTAGAGACGGGGATATGATAGATACGTTGCAAATATTATCTGATGTTTTAACTCATTTTAAGAAAATATCTTGACAAACTGTGCTCTTGGCTGCAGTCGCACAATGTAACTTCTGTGTCCCAATGTGGGGTTTTCAGAACATCAGACCTAACAACACATGCATTTCCCCACACATTCCATCATAGCGCTAAACAGAATTCCCATTTTGCACACAGCAATAAATAGAAAATAGGTAATTATGTGTGATACTGTTCACCAATAGTCTCACAATAGCCACATTTCGCCAGTACTGTATTAACACTAAATGCTTTGCATTTAGAAAGAAATACTATAGGGATATATAGAATGGCCAAAAACATTTTATACACTACTTAAACTAGAAACTAGAAAAGTATGCAATATGTAACATTGTCTCTTGATGAGATATTGCAGTGTGAGTCAAGTTGAAAGGTTGTAGTCTTTAAACTAAGAAGTACAAACCTACGTCATTATCGTTCACACTCTTCAATAAACAGTTGGCCCTCACTGCAGCAAGATATAAAGTACCTTGCTTGGTTACTTTGTCTTAAGTTGATATGCTTGGAAGAACAAGGAAGGAAACAATCAATTGTTGTAATCTATAGAAAAATCAAATTGTTATTTTGTTTGATAACCACCAAAATGCAATAACTAGGATCAGACACTCTGCAATCCAAAGGGAAAATATTCCTTGCTCACAAGAACTTACAATAACATTTTCCTTTAAAAAACTATTTCTTTTTAAAATCAAGCTGCTGGATTACAGTATTGAGCCACTTTAATAACTTTGCCATGACTAAATATAGACTAAATAAAAATACAAAGAGGATACAGAATGGCCACAATAATGCTCGTTTGGTTGTCCCTGGGACTTTTATGCAGTAATGTATTTGTTACATGAAAAATGCTGTAGTGCAGTGATCATTTTGCTTATGTATTTTCTATATTTTTATGATTTATTACTTTTGACCTCCAAAAAGTGTTGTTTTTCACATTTCTGTGTTGAATTTAAAATCCCTGTCATCTGCAAAGCTCTTTATAGCTCTTCCCCTACCTACATTTCCTCACTTATCTCATTTATATCAAAATACATTCCTCCACTGAGCTGAGTATCTTTGGCTGTTCTTTGCTTTAATCTCTAACACTTATACTGAAATACAAGGGCAGCCCTTGTCATATAGAAAGTTCTACTCAGACTCTTCTCAAGTATCCAGTCCTTTAAACATATTCTTCAGGGAAGCCCATCAACTAACCAATTACCCTCCGCACACACACACATACAACCACCTTCCAGTGCCTCACCATTCCTAGTCTCACTCCTGCTGCTATGTGGCTCCCACCATTATTTTCCATGCTAACAATAAGGCTTAGATATTATGAAATGTTACATAAACACAAACTGACAAAACCTGTAGCAAGCAAATTATGTTCAATCCATGTTTGAATTAACCTCTGGGGCATAAATAACAGACCTTTCTACTCAGGCAGCAAGTATGAAATATCCATGAAAATCCATGTTAAAATTTACAAAGAAATGACGTTCCTCAAATAACACAAATCTTGCTGATTATGCCAGAAGAAATAAAAATGATGTCTCATTTTAAAACAAATCCCTTCAAAATCAAGTTAGAATTATTAGCATATATACAATCAAGGTCTATCAGTGCAATCATTTTGGCAGAACAAAAGGCAATATAGTCAGAAAAGAATGAAAGAGTCTCAATATTCACAATACCAAGAGGTATTGCTACACAATACTCCTATATACATGTGTGTACTGTGTGTGTATATATATATATATATATATATATATATATACAGTATATATATGTATATATTTTTAATATATCCACTGAGAAGTCCAACACATAGCGACAGGGTGTAAGATGCTCGCAGGAACAGCGTACACTAAACGGTACAACCAAGTAGCTGGCGGTGGTGATAGGTGTAGCCGTGCCAATTGACAGCAACATCAGGAAGAGGGAGTATGAGAACTAGAGAAGCTGTGGAGAGAGAAGGCCAAAGTTGTCCCAGTGCTTATATGAACACTCATGGCTGTGACTCCTAAGCTGAGTGAGTGGCTCCTACAGATTCCTGGAACAACATCAGAACACTCTGTCAGAAGAGTGGAGTGCTAGGAACACACGATTTAGCCAATGTAAATACATGCAAATGGATTCTCTAGTATTTTCAGCTGTGTATAGCAAAAGCTTAGTAGTGTGTATCGGTTTCAATTTTATGGACATACTTCTGACATTTACCATATGGTGATGTAGTATGTTTTATATTCATCATGAATAGAAGGGGTACAACATATGTGTATATTTCATTTTGAAATGTCTAATTTAATGGCTTCAAAGTTAAACTTATAATGTTGAAATGTCTGTCTCTGCCTTGACTTATAAACAGAGTAAGAGATTAAGCCAGAGATGAACAGTTTAAGTCTTCTTTAGGTCAACATTTTGGTCCAAAGTGCCCTGAGTACTGTTGCAGGCTAGTTCTGTTTGACAATTCAGAATTTGGACTTGGCCCCAGCTGGGCTTGTGGAATCACTAAAGCAGATTTCACTTTTCAAAACATGTATTAGTAATACATGTTCTTTTTATAACATGGAAACACTCATATTAACTTCTGTTCTCAAGATGTGCATAGTTATTTTTAGTTGTTAAGTTGTCTTGCACCTACTATTAAAATTCTGATGCTGCTGAATAGTTACGTTAAGGTAAGGAAGAGAGAACTTTGAAAGAGGAAATTGATTAGATAATGTTAGAGCTGCCTCATTTTGCAGCTTTCCTGATGTTGACCCCTACTTTTAATTAATATATCTGAAACAATTACACTATTTGCAAAAAACAAAACAAACACAAAATTGTCCAGCTGCAATCCATTAATGCCATTGGTACACTTGGCTAAAGCATCAGATCACAAAAGTCAGAGCGGTATACTTGGTAATTTACTGGATTTAATCTGGAGTTTCTAGGTGAAGTTTTATTTCCCTGGCTCAGTGCATCACTTTCTTCTATCTGCAGGAGCAGTGTTTGCTCATTCCCACCTACTTCATGCCTGCTCCTTACCAACTACTGCCTACTCTCTGCCTACTTTTCACCCATGCCTCACCCACCGAAGTGGGACTAGCTCTCTGCATGAGGCTAGTCTCACTGGGTAGCCAGCTCTACAAAATGTCCAAGCATACATACGGCCAAGTGGCACAAAGCAGGTTTTAACACAGAAACACTACAGAGAACTGGAGAAACAGGCATAACAATAACACCTGAAATTGCTGTTCCATTAAAAAAACATTTATGATTTCTGCAAGTAATGAGGATTGACTATATTATTTTATATAGCCACCTTTCATCCTCAAAGTACTTTGCAAACTATGTATTGGAAAAAATTATTAAACCACTTGTATGTTATGTGAAGGTTATTAGGCAAATGTAAATTGAGCCGCTTCTAAAATGATAGTGGAGAGCTGTCACAAATCAATATGTGTGAATCAGAATTAGATTATTTAGCATATATTATGTTCTAGGATGAATTTATATGCACTAATTCTA
Source organism: Spea multiplicata (assembly GCA_009364415.1). Classification (NCBI taxonomy): domain Eukaryota; kingdom Metazoa; phylum Chordata; class Amphibia; order Anura; family Pelobatidae; genus Spea; species Spea multiplicata. The sequence continues at coordinate 29,760,734 of VKOC01000005.1, read as the reverse complement.
AAACAATATGTACTTGAATTAGTTGTCAAAATCAATATAATAATGCAATTTTTTTTCTATAAAGTTAAAAGAACTGAATATGTCTTCTTGACTTTATATTGTATTAGTTTGCAATATCTTCTCATTAAACCAAAATTTACTTTGTGCAAAGCGTATCCGAGAACCATAATAAACATTTTTAATTGCACGTATTGCATTTCACTGATTAACTTCATCAGTGGAATATGAATTTTCAAAACTAAATTCTGAAGATGTCAGATTTGACATACTCTATATTTGTTTTATTTTGTAGTAATATGTTTCTCTTCTTTTGAACTCATTAAATGTTCTCTTTCAAAATAAATATGATAGGTCCGGTGGCGACTCTAGGAACACTACATAGAGGAAAACTTTCCTTATAGTTTTCAAATCAGGACAGAGACAGAGCAGCAGGCTCTTGCATTGCCTGCATTTTTTTTTACAGAGGTTATTTTATCGACACTGCCCTTACACACACCTGCCTATAAAGACACATATACACATACACTGCCCTTACACACACCTGCCCATAAACACATATATACATACACTGCCCTTACACACGACTGCCTTGACATACACCTACTCATAAACATATACATATACATACACTGCCCTCACACACCCATGCATTTCCACACACATGTATACAAAACATGAAGCATCATATAAATTAGTCAAATCATGTGATACCTATTATTATTAAACAATATGCCATTGAAAAAAATGTATTAAAACATTTCACATTGATATTTGAAGCATGTTAACTTCATGTTGACTTCAAGCATGTTTTGCACATTAATACTCTGTTTGGATTGGTGATTAATGCATCAACTGTAATAGCCATATACTTACTTTACTGGTTTGAACTGATCAACACTTTTTGGCATTAACTGACATTGTGTGAAAATGTAATTTAACAATGAGCAATAGTTAGGAAAGGATAGGACAAGATGTCCTGCCAAAATAATGTCACTTGCAAGCTACTATGAAAGACAGTAGTCTGGTAATTTATTAAAGGTTTAGTAATGTTAGCCACAAATCCATGTCTCTTCATATCACATTATTTGATAAGACCATTTTTTAACAACACCTTCTTTCAACCGCTGGTGTTTTGTCCTACTAAGGATCTGGTCACATGTATTAAAGTGGCACATACAGCTCAAGGTTTACTTGAAAGATTGCATTGTGGTTTTGTGCACACTGTGATTATGTGAAGCCTATCTAATGGCCCCATGCTGACACATACAATATAACTATATACTATAACATTTACTTCTTGCAGTGTCAATGCTAAGACCACAAGAGGGATCGTTCACTAAAGTAATAGAGGCCATTTGCGGTCCTTAAAGAAATTGCTCAGGTTTCTGGATAGATACTGTATCAGGATGATTAGAGTAAGAAACACAAAGTTTACCCTCGTCCCAAACATATATGATAAAATATATTAATAATAATACCATCAAATAATACATTATAATAATTGTTTAAAAATAATTCTAAGATAATTATCTCAAAGCTGGCAACAGCACCACTGGGTCCACTTATTAATTTTACACTCCTTAACCCCTTAATGACAAAGCCCGTATATGTACGGGCTCAAAATGCATTGTTTTTAATGGGTTTAGTAACCACCCATTATCCTTAAGGGGTTAATGGTTTTAAGGACAACTCATTGTCCTTAAGGGATTCAATTTTGTTTGATGTGTCATGCCACAAACAGCTCCATGGAGTAAAATTGTCTTGCTCTATCCGCATCAGTTTTAAACTTTCATATCTCTCAGACCAGGTTGACATTTTCCAAAGTTTGCTTTTAAAAGTATGGCTGCAAGAACATTTTATTCAGAGCGATAGCAGGGTAGAAATCACACATATCTTAAATAATATGTACTTGAAATTACTTTCTCATGGGACATTCTGGGAAAATGACCTAAGTCTATGGACTGTTTGTGACATGCTCAATGTCACCATGCATATGTGTATACACAGGAACACAGTTTCATGATATTCAAACGGAATGAAAGGTATTCATTTTCATGACAATCCCTTTCAGAGGCCTACACTTCAGCTACATTCCTTGGCCTGGTGATAGAAAGGGTGGTGATGTCCTCTCCTCCAATTGGAGAATCACTGATATAATGTCACCGCAGTGGCGTCTGAGGACAATATGGCTGCGCTTGTGGTGAAACCCTCTCCTGATCTTCCACATGGGGCAGAGGACAACAGTGCAAGCCCCACTATATTGCCCTCAGTCCACGTGTGAAAATCGTGAAAATGAATGGGACCAAAACAAACCAAAAAATGTGTCCGAATTGTTTTTGGCCCATTTGCACATATCTACTCTGTCATGCTCTCTTACACTCTGAATCACTCTCTCTCTCATTCATTCTTTATCACACTCTCTTTCATTATCTCCATGCTTCTTTTTCCACAGCTCCGCTTCTTCTTTTGCCTCTTCTGGTTCCCTTGTCATCATTCTTCTGTCTTATTTCATTATCAATTTCTCCCTGAATCCGCAGAGAAAGATGGGAGCAGAAATGCTTATCTTTCTCCGCACATCTGTCTGTAATATTCTGGATTCTTAGAGTACTTTTGCAAAGGGGCCAAGCCATGGTGCGCCCCAAGGGGACAGCCTCGTCCAATTCCTCTAACCAGGGAAAAATATGTGCAGAAAGGCTCCAATCTTTTGTGGAAACGCTCCAGGGGGCCTGGTTAATAGAGCTGATACCGGGTGGATTAATAAAGCAGACAGAAGAAATAAGAACAAGAAGAAGCAAGAGAAGAGTGAAGCTGCATAAAATGAGACGGGGAAGTCGGTAGGAAAAGTAAAGAAAAATTGCGAAAGAGCATGATGATGTGAGAGGGAGTAAGAGTGTGGGAGGGTGTGAGTGAATGTCTGAGACAGCATGAGTAAGTGTAAGTGAGAGTGAAAATGCAACAAAAATTTGGAGCTCTCTGCTTCATCTTGCGCAAGTCTACTTACTACACCCCATCCTTTCCAGATTGTAAGTATGCCTCTTTACCTAGTTTATCAGTTTGTCTTAGTCTGCCAGTTCCAGTTTTGTCATATAATAATAATAAATGTACACACTCTAAATCTTGGATTACTTTTGTCTTTCCTGAATCTGAATGTTGAATATACCATGATCACTATCATGATTTAAAATGTCTCGGAGACAGAAGGAAAGGATTAAAGTTAGAAAGGTTGGCAGGTTTTTCTAAATCATGTAAAAGAAGTGAGTACTTCCAAATAATACCTTTTTATCAAGCCAAAAGAAAAGGTTGATAATCTTGAAAGTTTGTCCTTAAAATAGAATGTTAGTCCAGTAAAAATGTATTATTATGTACTGCAATACTCATTTCTTTTACATCTACAACACTGGACTAACACGGCTATCCCGAGCTAACTAAATCTTGATATGTAGGTTTAATATATTGCGACAAACCCTTTTAGCTGAGGGCCATAAGTGTCACGTTTAGGAATCTTAAGCATGGGCTTCTAGGGCAATAAGGCTCAGGAACATCAATTTGCAGCAAACTGTGTAATTTATTTGCAAGCAAACAAAATCATAAAAGAAAAGCCTAGCTCCCAGTTGAAGCCCTCTCTGGCTATACTTGCTGGCCCAGACCATCCAGCCTAACTCACTTTGCTTCCCTGCCAGACCGAGCTAAGCCAGGCTCTGGAAACCACGTTCAGACAGCACACCCAGGTCCAGGCAGGTTTTCTACCCTTGGCTCAATATTGTAGTTGGCCCACTCTGTTCTCCAAAATATATATACACATGATTTTCCTGAGGCTGTATAGCGTATATATAACTAAACCAATTTTGTTTATATTTTCTATACTTCTATACTTTCTATGCTCTATATTCTGGAAAGTGGCTATAAAAATACAGTTCAGCTTTGAGGCATATTGTGGCAGTGTGTCTAGGTTCAGTAAGGGATATGATTTTGGATTTCTGTACTGTTTGTGACTTAAAAAACATGAGCGAATTTGATGAAACATTTTGAAAGCAAATGCATGAATCCTAAATAAAAACATTGTTATGGGCGTACTTAAAAGTTAAATACTTAAACTCCTAATATTATTATGCAGTATAACATGACACCCCCAGCATGCATGAACTATAAGAAAGGGCTGAGCTCGCCCTGCATAAGTGTACAGTTAAAGTGGAAAGATTTCTTGAAGGACATTTCACCAGTTTTTACTTCCAAAAGCTCCAGAATGCCGATTCTAGCAGAAGAATCTCTGTCGGGTTGTCTCTTCATAAAACACAGTGATATTCTTAAGATGTCACCTGCAATACAACCTTAAAACTTTTAGATAATGTTTTTTTGTTTTACAGAAAAACAAAATCTGTCATGCATGAGGCTGCATAAGTACATCTTGTTAATGATTTGTTTCTAGCCGAGGAAATTCTGTGGACAGGTTTATTTTGGATGCTTAATTGCACCGAAAATGAATTCACCACTGACCTGCATATAACAAATATGTGTGCTTAATTTTCACTAAACAGCACAAATATTAGGTTTAATAAATTTATATATATTTAATTCCAGTGTTCCAATAAAATGCTAAACTATCCATATCGCTTGCTGGTAAAGTAAACATTTTCCTGCATTTCATCCAATTTATGACTGGTACATTTGTGCTGTTTATGTCACACAGTGCTGTAACTAGGGCACCTGGGGTAGGAGATGACAAAGAGACCACATCACATCCACCTCAGGAAGCAGGATGGGGTAAAGAGACATCACCTTCAGGTGACTCAAGAGTACCTTGGGGCACCTCGGGCATTCACATACGAAATACTACCAATTATCCTCTGTTGCTGTCATTGAAGCCAAACTCCAAGGATATGTGACCTAAAGGTTTTATTCACATATCAGTTCTTCTGCATAAACATCATGAATAGACTTTTTGAACACAGTGTACTTTCTTTTTTCTTTTTTACTGTACTCAGAGTTTCTTTTTTTTTTTTCATTTAAGAGCCAATAATCTTGTATTTGAAGCAATTGTTCAAAACCCTTACTTGTTGTTAGGATAAGAGTCCATGAGCTAAACTCCTAACAATAAATGTACACATTAATGCGTTCTTTATGTACGTTCTACACAGAACTCCTTATAAGCAATTTAAATATAACAACAAACAGTTTCATGACACACTGGGAAATAGTTTTCATAGCGGTTTGCAAACTATCGGTTAGCTTTGTGACCCTAGATCCATAAGCAGATTAACATTTTAATTTGCTCGGACTGACATTTTTATTTTGCAGGCCTCCTGGAAGTCATTGGAGCATGGGCATATGTATTCCTTTATTGCCTAATGTGGCAAGTAAATGTGAATGAAGGTTTTTAAATCAGTTCAATTTGTCACTGTACTGGAGATCTGTTTGACTTTCATATTGAAAACCTTCCTAAAAATAATGAAGCACTTCAACACTTTAGAATTACTTTGCGTTGCACATAGTTATTTGAAATTATTGTAGCACTTCACTGTCTTTAATAAGTGCTTCTCCTTGCCAGTGAACGGGGTTCAGGAGCTGTTATATATAGCATGATTTCAAATTATTAGTTTTCTGATTTTTAGGAGTGTTTCAATCTTCTTAATTAGAATTCCAATGTGTAAAGCGCTCCAGTAACCTTCAATTGCTATGTGCTGCATACTTACATTAGGCAGGAATTGTACTACTCTCTAGAATGTTAATTTCTATGTGGAAGTGCACATATCAAAAACATGTAGCATGTATATAATATTAATTAAAACACACAGGACTGAAATAATCTGGACTAATGAAGCTTCCTTTAAACTGTCTAATCAGTCTCTTTATTGCTACTATTCAAATCTGTGCATTAAATGTGCTATTTCACTAAGACAGTACATTAACTGTGCTCTTCAGTATTGTTCTCTCCTTGATCATAAAATATAGTGCTGTATACTAGACTTGTGCGTTCGGGTTCATACATACTGCAAATTTACTTAATTTTGGCGATTTGTGGGAACCACCAAAAATGAGGCCTGAAATTAATGGGCCTATATTCACTCACATTCTTTCATTCTCATACTCATACTTTCATTCTTGTTCACTCTCTCACACTCTCTAAGTGGTTCCCTACCTTATCTGACAACCACTTCTGCCGACCACTTTTACTTCTGCATCTTCTTCATATTCTCCCTTCTGTTCTCTTCTTTCTTCTATCTTCTATCTTTCTCTGAATCTCAGCAGACATAACCCGGTGGGAACTTCCGCCAAAATGGCGGTGCTTGCAGTGACCTCCTCTCTCCAATTTTTCATGAGGTATAAATTGCCTTTAGAAGATCTTGTTTTGCATTTTGCATGCATTATTGTATTATATAAATATAAGTATCTAAAAGATATATTATAATATATATATATATATATATATATATAATAGAGTGTATTAAATATATTATATTATGTAGGCACAATAGGCTGAATAAATTTTTCTCATGAAAAATATACATTGCCCATACTTTGGCTTTAAAGTACAGGTTTCAAAATGTTTGTATTTTCTTTACAATTGCTAATAATCATCAATATGCTGTGTCAACAGAGAATACAATTTTTACCAACTACTGATTTGGAGACAAGTTTTTCTGAATAATTGAAATCTTATAAAAATCAATAGATATGCTAGTGGAACATAGAAGCCTGAGCATTTGTTCTTTTTTTGTTTGTTTTTAAAAAATCAATACATGCTATAAATAAGTATTGCCTGTTTTGGTATTTTGAAGAAAACAAAGCGCAACGCCATCATCTTTATGTGCACACATTCATATAAAAGTTTGGTATGCAGAAGGCCCGTGAAGTCTGTATAAACTGTTAACATTCTATATTTATTATGCTTATAAGTATAATTTGCTAAGTATCACTTCATAAGGTATATATCGACACGCAAAAACATATTTACAGAAACAAACGTATGCTGTAATTCTTCATTTTAAAGTCCCAAAAAATGCTTTTTTCACACTGAAATAATGCCTCCATTTTTATGAATGTTTGGAAGTGGGCAGTATGGGGACTTATGAATCAATTAATGTAGACATTATGCTCCTACACGGTGAGAAATGTGAATCTGATAAACTAGGTATAGAACGAGTCTGATGGCAGATAAGAGCTCATACATTTTTCCAGATGTAAGGACTCCTTGATACTGTCTTAGATTTTCGATATCCATACATGTTTCAGTTGCTTCAATGTATTATCTGCTTCTGCTGGGTGGATGTTCTAATTGTCTACCTCGCTCTATGTTAAGTAAAATCTCCTTACATCTAAGGTTCCGACCTTCAAGTTTTAGATAAAGACCTTTGTTATAATATTTCCCCTCCTTTGAAACAAACTTCCCCGTTTCTGTTACATCTCTTTCTCTGCTCTCCTCCAAACAACACATATTTAGATGTATAAGCTTGCCTGATTACAGTGTATTCCAGTTTTACATATTGCAAATGGCCTTACCTTCTTAACATATAACACACTATTAATATTCTTATAAAGGTTGTCCTTAAAATGTAGCTAGAATGTTGCAACGTAATTTATTTATGAACCAAAAAAACAAGATTAGAATGCATTTCAAAATGAATAATTTTTAATTGTAACAACATTAAACTTTTATGGTGCTGTGGAGATGCTGCCTTGAGACTTGATTGCTTGTAAGCTGTCAGTGCCTTCAAGATTATTAATCTTCTTTTCATTGTGCTATTCACGCAAGCACTCTAAATGCACCTTCCGATGAGGTTCTTAGTTTTGTCTGCCCTTCTGTTATTTTCAGGAAGGTTCAGGAGTAGTAAGTTCTAGAGGTGATTATTTGTGGACTTCCTTGACCACAAAAATGAAAGGTTTAAGGCAGTAACTTGTGGTAGAGGTAACAGTAAGTTATAGTAATAGGTTGTGGAGGTGGTGGCCATAGGAATAAGTTGCCATAGTAAACAGAGCTAGTGTTAGTAGTAAGATGTGGTGGTAGCAGTGGTAGTACGTTGTGGAAAAAGGTTGTGGTAGGTTCTGGCAATAAGCTGTTTTGTTGGTGGTGTTGAAAGTAGTACGTTTTGGAGAAGGGTGTTCAAGAACAGTCCTTATGGACCACAAACAATACATTTGATACATAACTCTGAATTAACCTGGTGTTAAGTCATTAAATAAATATTAAAGAGAATCTAAAACAACAGCAGGATTGTGGCTGTAGAATACCAACTCGTAGACTTCTGTTGTAGGCCTTTCTCTGCTATATTAATCTAATGATATTTTCACATTATCACATTTAATATAGTGTGAGAACTTGCACTATGATATTATTGAACTGTTTTATTTTCCACAACTAAAAATCGCTTTCAAATCACAACAAGGTTCATTGACCATTGTTAATTTATAGAGTGTGCTGGGTATCTCCCTAGAACATCTTTGAGCTCTAGCAATTCTTTCTTTGCTGATTATCCTCAATTGTGTTGGTTTGCAAAAGTTTATTAATGCCATTATAATGGAAGTGTCTTTCAAAACTATGCTCTGTGGTTACAGTTTTGGGCTAGTTTATGGTTGCAATCCTGTATGAGCTCCTGTTCCTTGGATACTTAAGCATTTGTCAAAATAGGTTTTAAATCGCATGTTTGAAGTTATCAGTGGAATTCTTTATTGGATTTATAGCCCACCTGCATAACCTGTGTTTCAAACCTACGGTAAGGAAAACACTTTTGTTCTTTTTTTTTTAACTAATCCCTGCGGTTATTTAAACTGACTACCACAAAATAAAACTATACAACTTTGAACAAAAAACAATTTTATACAAGGTCAAGTATGCCCTTATGTGATGCAATGGAACATTAAGGAATTCATCAAAATATTAATGATACTGATTTGACCCTGCTTAGTATTGGAACACTGAAATTATGGCTTAATTAGCTTTGCTGAATCTGTGAAAAGATTTAATTTACAACAAAGGCAGTCAGGACTCAGATCAAAGACAAACAGAATAAAGTTAGAACGTACGCTGCTTCTATGAATTCAACAGAGAAAATGTGGTAATAGAAGACTGTCCAAGTGAAGTCATATGGGTCTGGTTTGGTCATAAAGGGATTTTCTTTGGTTTATAGCCTTTGTAGTAATGTTGCATTGTTCTAGCGTAACTGTATCATTATATAGCCTATTTTTATGGATATCCATGTTAACTGCAGATATTAAAAGGTAGTCAGATGATTCAACAGCATTTATGCAGATTTATTCTGCCTTATCAGCAAATCCAATGCTCATTACAGTTGAGGGTAAATTAAAAAAAATGTAATGTGCAGCAATGTAGCAGAGTATTGTGGTGCTCTTTGTCTCACTTTTGGAAGGATCTCACATGCTTTTGTCTTCCCTCCAAACTGATCTTGTAGAGGAAGACTCTAAGTTTTGAAGGATCATTGATCTGTGCCTTTTCCAGCATTGATCTCTATCATTCGCCCCCTCATAGACCTCACACAGCTTACACATATAACATCATATCATCCACTACTACATGGATGCACTACAGGCAGGTTATACATGAGAACATTGTCCACCCAAAGTTCTAGGAGACCTAGGTTTGTTCCTAATGCATAATCCCCAGCAGGTTGTATGCCTAAATACTCTATGTCCCTGGCAGTTGGGCAAGTTTTGCCTTTTACATCACTTATACTATTAGAAACTAAAGGACTCCAAATGTCATCTGTCTTTGGGAAGTTTAATGCTCATGCTGTCTCACGCTCATAGTCTTTGCATCGCCGAGTAAGTTGGGGCACTGAAATATGATAAAAAGAAAAAAGTGAGTGAGCTAAAAAATATATCAAACTGGATAAAAGCTGCTAGAAAACTCAAAGGTGTTCACCCCAAAAACCGAGAACCAACAAACATGAGGGAAAGAGCATTAATTAGTGGCACTGTGGGGCCCACTTATGTGTGGGAACCACTTATGTGTGGGATCTGGGGTGGGAACTCCTCTTGCCCCTGTCTAAGGGCATTCCATGCCTTGAAATCATAACTTTAGTTTTAAAAGTAACAGTTTTAAGTAAGCCAACTAAAACATAAAATATGATAGTGAAAAGATTATGGAGGAAAGGGATAAAAGCTTGGTCTGATTATGCGAGTGAAAAGACTACATTACATATGGGCATTGATTTTGATCTATAATTAACCTCATTGGTATAAATTACTCCTAATGTTTAATTTTTATTAGTCACATTCATAAGAAATATTCTATACCTTGTTGCGGGATAAAAAAAATAAATGTGTTAGAGTTCGTAAATTCAATGCATGCAGTGCAACATTTGTGACAGTTTGATTACAACCATTTAGTAAATCAGAAATGGAAAGTAATTTGTGGATAATGAGATCATTTCCATATAAAATTGCAAATCGCACAGGATTTTTTCTTTGTGAGAATGCGATTACAGGCAAATGGTCTAAACACAGGTTCAAACTGATTTGTTACATTTGGGCTTCTTCAAAAAAGAGAATGTACATATTTACTAAACGTTTTCCAATATACCCTTTTGGGACCCTGTTAATATTAACATTTTAATTGATGGACAGGTCCGTAATTTGTTGCTAAGTTACAAAAAATATAACAATATTAAACAAGAACATGATCAGAAAATAGAAAAACACGGCACGGGATTAGATTGCTTGCCCATTTGCAGGGCTGTAATGCAATAATATAACTAACTTTCATATACAAATTAATGGTTTTAATACAGATCTGCTATCTGACCTTTCTAAATTGCACATTTCCATTGATAGTGTAACTTGTCACCATTTCTCTTGTCAGCATTTTTATGATAATTGGAGACTCATATCTGATGCTGTGTGTTTTTTTTTAGGTTAGCTCATGTAAGCGAGACAGTGCTATACTGAACGTGGTTAAGCAAAATGTCTAACAATTACTTTAATAAATGAAATAACATATTAATTGGTAATACAGCCCTAGAAAAAATGTAGCGTTTTATATAAAGAACTGGACTTGGCAAATACACTGCACATGTTAGAGCCAGGAGCTGGTGCACCAGAGTCATAACTAGGGCTCTTTGCGACTAGCCCTGGAGAGCCCAAATTAAAGAAATGCCAGCTCTATTTTATTTGGATTCTCAGCTCACCCCCTACTCCAGCTCCACTCTGGTCCTCCCACTCCATCCCTGCCCCTTTGCTGTAGCTTGTCTCCTTCAATATCCTTCTGATCTGACCCTCCTAGTCCATCTCCCAATGCTTGAACCCACCCACATGCTCTGATCCAACCCCTCATTCTCCCTTCCACTCTATAATGAATAATTAAAAGAGTAGTCAAATTTATTTAAGCAATTTTATTTTATCTATTTAATTTTTACTTATCTGCATTGAAGTTTTGAGGCAGCTGTGTCTCTGCATCTGTTCTGTAGAACAGTTCTGGCAGTGTGAAGTATGACTCCAATAAAATGGAACAAGAGTAAATTGATTGTTGGATGACATCCAACTAAATCAGTGTCAGGTTAAGGAGAGAATGGATGGGAAAATGAATAATTAAAGGAATATTGGTAAGGAGATTATAGGTGTGTTGAGGAAATGGGGAAGAGTGAAGAAAGGAAGGAATGCAGAGAGAGGGAAGAATGGGAGGAGAGAGACAGAAGCAAGGGAGGGAGATAGACAGAAAGAGCAGGAGAGAGACAGAAGCAAGGGATGGAGATAGAAAGAAGAAAGGAAGGAAGGGAAATAGAGAAGGAGTAAAGGGAGTGTAACAACGGAGGGATAAGGGGAAGAGTGAAGGGATGAAGAATATAGAAAGCAATTAAAAGATGGAGGTATAGATCTAGGAAAAGAGAAAATTGGAGAGACAAGGGGGGGGGCACAAATGCTATTCATATCACATTCACTTTACCTATTCTAATAATATTGGATGATATTGATTCCCAAAATTTGTCATTTACAAACTTAGCGCTAGTAATCTTTTATTTTTAATTATTCCTGAGAATGACTAATTATTCACCAAGAGCTAGGCATACGTTTACTAGCTTTATGATGACCTGCTGAAATTCTGAAATCCTGACATAACTGCATTAAACGATGTATATAAAACCAAATTAAATTTTTACATTTTGTATGTTTTGTGTCCACTGCATTTGTTGGTTGTAGAGCTACTGAGTGATGTGGGTAATTTTCAAAAATACATTTCGAGTTACACAATCAGTAACATTGTAATCATACCACTGTTCATAAGTTTGGGGTCACTCAACTGTTTACATTGAAAACAAGGTAACTTCTAGCTGTGCTAACATAATTGAAAAGGGATTTTCTAATAATCAATTGGCCTTCAAAACATAAACTTGGATTAGCCATTGAAACACAGGAGTTAAAAATCAGCCATTCACAGTTTCTACACTGTATGTCTGATTCATTTGATGTTATTTTAATGAACAAAACGTTCATTTAGTCCCCAAACTTTTGAATGGTAGTAGTAGTAGTTGTCTTTCAGCATATTTGGTCAGAGTTATTGAAGAATGTAGTGATAATATAAGGTAAATAATTGCCATGAAGTTTATAATAAAGCATCTCATTTACTGTGTCTGTGCAAATAGAATCTTGGCATTAGCAGGATATGTCTTGGATTATTAAAATGCATTTTCATGCTCAGTTCGTCTTGCCATCAATGTGGAATATCATGAAAAAAGATTTGTCAAATGAAACAACAATTTTTCATATAAAGTACTTACACAAATGCTGCTTTTCAAAAATGCATTGATGTCGTCAGAAGTCCTTATGAGACCTTCAAAGAAATAAAGTAAACAAAAGGTATTCAGAAAAGTGATGCAGGGGTAAGCCTATAGTTAGTGGCACCTGGGTGCATTAGTTTTTTTTGCCCTCCTATAACTGAAACACACATACACATTCTTACATGCAAACACACTCTAACACCCACTTCTCTCTTAGAGCACTAACCCTAGGCTCATCCATGACACTTTAACAACATACCCTTACACCATACAATAACATGTATACACTCTAACATTGCATGTTCGCTAACACCAAATACTAACACCGCACACTAACATATACACACTCTAACACCCCATTTTGACCCAAACACTCATGCTAACACCATACAGTAACACCCACACATTAACACTATACAGTAACATGCACACACATATGCTAATTGAAACATTCAGACATGCTAAAACCAAATGCTCACACACATGCTAACACCTTATACTCCCACACACTAACAACATACATTAACACATGGTAACCCCTGATACTCTACTTCCACATGAATTACACACATTCACTCAAAAACATACACTTACACATGCTTATACACTTACTCTCATTGTTAATGCGACTCACACAGCTTTCCCTCCACCTCTCCTGGACCTTGTTACCATGTCTTCACTGCAGCTCATGCTCTTCATGCAAGCTGCTGCATGAAGAGCCTGAGCATGTTACATGATCCTGGGTGCCTGGGTGTCATGCATGGAACCCACCTTGGCACACTCCAAAAGTAATATGACCATTTTCCTACACTCTTTATCATTGCGCAAAGAACAATTATTCTGTTAAATGACTTTAGATGTATAACAGATAACATAGACAGGCAGGTGAATATGATTGTGCAGTTGAAACTCAGTGTTGGATCTTTACTCTACAGAATTTTGCCAAGCTAGAGATACAATACAGTTGGATTTGCTCAAGAAATTAATTCATACTGTGTGCAGACCACATGGGGAGAGGACTTCAATAATACTAAAGATTATTTCTGTGTGATCAAAAACAATGTTAGCCTGGACATCAGTTCTAATTCCTCGATAATCCTTAATATATGGGTGCTTCTGAAGGGAAACGCTTTGTGATCATTTTACATAGGAGCTGGCTCTTATTTCTTCAGACAAAAAGCAGTGTTAACCAGAGTACTTCACTTGAGCTTAAGGGACCACTCACAGAGCTGTCCAGCAGGAACTGGGCTGATCATTCAGAGCCATACTATATTATTAAGGTTACATTTACGTTTTCAAATGGCCATAGACAGTGTCTCACTCCAGCTGTGTGAATTCCCCACTCCTCTCCATTGATACCCTTTGTCCTCCCCAAATTCTTCTGGGTTTCCACTTAATAAATATATTCTGCAATATGTTAAGGAAATAAATCTTAATTTTATCTATTATATGTGTTTTTCAAGGGCCATCACTCCTGTGTTTCTTATTGCATGTCATATATCAATAACAAAAAAAGGTTTTGTTATGCTGATGTCACTTTTTTGCTAATGTGATTTCACCTGGGCATTCTTAGTGAGAGAGCCTAATAAGTACTGTGGCACTGCTAGTCCTGATGAAGGGATCATGTTATAGTTTCAGCAGGGACATTAATTAACCAGCAATTTTAGATGAAGTTCATGTGAGTCACCCTAGCTAATCTCTTCAACACTAATTTGTTTGATTGCGCTAGTGGACTTTTCTAAGTAAAGTGAAAGAGAAAATATATATATATATATATATATACATATATACACCACATTTTAGAAGTTGTTGAATAAGAGTTTTTTTTTCTTATTTTGTTATACATATAATTGCTTAGCTTTGTAGTACCCAATAGGTTATTATTATTATTATTATATATTGTTTTATATAGCACCATAATATTGCATAGCACTGTACATCACCATATAATAGGTTTGGTTGTATGTTATACAGAAAATGGGTTTAAAATCCCAAATCATGCGATCATATAAAATACTAATTATCAGGGGTAGGCACCAACATTGCTCATGGTGGACATCTACTAGAGTCTCTGGTGGCCCACTTAATGATGTTCTATAGACCTCACAAATCTTGCCATGGACACTTTGCCTATCCCTGCTAATTATTCTTGGCAAATCCAGTTGCAAAAAAACAGCTTATTTTGGCAACAGAAACTGTAAAAACAAAGCGGTATGGTTTGGTAGCTAAAATCTGCCTGGAAATGTGTTCATGGGCTGTGTATAAAGTAGGAGGTATATGCAGATTAGGGAACCCATGTAACTGGCAGTAAGGAATAAAGAAGTATCATATTTTTGCATATCTGCTTTTCTCTGCCTAACATTCTTAAAGGGAACCTTAGGCCATCAAATGCACTGTAATGCACATGATAGCTGAGAGATCCGTAAAATGTTTGTTAGAATCCCGATATATGCTATGTAGGAGAAGGGACCAGCAGAGCACATTATATACTTACCTCCAGTCAACTCCAGCACTAGCTCAGCAAGTTCTTTGGGGGTCTAACTAGACCCCTCATGTGCATACACAGTGCATCATTGAAATCAATTCATTGATTTGCTATTTTTGCTGCTATAAACAGTAAATTAGTGGAGTGAAACAATGGACCATGGAGGGGGAACTGCTCTACAGCTCTTGGGCTTCAGCTTCTACACAAGTATTTTTTTTTCCAGCTTCAGAGAATGCATATTAAAAAAATACTTGGAATACTTCCTTGGGTACTGGAGTGTCCCTTTAAATGGGCTTTGGAAACAGGACCAGTGTTTATGCAAAACTATGCTGTGTTGTTATGTTACCTATATATTTATGAAGTGAATAAATGAATTGCCACGTTATTGGCAGTCAGGATTAATGGTATCATATACTGGCCAGTTCAAGGTGTTTGAACATAAATCACCATCTGAAATGTTTAAGTGTTAGTGTTCCTTTAAGGCTATTAATCTTTATAAATCACTGCTCCTAAACCAGCTATTGTCTTCCAGCTCCAATTTGTCCATATTTGACTACATCAATATTTGTAAGTTAACTAAGGTTTTTTTCCCCATCAGTGCAGAATGTTTAGGTAGATGTCATATCACTGAGGTGCAGATATACTGTATAATGAAGACATTTGTTTTAGAAATCTCCTGCACTTAAGATGAATTCTTACCACCTTCATGACAAACTGAACATCTGGGGAACATGAATTTAGAAGCAGGGTGTCTGTTAATTTAATTGGTCAGCTAATATTGCACAGACTGGATTTCTCTGGGTTTCAGCTGCCCATTGCAAAGGGAAAAAAAACAGTTGCCATAACAACCAATTTTAGTAAAGAAAGAAAGAGAAAAAAATACAATGTCATTCCTTTAGCTATAGCAATCCATGCCAAAGTTATTACATATATCCATAGATACCTTACATATGGAAGGTGGGGAGGGTGCAGGAATATGTATGTTTACTCCCAAGGCAATTATAGAATACTGTGGATCACAAGGAAAATCTAAATATTTGTAAGAATATATTTTTACTATATGTGTTTATATGCTGAGGATTTATTCCGCCATCCAGGGAAGTTAGGCGTAATAATGAAATTTACAAATAGAAGGCATGGAGAACCTTAGTCACTGGAGCTCACAATCTAACATTGCATTTTCAGTTAACGAACTAAAGCAGGTTTTTGGGTCTAGAATGAAATATTTTCCAAAATGATTTGTAAATCTTGTATATAACCGAGCCTGGTTTATTCCATCAAAGTTAAATGATGAGTTCTTGCTGGGCTGTGCACCATTAATACATTTGAAGCGAGTTAGAAAATGAGGTGTTGATTGCACTGCAACTAAAGCTGAATATTTCTCATGTGGAGAACCCAATTCTGCTAACATCCTTCCTTTTAATTGTGTGATTTATATTTATTAATTAAGTGTGTTGATTACACAGTCCCACTTGTTTCCTACTGTTGGCAATATCATTAGAAAATGTATATGAAAAGGAGCATTTTAAAAAAACATACTTCAGCATTTTTCTGCATAAATGATTACTTGTGTCTGTACTGTTATGGTGTATAAATCCTTAGCTTTGCAGTCAGGGACAGTGAGAATTAAACCTATCCTCCTAGTGTTGATGCTTAGCACCCACTGAGTAATTTTTGGAAGATATTTTTTTTTTCTTCTTCATCTTTGATGATTTCTTATCGATCCCTTGAAGGATATTTGCTGAGTGTCAGGCTTGTTAGCTGAGTAGAAAGACAATACTGCAAGATATTAACCCCTCTGCCGCCAGGGGGCAAAGGAAAAACTTGTCCGCAATGCATTGGGAAGTCATCTGCAATAGACACAAGTGTGTATGAGTGTGTGTCCGTGTAAGAGTGTGTGTACACAATAACAGCAGTGTGTAAATCACACTCAGCATCACTCAAAATAAAAAGGCAGACACACACACACACACACATATATATATATATATATATATATATATATATATATACCAATTATATGTCATGCAGATGTATATCTGTGAACATGAATAATGCAACTAGTAGACGCAATTAATATCACGATTTTCCATTTTATTGTTTTGGAAAAAGAAGTCCAATTTGTATCATAATACACTTGACATAGAAACAGTGTTTCATAAACACTGGCCAATACATACTAAAACACATCCTTGGTGTGCTGTGCATTTGCAGACAGATAAGATCGTGATTCTTCATAGACTGCAAGCTGGCATATTTTGCTTTACTGTAAGTGACTATGTATGCCAGTTCACTGTACTGGGGCTGCGAAGGGGTTAAAAGGATATTACCAACTGGTAGCCTGGCAGTCTTTGCATTGGTTGGCTGCCTAGTGGCCTTGGGATATTGTCTCAGGAAAAGGGGGAGGAGGTGAACAGTTAGTTGCAAGAAATCAGAATTAAAATGCAATTTAACCATTTCTTGCCCCATCTCTCGACTAGGGTTATCTCATCTCACTGATCAGCATGCTTTCTGTTGTCCCCTGTCCATTTTTCTTTTGCCTGATTGGTCAAAATACTTTCTTTTCTCCTTCTTCCTCTTCTTCTACTTCTCCATCTATCCATCCATCCACTCCCCCCTCCTCCTTCCTTCAGAGGTAAGGAGCAGGCAGTGTACAGCAATCCGACGCTGTCCGTTTCCAGGGTAAAATCCTCCCTCCCTCCCCCCATCTCCATCACCTCTCACATTCAGCTGCTTTTTAATTAATAGTAAGGATCCTGCACTTAAAAAAATAAATACACATGTACACATATATATCTATATACACTTATAATATATATATAAATATTATATACTAGCCTGTTCCTTAAAATGAAACAAAAAAATAATAGCTCGAGCCAAATAGGAATCCAGCACCGGGTCCATAGAGCATCCGTTCGTTAGATGGAATAGGGGAGGAAGAGGGGGGCAAGTGCCAGGTATGAAGGAGAATAAACAAGCTTCATATTTTCCGGTTCTATGAAAACGAATCGTTCAACGAGAGGGTTCTGGCGGCTAGCATAGAACGGGCCTGGACCCAGCCATGAATCAAGTGATTTCAGAAGCCCAGAGCTTCCTTGCAACTGCGATATCCTCAGCTCGCTGTATCCCCCCTTCCCTGCCTTACATCTGGAGATGCATCTAAATGAAGTCTTATTGAGCAAGTAGAGAGGGATCGCTTCTGTGCTGGAAGTAAACGTTGCTCTCCATTAGGATGCGTCTGTGTTTCTAATACTCCCAAGGATTTTTAGCCATCAGGCTTTAATATTCTTCATCTCTTCTCTCTCCCCCCTCTCCATTTTTTTTTTTACAGGAACGACTCTTTCGGAACCTGGTCCACCCAGGGATGTAAAACGGTGCTTACCGATGCATCCCATACGAAATGCTTATGTGATCGTCTCTCTACCTTCGCCATTTTGGCTCAGCAACCTAGAGAAATAGTAAGTAACAAAAGGACAGCTAACTAGAGTTTATGGAGATGAGCAGCTGGGACATCTTGATGTTGCATGTGTCGAATTATATATATATATACCCTATATATATATATATAGATGTGGCTGTGGATACACATGTAGGCAGGCATATTGGGGGATCTGGCAGCTTTCTCTGCAGGATTGTGCCTTGTGTTGTCCTATAATAACCAGTGGCTTCTGAGATTGTCTTATTGTAGCTGGTATTGTTGTCTCATTGAAATGCAAATATTAATTCAAGCATTTAAATGTCCAATTTAAGGTAATGACCTGTTTTCCTTTTGGCACTGAAGAATTCTCTCTCATCAATGTCCTATAGACACCAGAGAGGTTTAGATAGGTTTCATAGGTTGCAGATCTTCTCTCTCTGTGTGTGTGTGTGTGTGTGTTTGTGTGTGTGTGTTTTAAAGCATTGTGTCCTTATGTTTACTAACCCTCCTGCAAAGATATGATACAGTAAGTGATACAGTTCTGTGATAGCAGATTGGAAGAACACTCCTGCTGGAAATACACTGGATGAGAAATACAAGGAGAAACACTTTAATAATAAAATGGTTCTGGTGGATTTTTAAGTTTTATTGATGATGGGCTACACAGAGAGTTGTATGTTGGCACAGCTTATCAACATGTACATGTCACACACACACACACACACACACACACACACATATATAATATATAATATTTATATATATATATATACATATACACCAGGTATGTTTATGAGTTTATGAGGGGCAGGGTTTATAAACAAAACCAGAAAAACATAAGTCAACACTGAATAGAAGTCACTTTTTAAAGTTAAAAAGTTTGCCAGAAACATGTAAATGTGACTATGTGACATGGCTACTATTTGCAATAAAATGCACTCTAGGTGTTTTAAATCTGATTCTTACATAAATGTATGAAAGGCTATTTGGCTCAATGTTTTTTTATCTCTTTTTTTTAATATAGAATGTGTATAAAATAATAAGTTGCTGTTCATCATGAAAGTTATCTGGTCTTGTCTTTAGTATGCACAGGTATCCTTATGTATATATATATTATAATCTGCAGATCATGGATTCTTCAGGTACGCCCTCTGTAACTCTGATAATCGGCTGTGGTCTCTCCTGCTTGGCCTTGCTCACCCTTGCAGTTGTTTATGCAGCACTATGGAGGTTCGTATCTCTATCTATCTATCTATCTATCTATCTATCTATCTATCTATCTGTCTCTCTATCAGAAACAATCTCTGCTGCAGTTCTGCAGCTATAAATGGCATCGTGAAGTGTCTAAACATTACCTGATGAAATCGCCATACACCTATAAAATTCATGGCCACTTGTCATTCTGTTGTAAGCTCTACAACCTTGTCAGGCATATTTCATCTAGGGGAAAGCCTTCACCTAAAGCACTGAAAAGAATGTACATTATGATGCACGAATACATTTAGGAGAATGTTAATACACATGTATTTGTGTTTTAATCATGAGTTTGACGCAGGTTTGAAGGCCAGTAGACCAATGTTATGATGGTTTATGAGATAATTCACACATTTGTCTTCTGTTATGTATTGGTATGTTAGCCCAGTAAGGATCTGGATCTTATCAATCAACGATAAACTATCAATAAATAAGGATGCATTGATATATCCTTCCATAAAAATAATATATAATTACAGTTTCTGGCATAAACATGTGGTGCCATCATATTTTTAAGTTATTAATCTGCAAATGTCAGTTTAATGTCCATAATAAATAAAGTATTCACAATTATGAGAGATATGGTACTTTTGAAAACATATGTTTTAGTTAGTTGTATATTATAGTGGCCAGAAATCATTTCTATTTTCATCATTGGTTTAGATGTCATACTGAGGCCTTTATCAGCAGGGACTGTTTATCTGAGACATACAGATTGTCCTAGACATGAACTCTATGGATTCACAAGAGGTTTATTATTTTACAGGAGAAGCCAACTACCTTAAAAACAGCTTTCCAAGACATAATGTTGAATTCTGATTGTAATCAATAGAGCAAATTTAGGGAGAGCAAATTGTGACCTCCAACATAAGAACTTAGACTCTTGATATCCTACAGTTTTGGCTATTCTAAACTTTGCCTAAATCTGTTGTGCACAATGCATATGCTTCCCAAGCAAGAGCGGCGTATAGTGTGGAATGTAAGAATGTTTAGGTCATCTTCTAGTTTCAAAAAGAATTGCTAGAAACTTTCAGAAAGTTAAAGAATTTCTTACTAGTATAGCAATCAAATGTTAAAACATTTTTAGATGTAATAAAAGGAAACTGTACATCAATCTGTTCATTTGCAGGGTATTTTAATAAAACAACTCTAAAATATTTGTTAATTATAAATAAACTGCAAAGTTTATCTTGACACCATTTTATAAATATATGATGTGTGCACCCATCCAATGCAAACCAATCACTGGGAGCAGACCTATTGGATTTGGACTAAAGTCAATTTATTGTTGAATTATCAAACTATAAATAAAGTGATATGAAACTTATTTTTCACTTTTAAGAAAACCTTATTTATATCAAAAGTATGGTTTGCAAAATTGTTCAATAGCTTGAATTATCCTGATTTATATCCCTTTCCCTCCCTTGGGGGAAACAAAATGAAGTCATTTATTCAATA
This sequence comes from Spea multiplicata, assembly GCA_009364415.1. Classification (NCBI taxonomy): domain Eukaryota; kingdom Metazoa; phylum Chordata; class Amphibia; order Anura; family Pelobatidae; genus Spea; species Spea multiplicata. Next base: position 29,739,394 of record VKOC01000005.1, on the reverse strand, counting down.
TAAAGGCTGGAAAAATTATAACTTGTATTTTTTGTCTTAAAATACAGATAAGTCTAACTCTGCCAAACTCAGATCCTAGTTTGGTAGGGTAAGACTTCTTTTTATTTTAAGACAAAAATAAAGGTTATATTTGATTATTCTTTCCCTGCCTTTAAAAATGAGTAAACTTCCTGAATCATTACCTTAAGAGAAATTCCCTCTTTACTTACCCGCCAATGCTTACTTCCTAGGCATCTAATTCATGCTTTTCACTGTTAAGTCGGTCGGCGACCATACAGGTGTCCAAAACACGTTGTCAGATCCTGACAATAATTACCTGTAAATGTTTCATAAAGCTAAAAACTGATGTTGTCATGTTGTCTTATTTTGCCCATTTTTTACATTATTCAAATAAATTGTCACAGAAATACAGCATAATTAGATGTTAGAAACACAGTGACATCTGAACAGCCAGTAAAAACACCATAGCAGCCCAGGCTGCTACGGTGGTTGCCTCACTTCTGCATAACCTCCTCTATACATTATTTATCACAAACATTTGCCAGCCTAAAGATTCTATATAATAAACATTGAGTATATAGTATGAAAATCCTCACTGTCACATATCACAACATAATATGCAGAATTGACACTCCATTCACCATTGTTGGGTCTTCTCCACTCAATCCTTCCAATCCTACTATACACACACAATATGTATTTATGGATTTAATATAGGGTTATATAACAACTTTTTATGTTTCTGCTTTATTTAAACACACTTAAAACAAAAATATAAAAAAAAGAGGAATTGTTTAAAAATATATGTGCTCTTCTTTGTACAGATATATAAAGTCTGAGAGATCGATTATTTTGATAAACTTCTGTTTATCTATCATCTCATCCAACATTCTTATCCTGGTGGGCCAGACACAGACACAGAACAGGGTAAGATTTCATTTTAAATTGGTTGTCTGCTTGATTTTTTTAATTGTTCTGTGCTGTTTTCTTGTTCTAGACAATATGTCGTTGGTTCCACTGTAGTTAAATTTACAATTCTGAAAGGTATTTGAAGCAAAACTAGCTTTTTTTCCAACATCTGCACATCTAACAACGTCTGTAATAGGAACATTTCACATTTTTAATTATTATGGTCTATATATTTTTTATTTTTGTCAGAGAGTTCATTCTTTATACATGGTAGAGAAATCATTTTTTTTCCTTACCTGAAAATGATCCAATGGTTGGATGTCTCCAATGCTTTGCAGTAACTAATATATATTTATCCGTGAGAATTTTCATCATGTATACATTAAATTAAGTTTAGCAATAGAAGAGTACAAGCAGAAGGCAGTAAAAAAAGTAAATTTGCTAGGAATGTCCCCATTTACTGCTGTTTTATAACATGTAATAATTTTCCTTGGCCATACAAAATAAATTAATGTAAGCCATTTATTCCCTCAGTGAAGCTCAAAGTCGATTTCCCAGAAATGTCCCCATTTGTCATCCACAATGTGGTAAAAAGGTAGTTGATGTAATGATTTGGTATCATGAAGCAATAACTTAATCTATTATATTTATGTATTCTCTTCTGCACACAGACAGCGAGTTACTATCTATGAATGCATTTAGGGGTGGAAAGTAAGCTCCTCTTTAGGGAGCAATATGGTTTGCAAAGGAATACTTACTTTTAGGTTGTTCTGCCTTCGAGTGGGAGACACATTGAAGAATTGACGCGTTTCTGTGCACAGCAGGTTAAAACTTTTATATTGCATTATACTATGTACAGTATATGCATCAGGTTAGATTGTTTTGCAACGTGTATAGGTCAATGTGATAGAAAAAGTTGTAATGACCTAAAAGTCTTTTGGTCAGCACATTTGTTCTAAGAATAAGTCATTTAGCTGCATTGTTCTAGCAATAGGTATCTATACCAAGAGCGGTAAGCTGGAGAGAGAAATTGTCTATTAACTACGCTATGGATCCTAGATTGTATTTTTACTTGCCTTTCATTTCATGTTTTTTGGCATGGTAAATCTGCCTATGTTTTATATTAAGTGTTTTTTTGTGTGTGTGTGAACCTACTGTTATCAGAAGCAGTTTAAGTGGCTATTCTGTTGGTGAAAGAATTGCAGCCATCATAAGAACCATTGGAATATTCATGCTTATTACTTTGATTTTACTACTTTACATTTGAATTGATATATATATATATATATATATATATATATATTGTTTGAAAGTCATATTAATACTGCAGTATTGAAAAAAGTTAAAAGAGTATTAGTCTGCTTAATCACTGTGTGGCTTCCATATGTTAACGTCTCATATTTTTCATGGATAAAAGCATATTTTACACGGCTATTTTGCATAGTTTTATTTCAATGTTATTATTCATAGGTTATTTATCTGAGCAGTTGTTTGTGTATTACTACATGCCTTTTGGCAGATAGGGTGTTTGGAATTGTTCACAATAATTTGATTATGTATTGCTAGATTCGATTAATTTGTAGTAAGCCATTGATGTCTTGACATCAGATTTATCTAATTAGGTGTCTGCAGTACTGAAAAAATGGTCTTCATATTATTTCTTGTGCATAGAAAGTATAATAACAATAGTATGCTGCATTTCTTGATAAAAAAATAAGATGGGTGGGTTTTTTTTAGTTGTACTGGTTAAGCTATAACCAGTAAGCTATAATAACTTGATATTCAACGAATGCTTGTTTTACTTGTTTTAAGAGAAGTAAAAGACAATTGTTACAAATGTCTTGGTATAATTTGTGCGACATGTATACTTTCAAATAGAAAAGTTGCATACAATTTGCTACTTCACATTTTAAATGTCACTTAAACTTTGGAAAATATATTCTCTGAGAAAAACCTCAACAAAGGTTAAAAGTATGTTCTCAAGTTGCAAGACAAGCATTCTGTCTAGTTTCATTTTTTTTTTGATCTGTGGCTAATAAAATATTAATAGTAAAATAAACAATATGTAACCCATATGCTATGTGCTGTTGTTAAGTTGTTCAAGCAATGTTTGTAAGGGTGATGCAAGAAGGCAGAAATTACATTCATAATTAATGTTAAAAGTTTTGAAGTTCCTCTTCAACAAATATTACGGACTGGGACCATATTCAACTCGGTACAGTTTAAAGACGGTCAATGTCTTAATATCTAGAATATGTTTTACAGATTGCAATTGTATGGAAACTGTGCATACAATAGCACCAACTTGCTAAAATGTTTTACTAGTATTTTGAATGTGTAAGGTAATGATCTAGATAGTGTTTTCGCTCAAAAGCACATTCTGTTCCTAAACACACTGTGATATTATTGATTGTTATTATACAAGTTCCATTACCCTATTTGTGCAGTTATACTATTCTGCTATTTATTAAAAAAAACAGCATAGGGGTTCCACACTACCTATAGTGACAAAAGAATGATTGACAGATGTATGTTGATCCCTAATGACATGTTCTGAGAAAATAGATTTGGATGCAATCACCTAAGTCTTTGTTTATACAACACTTTGCAAACATTGTTATCACAAATGACATTTTGAATTATTTCTTGCATCACATAATAGCATTTAGTCGAACAAATCTAGAAACAAAAAGCAAATGGCTGATTGTGTTACAGTTAATTTAGGTAACTTTGTTAACGTGTTCCTTTAAGTACAGCTGTGCCCAGCAAAAACCAATGCAGAAAGGAATCTTAAAGGAACACCAGTCATATGAACTTCAATGCGCATGATGACTGTCCCCCCCGTTTAATTAGCTGCAGAATGCCCCCTATGCATGTGTATCTTTCCTGGCTACCAGATCCTAGGCTTGCAGAAGCTTACCAAAGCATGCTTGCCAAAGCATGTGCAACCCCAGCACTGGCTCTGGTGAGAGGTCAAGAGAGCCCCATAAGACCCCCACGCACATGCTCAGAAAGCGCTCCCATTGATTACTTGTTACTGATTGGCTGGTTCAAGTGTCATTTGTAGGGCTTTGTGCGAGTGTCCCTTAAAGTTTCTTAGCAAAAAATAAATATAAAAAGGTGCATAAAAGTGCATAAAAAGTCTATAACTTGGTTATATTTATATGTATATATTTTCTTTAGCATATACTGTGCAGATGTATTTCACACAGAGATCAGCAAACATAGATCATTTTTAGCTGCCAAGCCATAGATTTGGATTCCGTTTTAACTCAAGCCTAACCCATAATATTACTGAAATCTGGATTTGAATATTATTGCTTCTAAGCACTCTGCAAGAAAAGGGAATCTATATTTCATTGTTTATTGTGATTTCATGTGATGAGTGCATGCACGTATTGTTCAACTGCAGCATTCATTTGTAATTCTTCTAATTAGAGGAACAGTATGGTGACACTGAAGTATTCAAGTACCTATTGTACTGAAATATGATGTCACTTACATCCCAATGATGGATGTTGACAGCTGCGACATAATACATTATTTTCATATAACATAATATATCTTTTAAGTAAATGATTAGTCATTTTAGTGGGGGGGTCAGTTGCTGTAAGAGAATCCTGAAAGATTTTTCCTTGCATTTAAGCTGTTATGTTATCTTGAGCCCCTCCAATAGATGTATTTTATCTTAGTATAGAAATGGGGTTTTGTGTTCCTGTGGGTTGAGAGGTCTCAAAAAGAAATCTCTGACATTAAGTTATTACCCTGAGTGAGCTATGTAGGCTAAGACATTAAATCAATTATTTTAATTGACAGGCTTGTTTGGTGATCAGTTAGGGATCTTAGGTCAGAGGTGTGTGTGTATCATTTTAAGTGCATCCACATCCACATCCACATAAAATAGTACTTATGCTTGTAACAGTATGTTGAGATTTTTTGAAGAGTTCAATGCATTTTGTTTTTGTGTTAGACAGTTCCCATTTGGTACAGTATAGGTTGACCATGAAGAATAATTGTAACCTATCATTTTTTTCAATAAAGTATATTCTATATGGTAAAAACTCATTTGGTGATTCAGTTTTGAAAGGCAGTTGTAAATATCAAATCGACCTAGAAAATATATGTTAAAATGATGATGTTAAGGGGACACTGTCAAATGTAGTTTAATGGATATGATAGGTGAGTGGTGTTTGGCGTTTAGGAGAAGTGTTTGGCCAACATGCTGCCTTTGTCCACATGGTATAGTCACCACTAGTCAGCTCAAGCACTGGTTGGCGAGAGATCCAGGTCTAACGAGACCTCCACGTATCTCTGTGAGTGCTTTGCTGCCACTGATAAAGTACTTTAATATATATTCTTCATTGAGGCTACTTGGGACACTTGAGTGTCCATTTACATTAACAGAGCTGGCAAGGAGTGCAGAAGGCCAATCTCCCCGCATGCTGCTCTATTTTAAAGACTTTGGGGCTTGCCAGAAGATTCATTGAGTGCTTTGTATGCAATTCTAGATTTTGCCAACAGTATAGTTAGAGCAGCAAGGCCTTTAGGCAGAATTTATACCCTGATCGATGCCTTTCTGAGTTACATTTTATAGATATTCTATGCAGTCTGTGTATTTCCTATTGGTAAATGTTTTCTGGAGAGAACCGGATATATAGTACATTGAGTGTATTGTCTGCCAAATATATTTGAGTCTTTATATCAATGAGCCTTTAGATGGGGGGGGGGGTCACAAATTTTAAGATGGGAAGGTATAATTTGCTGACGTAAATTGCTTCAACTCTTCAATACTGATTGCTTTTCTTGCTTATTTATAAAGTCCATTCACTAAGTCCTCATTTTGATATGTACTTTACATTATATGCTTTTGATTCTCGGTCCAATACAGTTGCCATGTTTATGTACATTTGTTTATCTCTGTTTATATACATTTAAAATACGGTATGTGGCGGTGTATATGGAAAAACAGCATTTTGAGTAACTGCACCTTGATCCTTTTTTCTTCGCTTTGGCTATATTTAATACTGATTCTTACTTTTGTGCACCCTCCACTTGCTATTTAGAAGTTAAAAAGTATTTGCTATGTTTAATTAAGATTGGATCTTCCAGTTAGTTGGGAAAACCATTTACATTCTTGCTTGATTAGCGATCGTGGGTTAATGATATCTGAAGTACAATGGATTAAAATCAAATCAATTGTCTTATTGAATATTTCAGAACTGTAATTGAGTCTATAGTAAGTAATATATATTCAGTAAGTAGAAAAATGATAGTATGCTACTTTAGACAATAATCCCATAAACAAAGGCAGGATATATGTTTTTCGGCTACCATCAGCTTGATGGCACATATTGATTTTAATGAACATTCCGTCATGTTGATCTGTATACATGTTGTCTGGATGATTAAATATGTCAGCAGATGCACTCATATTTACATTAAACTGCATCTGTCCATACATTCTCCATATACCATCAGTGTTAATTAACTACAATTAAATTGTGCATGCCATGATTTTATCAATGCAATTTAATGCAACACCATGGACGATCTTGGTCAATGCAGAAAAAGTTATTTATATACACTGTGTTGTTTGTGAAGCAGAATATTGAGTATGACTAGGTTTAGTCTGTTGTTTTTCTTTTAAAGAGCACATTCTCATTAATACCGGGCAAGACAGAGTATTAAAAAAAATGGATTTCCATTTGTAGCTGGTTTAGTAGATGGCCAGATATGTGATTTCCATCATTTGCTCTACAGATCAGGTGCGGGCTTCTATTAATTCTCTGAAATTGATTGTGTTAAAAACAGAGACCTTAATTACATTCATTTATCCACTTAAATCACACACAGTCATTTCAAAGCATGATGATTTACATGATTTAGCAGCATACTAATCTGTTTTTGTGTGCTAGCACCTAGCTAGAATAGGTTGTCTGCCCCAAACCTCCAACACAGATGTTAAAAAATAGTACTTTGGGCCAATATATGTATATAATATAAAGTAGAAATGACTATAGATTATAGGTTAAATTATTATTTTTTTTATATATATATATGTTTTTATAGCTAAGGTTATTTAACCTTGTTGTACTAAGCAATGATAATAATAATAACAATAATCAAAGCATTGCCTTTTTCCAAATCAAATATATGCTTTACCTAATGGATACAGGCATTCAAAATATGCCACATATTAGACCCGCATTCAACCTGTATTGTAAACTCTTAGAGATGAAAATCAAGCATCTGCTAGGCTTAGTGTGTTTTGAATTATTTATGTGTTTTTGGAAGACACAAGTGATCATGGTGTGCTTTCAGCGGCCCATCAATAAAGTCTGTAGTTAAATAATAGGAATGGTGGTAGTTGAAAATCAGAAAAGCAAAGGGAATATTTCATGAATGTTGCTTTAAGAATTAGTAAACATTTGCCAGAACTCGGGGGGGGGGTGCTTGTGTTGGTAATAGAAATACTTCAAGCTGTTAAACTGATAGAATTCTTGAAATGCTAAAATGTTCAATTTGTAGGAGTGATGCAGGTCTTGGTGTCAAAATGGAGACATTTCATTATCTGTTGCTTCCGACAAGATACCACAAGCCAAACTATTGAATTGTTAAAAGAACCTTATGCAAATGTGACTGTTGTATTTCATCAATATGGTGGTCTCAGTCTGAGGGTCCTCAAAATAGCCCCGCAGTGTAGTGCACCAAATATACGTGGGCACCAGGAAATAGACATAGTCGAAAAAGGGCAAACGCCTTATCTACGGACCGTGTGACACTTATGATAAGAGAGTCCTCATACACAATTGTTGTATTATTCTGAGCTCGCGAAACAAAGCAGAAAATTGAAAGCTATTCCAGTTAAATTTGGAAAGTAAGAAATTGTCTCTGTTTAAGATCAAGCATTTAAGTATATAGTCTGCTCACTCATTTTGCATTCAAGGAGAGAATCACCTTATTGTGTTGGGGGAAAATGAGCTGCACCCAGAAAAAGTATAACGTAAAATGATTAAAAGCTCTAGAAAAAGCTTAATTAATCTACTTACATGATTAGAGACAAGACAGCACATAGTTTTAGCCACAGTATGTATTTTACCACATGTCTCACCTCCACTATATATATATATATAGATCTGGATATCTACACATAACTCAACATTAATATATTGTTTGTTTTTCTTAGAGCTTACAATTCTACTACAATTAAATATTACTACTAATATTAATACTAATATTTGAAATTCACTATCATGGAAATAGTTTTACTTAACTCTGAAATTATTGTTTTTTTTATTGTATCAGTGGCACACCAGTTCTTATTGTTATTCTAGATTATAAACTTGTTTAGCTCAGAAGGTGGCACGTAAAACATTTTTTTACAGCAAAAAAGTAATGTAACAATATAATAATTTGCTTGAGGCAAAAGTGAGGAGAACTGTCCCATTGCTATGTTGACTGTTCAAACTTTGAAGCGGTTTAACCAATTAAACATAACCCTAATATCACTTATGATGTGTCAGCCGTATGTAAGCTGTTTATTTACTCACTCCCAGTTTATTTTGAAGATGTATGCATATTCCAACAACAAAAGTATGGTTTTATAATTCACCATTTTATATCAACAATGTATTGACCAAATAAAATTGGGATTTTATGGGTTTTTTTTAATATAAATAGTAAAGCTACTGTGAAAACTGAACCAGGCTACATTATCAATTGTGTTGTTTTTTTTCCCATTAGGATCTATCACCCCATGTAAAATGCCACCTGATCCTGGCAGCATTACCCGTTCATACAGAGTGCCATGAAGTAATAATGCAATTACTAACTGAGAAATTGTTATCAACAAGCAATAACTAACATTCCTCTCCAGATCTGATCATAGAGAATTTAAAACATAGCATTTGACAGCAGAGAAGAGCCATATCCAGTTTACCCATTAGACAAAGAAGGGAAAGACGAGAACAAAACTCACTTTGTTTTAAGACAAAGCCCGTACATGTACGGGCTCAAAATGCATTGTTTTCAATGGGTTTAGGGACCGCCCATTGTCCTTAAGGGGTTAAAATAAATGATAAAGTCGCGATGCTTACATCAACATATGAAACCATATAAAGGAAGTATACAATTATCAAGATACCGTAGGCTTTAATTAGAAGTTTATTTCACATGCTCAACAGTTAGCTATCAATGTATGTACATATGTATATAGATTATTAAGATTTAATGTCTTACGCAGGTTACCACTGCATTAAAGGTGGCTACGAAAGGCAAACTCTCAAAAAAAGGTTAATCATGCAGTATAGATGCAAACAAAATAATAGATTGCTAACCAGGTGTATTACAATGAGGATTGTGCCCACAATAAAGGAAAACAGCTGTTTCAAGGCTTATCTCAGGCACTACAATTATACAAATGAATGTCACATTAATCCCTCTGGATTTCTTCTCGAAAATGAGAATTTTTATGCTATCTATTTTGCATGCAAGATGACATATGTTTAATGGCTTTAAAATCATTCCAGTGTAAACAAGCATAATATTTTATTATTTCACATTTCAACTCATGATCATCAAATCTGAGCTGACCCTGATATGCTTTCAAAGGTAGCCTTTTAAGAGCCCATCAAAAAAGAATCCATAGGAGCACTTTGCCAATGGCGGCAACCAAATGATTGTAACGTTAGCCCTTCTGAATGCCGTTACTTTTTAAGAGGTACCGTATATTCCGGCGTATAAGACGACTGGGCGTATAAGACGACCCCCAACTTTTACAGTCCAAATATAGAGTTTGGACTATACTCGCCGTATAAGACTACCCCTCTACCCAGCGTACAACAACCAGCCAATCACGGCAAGCAATGTACCTTACCGGTGATTTGCTGGTTGATTTGCTGACATATACATACATGCACTGCCCTTACACACACACACACATATATAATATATATATATGTGTATATATATGTGTAGATATATATATATCTACACATATGCCTGTCCATACATACACATTTATACACTGCCCTCACCACACACCCCTGCCTTTACACACACATGTATATGTATATATATATATATGTATACACACACGTATGTATATATATATATATATATACACACGTGTGTGTGTATGTGTATATATATATATATATACACACACCAGTGTGTGTGTATATATATGTATAT
>VKOC01000005.1:29717349-29729193 GCA_009364415.1 Spea multiplicata | reverse complement strand
AAAAACAATGCATTTTGAGCCCGTACATATACGGGCTTTGTCATTAAGGGGTTAAGGAGTGTAAAATTAATAAGTGGACCCAGTGGTGCTGTTGCCAGCTTTGAGATAATTATCTTAGAATTATTTTTAAACAATTATTATAATGTATTATTTGATGGTATTATTATTAATATATTTTATCATATATGTTTGGGACGAGGGTAAACTTTGTGTTTCTTACTCTAATCATCCTGATACAGTATCTATCCAGAAACCTGAGCAATTTCTTTAAGGACCGCAAATGGCCTCTATTACTTTAGTGAACGATCCCTCTTGTGGTCTTAGCATTGACACTGCAAGAAGTAAATGTTATAGTATATAGTTATATTGTATGTGTCAGCATGGGGCCATTAGATAGGCTTCACATAATCACAGTGTGCACAAAACCACAATGCAATCTTTCAAGTAAACCTTGAGCTGTATGTGCCACTTTAATACATGTGACCAGATCCTTAGTAGGACAAAACACCAGCGGTTGAAAGAAGGTGTTGTTAAAAAATGGTCTTATCAAATAATGTGATATGAAGAGACATGGATTTGTGGCTAACATTACTAAACCTTTAATAAATTACCAGACTACTGTCTTTCATAGTAGCTTGCAAGTGACATTATTTTGGCAGGACATCTTGTCCTATCCTTTCCTAACTATTGCTCATTGTTAAATTACATTTTCACACAATGTCAGTTAATGCCAAAAAGTGTTGATCAGTTCAAACCAGTAAAGTAAGTATATGGCTATTACAGTTGATGCATTAATCACCAATCCAAACAGAGTATTAATGTGCAAAACATGCTTGAAGTCAACATGAAGTTAACATGCTTCAAATATCAATGTGAAATGTTTTAATACATTTTTTTCAATGGCATATTGTTTAATAATAATAGGTATCACATGATTTGACTAATTTATATGATGCTTCATGTTTTGTATACATGTGTGTGGAAATGCATGGGTGTGTGAGGGCAGTGTATGTATATGTATATGTTTATGAGTAGGTGTATGTCAAGGCAGTCGTGTGTAAGGGCAGTGTATGTATATATGTGTTTATGGGCAGGTGTGTGTAAGGGCAGTGTATGTGTATATGTGTCTTTATAGGCAGGTGTGTGTAAGGGCAGTGTCGATAAAATAACCTCTGTAAAAAAAAATGCAGGCAATGCAAGAGCCTGCTGCTCTGTCTCTGTCCTGATTTGAAAACTATAAGGAAAGTTTTCCTCTATGTAGTGTTCCTAGAGTCGCCACCGGACCTATCATATTTATTTTGAAAGAGAACATTTAATGAGTTCAAAAGAAGAGAAACATATTACTACAAAATAAAACAAATATAGAGTATGTCAAATCTGACATCTTCAGAATTTAGTTTTGAAAATTCATATTCCACTGATGAAGTTAATCAGTGAAATGCAATACGTGCAATTAAAAATGTTTATTATGGTTCTCGGATACGCTTTGCACAAAGTAAATTTTGGTTTAATGAGAAGATATTGCAAACTAATACAATATAAAGTCAAGAAGACATATTCAGTTCTTTTAACTTTATAGAAAAAAAATTGCATTATTATATTGATTTTGACAACTAATTCAAGTACATATTGTTTTAGAATTAGTGCATATAAATTCATCCTAGAACATAATATATGCTAAATAATCTAATTCTGATTCACACATATTGATTTGTGACAGCTCTCCACTATCATTTTAGAAGCGGCTCAATTTACATTTGCCTAATAACCTTCACATAACATACAAGTGGTTTAATAATTTTTTCCAATACATAGTTTGCAAAGTACTTTGAGGATGAAAGGTGGCTATATAAAATAATATAGTCAATCCTCATTACTTGCAGAAATCATAAATGTTTTTTTAATGGAACAGCAATTTCAGGTGTTATTGTTATGCCTGTTTCTCCAGTTCTCTGTAGTGTTTCTGTGTTAAAACCTGCTTTGTGCCACTTGGCCGTATGTATGCTTGGACATTTTGTAGAGCTGGCTACCCAGTGAGACTAGCCTCATGCAGAGAGCTAGTCCCACTTCGGTGGGTGAGGCATGGGTGAAAAGTAGGCAGAGAGTAGGCAGTAGTTGGTAAGGAGCAGGCATGAAGTAGGTGGGAATGATCAAACACTGCTCCTGCAGATAGAAGAAAGTGATGCACTGAGCCAGGGAAATAAAACTTCACCTAGAAACTCCAGATTAAATCCAGTAAATTACCAAGTATACCGCTCTGACTTTTGTGATCTGATGCTTTAGCCAAGTGTACCAATGGCATTAATGGATTGCAGCTGGACAATTTTGTGTTTGTTTTGTTTTTTGCAAATAGTGTAATTGTTTCAGATATATTAATTAAAAGTAGGGGTCAACATCAGGAAAGCTGCAAAATGAGGCAGCTCTAACATTATCTAATCAATTTCCTCTTTCAAAGTTCTCTCTTCCTTACCTTAACGTAACTATTCAGCAGCATCAGAATTTTAATAGTAGGTGCAAGACAACTTAACAACTAAAAATAACTATGCACATCTTGAGAACAGAAGTTAATATGAGTGTTTCCATGTTATAAAAAGAACATGTATTACTAATACATGTTTTGAAAAGTGAAATCTGCTTTAGTGATTCCACAAGCCCAGCTGGGGCCAAGTCCAAATTCTGAATTGTCAAACAGAACTAGCCTGCAACAGTACTCAGGGCACTTTGGACCAAAATGTTGACCTAAAGAAGACTTAAACTGTTCATCTCTGGCTTAATCTCTTACTCTGTTTATAAGTCAAGGCAGAGACAGACATTTCAACATTATAAGTTTAACTTTGAAGCCATTAAATTAGACATTTCAAAATGAAATATACACATATGTTGTACCCCTTCTATTCATGATGAATATAAAACATACTACATCACCATATGGTAAATGTCAGAAGTATGTCCATAAAATTGAAACCGATACACACTACTAAGCTTTTGCTATACACAGCTGAAAATACTAGAGAATCCATTTGCATGTATTTACATTGGCTAAATCGTGTGTTCCTAGCACTCCACTCTTCTGACAGAGTGTTCTGATGTTGTTCCAGGAATCTGTAGGAGCCACTCACTCAGCTTAGGAGTCACAGCCATGAGTGTTCATATAAGCACTGGGACAACTTTGGCCTTCTCTCTCCACAGCTTCTCTAGTTCTCATACTCCCTCTTCCTGATGTTGCTGTCAATTGGCACGGCTACACCTATCACCACCGCCAGCTACTTGGTTGTACCGTTTAGTACCCTGCCGCTATGTGTTGGACTTCTCAGTGGCTATATTCAAAAAAAATATATATAATATATACACACACACACAGTACAAACATCTATATATGAGTATTGTGTAGCAATACCTCTTGGTATTGTGAATATTGAGACTCTTCAATTCTTTTCTGACTGTATTGCCTTTTGTTCTGCCAAAATGATTGCACTGATAGACCTTGATTGTATATATGCTAATAATTCTAACTTGATTTTGAAGGGATTTGGTTTAAAAAGAGACATCATTTTTATTTCTTCTGGCATAATCAGCAAGATTTGTGTTATTTGAGGAACGTCATTTCTTTGTACATTTTAACATGGATTTTCATGGATATTTCATACTTGCTGCCTGAGTAGAAAGGTCTGTTATTTATGTCCCAGAGGTTAATTCAAATATGGATTGAACATAATTTGCTTGCTACATGTTTTGTCAGTTTGTGTTTATGTAACATTTCATAATATCTAAGCCTTATTGGTTAGCATGTAAATAATCTTAGTATAATATATATATATATATTATATATATATATATATATATATATATATTAGATCTTAGTATATATTATATATCTATATATATATTATATTATGCTAACAATAAGGTTTAGATGTTATGAAACTTAAATATATACACTCACCGGCCAACTTATTAAGTACACCTTGCTAGTACCGGGTTGGACCCCCTTTTGCCTTCAGATTCTTCATAGCAAGGTGCTGGACATGATGGCATCAGGCAGCTGCTGCAGATCTCCCGTTCCACCACATCCCAAAGGTGCTCCATTGGATTGAGATCTGGTGATTGTGGAGGCCATTGGAAGTAGCCATCAGAATATGGGTACACTGTGGTCATAAAGGCATGGACATGGTCAGACCGGTTTGGTCTTCTGCTGCTGTAGCCCATCTGCTTCAAGGTTCGGCATGTTGTGCGTTTAGAGATTTTATTGGTTAGTTGATGGGCTTCATTGAAGTATATGTTTAAAGGACTGGATACTTGAGAAGAGTCTGAGTAGGACTTTCTATATGACAAGAGCTGCCCTTGTATTTCAGTATAAGTGTCAGAGATTAAAGCAAAGAACAGCCAAAGATACTCAGCTTAGTGGAGGGATGTATTTTGATATAAATGAGAAGTGAGGAAATGTAGGTAGGGGAAGAGCTATAAAGAGCTTTGCAGATGACAGGGATTTTAAATTCAACATAGAAATGTGAAAAACAACACTTTTTGGAGGTCAAAAGTAATAAATCATAAAAATGTAGAAAAATACATAAGTGAAATGATCACTGCACTACAGCATTTTTCATGTAACAAATACATTACTGCATAAAAGTCCCAGGGACAACCAAACGAGCATTATTGTGGCCATTCTTTATCCTCTCTGTATTTTTATTTAGTTTATATTTAGTAATGGCAAAGTTATTAAAGTGGCTCAATACTGTAATCCAGCAGCTTGATTTAAAAAAAAAATAGTTCTTGTGAGCAAGGAATATTTTCCCTTTGGATTGCAGAGTGTCTGATCCTAGTTATTGCATTTTGGTGGTTATCAAACAAAATAACAATTTGATTTTTCTATAGATTACAACAATTGATTGTTTCCTTCCTTGTTCTTCCAAGCATATCAATTTAAGACAAAGTAACCAAGCAAGGTACTTTATATCTTTCTGCAGTGAGGGCAAACTGTTTATTGAAGAGTGTGAACGATAATGGCGTAGGCTTGTACTTCTTAGTTTAAAGACTACAACCTTTCAACTTGACTCACACTGCAATATCTCACTCATCAAGAGACAATGTTACATATTGCATACTTTTCTAGTTTCTACTTTAAGTAGTGTATAAAATGTTTTTGGCCATTCTATATATCCCTATAGTATTTCTTTCTAAATGCAAAGCATTTAGTGTTAATACAGTACTGGCGAAATGTGGCTATTGTGAGACTATTGGTGAACAGTATCACACATAATTACCTATTTTCTATTTATTGCTGTGTGCAAAATGGGAATTCTGTTTAGTGCTATGATGGAATGTGTGGGGAAATGCATGTGTTGTTAGGTCTGATGTTCTGAAAACCCCACATTGGGACACAGAAGTTACATTGTGCGACTGCAGCCAAGAGCACAGTTTGTCAAGATATTTTCTTAAAATGAGTTAAAACATCAGATAATATTTGCAACGTATCGATCATATCCCCGTCTCTAATTTACTGACACTTTTGTGTGTTAAAATAAGGTTTGATTGTTGACTAGCACTAAAATAAGTGCAAAATGATTTATTCCATTTAGTTGGTTTCTATGTAGATTTGGGAGGATGGAATTTTGATAGCATGGCAAAGGTCAACCAGCAATGGAATACTTTCCTATTTTTCAGAACAAATGTAGACACCAAATAATGTACAAAATAACATAAGGTCATAAACTATATAATTGAAACATATTCTTAGAAGGATAAACAAAGATCTTTATTGTTACTACTGATGATATATGTGCATTAAATACCTTGTCGTGGTCAGCATATAAAAAAAATGCACAGTCAGTGTAAAAACAGTGCTAAATGTGGCAGTGCACAGAATAGTGTTTTTTAATCAAATAGCTGACACCTTCATACACTGGGAATTGATCAGAATAATCTTCTATCAGCGACATTGTTTATCTAGGGATATTGTGGCTTATTGATTGAAAATTAAGTGGAACTGAGTGTGCACAACAGACAATTCACATAAAATACATATTAGATTGCAAAAGCAGGGACCCTTTCTACTTCTATACCATCATGCTTTAATGCATGATAAAGTTACCGTCAATTTTAAATTAAATACTTGCACTCTTCCCTTTTATAACTCTGATACTGAATCTATTGAGAGTGTATAAATAAATGTAATGTAAAAATGATAATTAATATTGTTGAGATGGAAGAGTATTCAAGAGTATTTTAGATAAATGTTTTTCCCATAATAAATACATTAGACATAAACTATATACAAATAAATAGGGGTTCCCAAGGTTCAGTGGGTTAGGTGGGTCCCTCTGTTATGTAGTGGGATGGGAGACTGTATAACTGACCAAAGGACAGGACAATGGCCGCTGCGCCTACTATCTACCCGCTGTGTTTTTGAAAATTAAATGGGAAAAACAGACCAGAGATATCTCATAACTCATTATAAAAAGGTTTACAAATAAATGGGTTTACAAGAAACAAAAGAGTGCAGAGCCGGAGTGGATTGAAAGTATCTCTGGCACTTTAACACTGCCCTTACACTCACGCAGCATGTCCCAGCATTAAAAAGTGGATACCTATGCTTTTACACTCATGCAGTGTGCCACTGCTGGTGTCCAGCCAGCAACAAAAGTATATGACCTGTGACATCGACTACTGGCCCACCAGACATTTGCCCAATTAGCCAGATGGCCAGTGAGTGCCTGAAAGAGTACATACTTTCCCAGGAGAAGACCTTTTGCACCATCCTCTAAGAACATTCATTAAAGACGTACATAAAATCAAGTGAGTTAATCCATGAAGACTTAATCTGAGCCTCTGTAATTGTTTATCAAGCCATTATTAATTAAATAGTCATACAACAAACAACAAATACAAGATGACAGACACCTAGGATTTTTCAAATTAGTGCAGCTATTCTAATAACAGGAGACAGTTACATATCTCCAAGTGAGTGAAAAAGACAAGGCCTAATTTGCACAATTAATTAGTCATCTAAAAATACCTAAAAAAATTGCAAAACTGGAACAGGAATATCTTTTTTTTTGTCAATTTATCAAACATGGGCGACATTTAAAGCGCTAGAATAGTAGCTTGTGTTCCGTTTGATATGTGCGTATGGGTGAGCCGTAACACTTAATTTCTCTTGATGTATACATACCATGCAATCCTACCTACAGATAACTCTATGGCCCATCAAGTCACATTGTGCACAACATTTCATTGAACATCACATGCAGCATCATGCTGACTTTTGCACTTGTCGATGCCTCTGCAGGGGATTAACAAAGAAAAAAGGCCTTTTTTTCTAATCCCTCATTTTGGATAATTTAGTAGTGAAAGAGGTCATTTACTCCTAGACAATACAAATCCAATGTCCAAGTTCACATGTTCATTTAGTATAAAACTGTATAGGAAATGAAATAATAAATAATGAAGTCTATAAAGTATTAACCAGAGCCTCTTCACTGGCTGCCTGTGTGCTTCAAGATTCATTTCAAAATCTTGACTCTTACGCCTTAACACCTTTTCTCTTATCTTCCTTTAGCTCACCTTTCTTAGTCCATTTCCTGCAATACTTATACTACTGTGGCTGGTCGATCCCTAACAACGGCACTTTTACCTCTTGTATAATACACTCAAAACCCCTCTGAATTGTAAGCAGATTTGAGCAGGACCTTCACCTGTTGTTTCTGTATCTCATATTCTTATGTCATAAACTATTTCTTATGTGCTGTCTACCCTTTGTACAGAGCTGCGGAATCTGATGGCACTATATAAAACAACAAATAATAATAATGATAATGTTTTTACATTACGGATCAGGACCAACAAATGTCCTGTGTTACAGATGTTGGAATAACCTACTTAAGGTGAAGACAAACCATAAAGAAATTATACAAAAAGAGAGCTTGATTGTACAAGGCTAGAATCCCACAGTAGGTTGAAGTCTAGCAGATGGAATATACTACATTATGTCCCATTGAAACATCCAGTGATGGTGCTCTCCGCTAATTAGTTTGCCTGCTAGTCCCAAGTGTTGCCACTCAAAGTTACTCAATTTGAACAAGATGCTCCTTCTATAATTGGTACTAATTTATATTAGCATATTGCTTCAAAGTGTTTACATTCATTTTTAGATATGCATGGATGAACTCCCCTGCTTATATGATAAGATAAGCATAGAAACTGACAGGCAGCCTTTTTTCAAGGAGAGACATAGGTGTATGTGTAATAGATTTAAATGTAGCGAATAGTGAGAATGACATCAAATATTGGACAGCACAGAAAAGGGAAACATCAAAAATAGTTTAATAAAACTTAATATGTTGATCACTGTCAGAGGTATCAGTCCTCAGTGGAAATTAACTTTGAATCCTGGAGATCAATGTGCTATATTTTATCCCTAAACTCTTGAGAACTTTCACAGTGCATTCCATGAATGGATGACGTTTGTATGAAAGAGCTTGACTGGCCGCACACAGAGCCCTGACCTCAATCCCATCGAATATCTTTAGGATGAACCGGAACAGAGATTGCGAGTCAGGCCTTCTCGTCAGTGCCTGACCTCACAAATGCTCTGGATGAATGGGCAAACATTCCCACAGAAACACTCCAAAATCTTGTGCAAAGCCTTCCCAGAAGAGTGGAAGCTGTTATAGCTATAAAGGGGGGGCAACTACATATTAATGTAATCCCATGTATTTAGAATGCAATGTCATAAAAGTCCCTGTTGATGTAATGGTCAGGTTTTCCAACACTTTTGTCCATATAAGGTATATTTATAGACTTTTTTCACCGCTTAATATATGTCAATAATATCTGAGCTTGTTAGCGAAATGCTACAATGAAAATGAATGAAAATATCTGCTCTTAAGTGATTCAATAAGGTCAACACAGCAAGGTTGAAGTTGACTTTGTCATTTTCAACCTATGTTACTATTTCAATACAAAACTAGAGCATGGAAAATAGACACATTTTAGTCTGATTTTTAGACAGACAAAAAGTAGGCCTAGAAATTTGTATAAGCTGATTGAATGTTCCATTAAAAGCTAGAACAAATAAACAGTACATGTACAAAGGTATCTAAAGAAATATGTGTCAGCATTGCAAGGCAATATGGATTAGTATAAGGTGCCTAGGACCGAGATAGTCTAGATTTTATTTATATTACAATTTTAAAATGTGTCACCATTGCAAGAATTATTTTTTTTAAAAAAAAGTTTTACTTTGTTCATTTTTCCTCCACTTAATTGATTTCTGGGATGTTTGCCAGCAACTTGCAACAATGTATCAATGTTAATTAATATATCATTTTCTCAATGAACATGTCAAAGTTAGGTATGAAGCCCTCACAACTAAATCTTCATAATTTATGCAAGCCTCTTCTAAAGTAGTATATTATAGAACGTTGCTGACAAATTTCCCAGAGATCAGTAAGGATGAAATTATAGAGGTCCTGTTACTATTGGGATCATGTAAAGTGGGTAGTAGAGTTAGTTTGAATAGAGAGTGTGAACTGCAGTGAAGAGAGCTTCACAAGTGATGTAAGGGTGAGGGAGAGATAGTAGGTGAGCCACACTGTACCTGGTAGAGGGGGAGATGAGGAGAGGATGAGAGAGGAAGAGGAGGAGCAAAACATAGAGAGTAAAAAAGGAGGGGAGGGTATGGGAGAAGAGGAGAGAGTAAGAGAGAAAGGAAGAGAAGGATAGAATAAGAGAGAGTTAAAGAGTTAGAGAGGGTAAAAGGAGGAGAAGGTGGAAGGGAGAGGAAGAAGGAGAGAAGAGACAGATGAGAAGATGTAATAGAGAGGAAGAAAGTGTGTGAGAGTGGAAGAGGTGTGTAAAAAGTGAATATGTGCATGTATAAATATATGGTGTTGGAGCCAGTGTGTGGAATTTTGTGTGAGTGTATGGTGTGTATGTGAGTGCATGCATGATCATAAGGTGATCATAAGGTGATCATAAGGTGTTAGTGTGTGTTGGCATGAGTGTGTGGGTTAGATTATGGTGTACAGGGGTTGTCTTAATTAGTGTCCTCTGGGATGAAGAGAGGGATAGACAGTAATTTATGTGTAAGTATATGGTGTTATATTGAGACTATGTACTGTCACCAACATAAAGCGGGATATTTAAAAAAATATTTAAATCCCAGGTGTCAATACGCTAGGTACTCCTCTTTTTTCCCCATTAGTCTGGATTTTAGACCACCAATTGAACTGAACCCAATGAGTCTATTTTAGAGTTTAAACTTAAGCATACATATTTACCTAATTAAGGTATTACATGTTTTACTCTATTACCTGTAACTCTAGAGGGATATGGAAAGAAAATGCATCCACAAATCCCGCCATACATTTTTAATGCCTTCCCTGGTCATTTGTGGAATAAAGTACCAAAGATAACACCATCCAATTATATCATAATAAGTCACTGTTAGCTTTGCCATATCAATTTCAAGCAGTTAACAAGACTTTTCTACGTTTCAAAAAGTCAATTAACGTGTCCCCAAAATCACAAGCAACATCACTTGTCGCTTGGCCATGCTTGGCTCTTTCTTTGAAATATATCAAACGCTACTAGTGAGAAGGAAATGCTTTTTAAGAGCAGTTTAGATTAAGGGACATGCATGTGTTCATCTACAAAATCATTTTTTTCTCCCAAGCTACTACACAGCCACACAGATTATATTACACTACACAAAAAAATTGTTTGTTTTGTGACCGACAGATATATTTAGTAGCATAGTAACTTAGGTTAACAAAATGACACAAGTACATCAGGTTCAACCATTCTATTGATTCAGCAGTAACTATTATTATGAATAAAATAGCCATGATATTGAGTCAGATAATAAATAAATGATGTAGTATGAGGCTTGTGAGGTGTTTTGAAGGAAACTTTGTGGTGGGGACTGGCTAAGAAAGCATACCTGTCTAGTATTCCCTGACTAGGAGGGACAGAGCCTATTTGGAACCCTTATGTGCCTCTTTCCTCCACTTCTTCTACAGTCCTTGAGTTCAAATGATATGTATAGAAACTGTGTTTATAAGCTGAATTTGGTAAACAAAATACATTGTCCTTTTTGTAAATGCCTTAGCTGCATAAATAGCTATCACATGATTGCAAAATCACATAAGAAGCCTGTAAAAAAAAGCCACCCTCCCCTCCAAAAAAAGAAAAAACACATGTCCTCCTTTGGCATTTCAAATGTCTGGAGGTATAAGAAAAGGAAGGTGTTGGGGTTAATAAGATTCATTTCAGGTCTGAGGAGAATATAAAAGAGGAAAACACAAAGAAATGCTAGAAATACAAACATTTCATGTATCAATAATTATTGGTAAATGTAAGTAACGCAAACAAAGTATTAAGTTACTGTAATACTTATGTGCCATGCTTAACAGAAATGCTGTAATAAGAAATGTAGCACAATGCAGAGTAAAAAGGGAAAAGAGGGGGTTGAAAGCCAGATATAAAGTACAAGAAGGGTATTTAAATAAGCTCCTTCCTTGGAAAATGGTGGTTTTGTGCATCAAGGGTGTCTGCCATTTGAACACTGTGAATTTTGGTCAATTTATCTGTCGAATGATCTTTCATTATATGCACAAAACATATCTATACAACAGCAACAAACAAGGCAAACCCATTTAAACATCTGAGAATGCAGACATGATCTGGTGTGTGTGCCGTGCAGTACCACCCAGTGGTCAAAAGCTTGCTATACGTTTCAATGCAGGAGCTTTTTTCATTTACAGAATGTGTAATGCAGAGAATACAGACTTTTAAGCCACCTTTTGTTTCATTATTACCTTAAGGCTATTTGCAGGTCAAAAT
>VKOC01000005.1:29685734-29717249 GCA_009364415.1 Spea multiplicata | reverse complement strand
CAATTAACACAGGGGTAAGGATGGCCACACATCTAATTTCAAATTAGAAAAATGCACACGTACCAAATGTGGCCTTTTAGTTCCCCCAAAAAATGACACACCCATGCATGTGGGGTATCACTGCACTCAGGAGATGTTGCTGAACACATTATGGGGTGTCGTGTGACAGCGGCATATACCAGGAGCTGTAAATTCATACATAAAGTAGGTGTATGTGGGAAAAATACACACACAAAAATACTACTGCAAACTTTGAAAAAATGCTGGTGGTAAAATGTGTGCATGCAAAGAGTTAAAATACCAGCATTTAAAATACCCTGTGGTGTCTAGTTTTGAAAAATATATGGTTTTGTTGGGCACACTGAAATGGCCCGGCTCAAAGATGTACCAAATAGGGCATGGGCAGTGGATCCCCAAATGCTTGTCAACATTGAAAAATGCGCATGCCCCAAATGTGGCCCTTTTGCCCCCAAACAGCCAGGCAAAATCATTCATGTGGGGTATCGCTGCGCTCAGGAGATGTTGCTGAGCACATATTTGGGTGTTTTGTGATAGTGACATAAACGAGAACTTTTTAATTCATACCTGAAGTAAAATGTGTGTGACAAAACAAATGCAAAAAAATGACTACCACAAAGTTTGACAAAGACTGGTGGTAGATATGGTGCATGGAAAGAGTTAAAATACTAGCATTTGGAATACCCTGGGCTGTCTAGTTTTCAAAAATATATGACTTGATGGGGTAAATTGCATTGGCCGGGTTCAAAGATACCCGAAATGGCACATGGGGGAAGAATTACCAGATTTGGAAAAAATGGCTTTGAAATAGCAAAACGCTACCTGTACTTATTGCCCCATAATGGGTAGAAAAAAGCAAAAAAACATAAAAACATTGGGTATTTCTAAACTCAGGACAAATAGTAGAATCTTTTTAGCAGGTTTTTTTCATTACCTTTTATAGATGAGTAAAAGATTTTTCAACTAAAAGTTAGAAACAGTCATTTTTTTCTAAATTTTTCACCATATTTTATAATTTTTTTAATAGTAAATAATATGATACAATCAAAACAATGTCATCTAAAGAAAGCCCTTCTTGTCCTGAAAAAAACAATATCTAATGTGTGTGGGTTCAGTAAATGGGAAAGAAGAAAATTACAGCTAAACGCGAGCAGCGCAGAAATGTTAAAAAGGCCATTGTCACCAGGGGAACAAACAGTAAAATCAGCCTTTGTCACGAAGGGGTTAAAAGTATCACCGTAATCATAGCCTGCTGATGTTTGTAGACAACCATGAATTTGAATAATTTAGTCGAATATACTGATTATTCAATGCTTCTTTTCTCTATTATACATATAAAGCACAAAAACAAAATATTTTGTTCTTATACAAGAAGATATTTTCCCTCCCAAGGCTTTTTGGAATAACTGCCAATATATTATTCCAAAAGCCTTGGGGGGTGATAAATCAGAGCATTATAGAAATAACATCATGAAAAACACACATTAATATGACTTTCACTAGGAATGAAAAGCAATGTATAAAAGGTTCAGATGCGTTTTAAATGGTTTAGTGTTTGGTTTATTATGATAAATTAAACAAAAATGGAAATATCACCTATAGATCGCATCCCGTATAACAAGACATGCTCTGGATTTGCGTTGGTGGTGTTAGGACTGCAGATATTTTTTCTTATCTTGTGCTGGATGCCATTTTTGAATCTAGACACCCAATAAGAAGTGCTCTCCTTTCCCGTCCTCTTGTGCAACTTGTGTACCAAAACACTGAATTTGCACATCTGTTGAAATCAGAAAGTGTAATTTGCTTTATTCAACTTTGATTAGTATTTCACATTAAACAAGTGTTTAGCATACCTACTTTAACCCATCCCTACTAACTGGTCTCCCTCTCTCCCGCCTTTCACCTCTCCAATCCTTACTAAATACTGCAGCTAGACTAATCTTTCTTTGTCACAGTTCCTCATCTGCTGCTCTACTATGCCAGTTGTTCCATTGGATCCCCATATCCTCCAGAATCAAAATTAAACATCTAGCCCTGACCTATGTTAACCCTTAACAACTCTGCACCCCAACATACATACATGCAAATACATCCCTAACCACCCGCTTCATTCCTCTCATGCATTAAAAAACATACTGCCCTGAAAATGTATCATTCCCGAGGAACCGTTAATATGATAAAGGTTGTATTTTGAGCAGTGGGAAGATCACTGTGTTGCAGCTGTTATATCGAGTTTCAATTCATTAATCACAAGTCACAGTATAAGGACAATTTAAATTAACCTCTTCAAAAAAACACAAATATTAGGGCATATTCTGTTAGACCAAAAAATGCAGTTTCAAAAAAGCAATTTTTTTCTTAACCTACTATATCATGAGTTAATCACATACATATACTAAAGTAGTTAAAGAGACTATCTTTGGTTAAAGACACCATCTTTGGTTAAAAGAACATATCGCCAACTCTGGTTAAAAGAATATATCTGTGTAAATTGTGTTACTTCAAGAACATAAGTAACAAAAACAGTACAGAATGTATACAACTTAGAAAAGGAAGTATGAGAATGAATTCCTAAATAATGTAACTGACGATAACTCCAAAAAAACATAGTTCAAGGCATAGTTCAAGGGACTGTTTAACAGTCAGTTTGATATTAGCCTTATTTTACTGCAGTTTGTTATTGATTGTCTTTTTCCACTTATATATTCGGTCTCCATTTTGATATTATATTCAGTGATCTTTCATCATTGTGACTTAATATTAATGCAAAAAAGAAAAGCATGCAGCAGATATGAAAACTTAAGCAAGGGACCCCATGCACCAAGAGGTCTTATTAGCTCTGAGGTGTGAAATATTGCACTGATTTTCCATGACTAGTGCATCCCATATGCCAATTGGATTCTTATGATAATTTACAATTTTAGCCCAAAGTATAAATAATACAATGTCTATATAAATGTGTACATACTAAAAAATTTGGGTTGGTCAGGGACAAATTGTTATACCTCAAGCTGAAGGGGAGACAAAGATCTGATCTAGAATGCAGATAATGAGGAAAGACATCGCATCATGAATGACTCTTTCAGTAAATGGCAAAAGATTTACAGTCAATGTTTACTTAAACAATGGTTATTCTCCATAATTCTGACTGTTCTAGGTATTAAGTGTTATGCTCCTTTAGGATTTTGTATGTGAATAGTTTGGTTACGTTAAGTTGGCTCACTGTTTATATATCCGTCTTTCAGGCTGAGTTACCAAAAGAGAACAGCTATAGGTCAATATTAACATGGCCACATTTTGCAACTAAACAAAAAAATAAATTAATTAATTACCATGTATAAGGCACTATTCACCTGTAATATCAATTTAAGAGTTTTTTCATAATACATCTGAAGAAAGGGTGCAAATAATTGCTTTCCAGGCCAACAATTTCCTTCCAAAAATGAAATAATATTGCAATTCATTTTTTTGCATCAAACAAAGCATATCTAGTTATTGGCGTGATTGACATGATAGGTGTACCCAGATTTCCATACATAAATGCAAAACAACAACATCGTATAGTATCATTTTTCTGATACAACAAAATCATCATGTGTACGCTGAAAATTGTCATAACTTCATTTCTAGTGGGGTGGCCACAAAATAAAAATGTCACCAAATATTTTTACTAACAACGAAGTAGTAGATTAAAAAAAATAATCCATTAAGAATTGAGACCTGACACAATGCAACATATTTTGTAAAATACAGTTTTTTTAATCCCTATGTAAACTTAGAAAACATGGTGCGATCAACATACAGCTACTTACTGATTTCTGCAGTTTTTCCTTTGCACTATAATTTATATGATAATTCCCAAAATTAGCTATTCTGGCTAATAGAATACATTAACAGTTACATGCCTTGCCTATTAATTATGGTACGGAATGATATGCAATGCCCCATTTTTATTGACCTAATTGTAATATACAAATTATTTTAACAACTATGTATTCATGCAATGTAACCAATTTAATTTATTTATTGGCTGCATACACAAATTCAATGCATTCACTTAGTATTTTAAGTAACAGCAGGACACATTAAAATATTTTTATATCACCTATAAGGAATACATACAAAGATTAATATTTGTAAAGGGTGAATATTCATTACCCTGCCAAGCATAGAGATGTGAACACTTCTGTTAGACTAGAGAGTTTATATTATGCATGAATTGCTTCTCTATTTGCCAGCAGGTCGACTTTTAGCTCAGCAATAATTTCTGCAAACTTGGATTTTTGTGCAAAATAAAAGTGACAAATCTGTTTCGAAATACATGATGTGTAAAAGTACAAGGTTTTTTTGTTTATTTTCCTTATTGTAAAGATATTATTTGTCCAATTCCACATGATATGGCTTTTTTGAGTTGTAGGAGAGTGTAGAGTTGTTTGCATGACCTGCCATTGCTAAAAATGATGGAACATTATGTCGGTGCAAGTGAGATGAGTTTTATAATTTTTAATAAGGCTCAGACAAACACAATCTAAAAAAAATATTGCTTTCTATGAACCTAGATGACCTGTTTATTTTCTAATGTTATCACACATATCACCTTTCTGAAGTACTTAGGACACCCCAAATGTATTTTTTTAAAAAAGGTACTCAACATTTATTATTGTTAGTATTATTATGTATTGTTATTGTTATTATTATTATTATTAGTCTATAATGCATTTTTTTTCAGATTGTGATGGTATAAAAATAGTAATGGTACTTAATTTTCAAAAAATACTTTATAATATTGTCACATACGTACATGTATACATACATAAATATGCTTGCCATATGAAGCATGTTTAGGGGGAAACAAATTTCTGGGATATCTACCAAGTATAGTGTTATTATTGTAATTCAGCCCAAACATGTTAGTGAAATTGTCAAAGTTGTTACTGTTAACTGTAATATAGTAATATGCTAAATTTCTGGGTGCAGGTCTTTAAAACAAGCTTAGCGTGGTCATTGACTGACTAGTGAGTATGGACGTGGATTGGTGTCAGTGCTGGGAATTGGAATGCTATATGTAATCTACTTTGAGTTGTATTTATATTATGGTTGAAATGTTATATGGTAAATAATGGCTTGATTAATATTAACAAACTGGTCAATGGCATTGGTCTAGACCAAGGGTGGCTTGTCCTTGAGTGACAGCCCCTCTGTCATGCACCCAGGGCATTTGGGCAGACAATCAGCCCATTGGGCAATGGGCTTTTTGGGAAGATCAAGATCTCATTTTTACTTGGTCAAATAACACTATGGAAATATCTAATACATTTTTATAGAGAGAATTTCTGATCACAAATAAGTAGAATTCTAAACCTAATTGTACCACGTTGTTATAGTAGCAATTACATTGCGAATGGCCTTAACATCCATCACCTCATTACTCTTAGTTACATTACTTAGTTACATGGCAACAATATCTACAGTGAAGCCATATTGGTGCTGTTTAACATGCTACCAATATTTCAAGACAAGTTCAAGCATGGCACAAAAATGTTTAGTCTCAAAGAAATGTTGCACCAACTTTTAACCATCCTTCTGGCTGTGATCTCGTTGATTTTTGTGGAATCTTACATTATGTAGCTATATTAATATATAAGGTATATTTCCCCTGTAGATGTCACTTTGATGTTTTAAAACAAATAAAATGTTAAGTTAAACCTTAAGTAGAGTTGACAGTACCCAAACAAAGGCAATGGGTTTGGTTAAGTGGAGCAGAGAACTTCAATAATAAAATAAAATTTCAATTAAAAGTAAAGTGCTCCATCACACAAAAAAGCATTAAATATAATGTGATGAAAAGACAAAAAAGAGAAGCAACCTTCATGTGTTGGACCATAATGGAACCATGTGTCAGACAACTCATGTTAAAAAGCTCCTGTTCTGGAAGCTCCTCTGCTCAAGGATGGCATCATGCCTGGCTGGACCATAATTATATTTTTAATGTAAAGCAAAAAATGATCTGCTTCATATAAGTAAACCTAAATGTAAATGGGTAAGTTACCTTTTTAAGATAAGGTAACAGTTAACAGAGTAACAGTTATACTATACACCAAATGTTTCTTGTAATCGTTAGCTTCATAGAAGTCTGTGTCTACAAGTGGCAGAGCCAACATTGTATGATCATCATTGTATGATCCACGATTGGCGAGAAATAACTTAGTGGAGAATAATAACCATGCAGATCCCAAGAAGAAATGTAGATGCCTTTCCTCATGCTCTACACATTTGTTTTGAATATGTATATTGCATATTTAGCATGTGATTGCCCTTTCATGGCTTCATTAAGTGTACAAAATCTAGTTTAATTTAAAAAATAGCTTTAAATATCTGTTTATAGACATTACATACACGGAATGCAGATGTTGGGATTCCTATGTTTATTTTTGTTATTTTATATAGAGCCCTTTTAAATAGTTTTAATATAGTTGTTATTTCAAATGAAACATTATATTGAATCATAATGGAAAAATATATGGTCAAAGCTAGTTGTGAGCGTCTGCATGGATAGCTTTGGCATGGATAGCTTTGTTTTCCGCTTGATAGTTCTAATTGCTAACTAGTGCATCAAAGGGTAGTTTTTTGTAATGTAAACGTTTTAACGCAACTTTTTTAGAAATGTTCTTGTATTTAAAATGACACTTAACATTGAAATGAACACTTCTTCAAGAAATAAAACAATATGAAATAATATGTAATTGCAGGACCTAAATATTTAAATGTATTCAAATGTTTCTCTTTTTTTAATATATATATGTATGTATATGATATATATAGCTTATACACAGTAGTATGTATTATTATGGTATGTCATCAGTTAACAGTCTTATTAAAGAGTATAAAAGGAGGAAATAGTTGTTCCAAGAGAGGATAGATAGCTTCCAATCTTTGTTTTTACAGCAAAATAATTTCACTTAAATATAATTTCTTGAATGAAATAGAAGAATTGGAGCTCAAATACACCATTTGGCACTTGCCCATTAAAACACTGAGGGCTTCAACCCCCTTTATCCCTCATTTTAGTGGCACTGGTTACAAGGAGGACTATCTGGTCCTATGTCATAGATTGTCTGAAATACAAGAGTCTATGTTCCATTTTATTTTATAATACAAATCACATTATTAGAGCATCACACTGTACTGTGGGTCTATGACTTAAATTAGCAAATGAAAAGATTAATAGAACAGATAATTGTTTGATTCAATGCAGAAATAAATCTGTCAACACACACAGTAGATTGCAATGGAATAATAGATACAAATGTTTTATCCCAGGTTTTTTAATGAGTTAAAATATATTCGTATCTCACTTTTTCAGATTCCAATCTATGTGAAGATTGCTTTTCAGTTAATAATGATAGATTTGTCCTCTGAGTTGAATCCAGGCCAGTGGTACTTTTTTGCGCTTTTGGATGTAACTTATTAAAATCATTGGAAAGGTTCAAACACTAGAGATGCTTAACCATCTATCATCTTTGTGGTTATATATATAGCTAATATTTTAAATGTATTTTACCATCTAAATTTAAGATATCAGAAAGGGAAAAG
Source organism: Spea multiplicata (assembly GCA_009364415.1). Taxonomy (NCBI): domain Eukaryota; kingdom Metazoa; phylum Chordata; class Amphibia; order Anura; family Pelobatidae; genus Spea; species Spea multiplicata. The sequence continues at coordinate 29,709,638 of VKOC01000005.1, read as the reverse complement.
GCAAAGGTGGACCCACCATAAAGCCACCTAGGCTGGGTGACAATTTTTAAAGGGTGCTGTGGAAGACAATGCAGAACAGACATTTATATCCAGCCCTAAAAAAACTATTTGTTGACTGATTTAAAGAGTGTCTCTATAGTATTCAACAGAAAATCATTTGGAACTGATAAAACATGATATTTACTTCAGCAAATACTGGTATCTTTCATTCAGTTATCGATAAGTGAGTTGACAGATGTTTCATTATTTTACTAATGAAGACATATGACCTATATAGCATACGTTGTCCATTTCAGAGTGGGGAAGAGGGTAATAAGTGCTTTACTGTATGTCTGGTACGTAACACCATGAACATCTAATATTGACATTATCGATATGAAACATGTATGACTGTAGCACCACATTTATTGCACTTGATACAACTTTGTGTTATAAAACGTACAGGTACTAATATACTGATGAATATATATATATATATATATATATATATATATATATGTTGGTTCTTTACTATAAACATGAAAAGAGGTATTCCAGGGTATTATGCTAAATTTGGAGTGGTTACTGTGTAAACCAATGGAATATTCCCAATGAATGTCTTTCAGTAGCATATTGCACTTAAATTGATATTTTTAAATACTGGAAGCTGCGTCTCCACCCTGTAATGTATTACTTTATTCTCAATAGCAAAGTAGTGCTCAATGCCTAGATCGCAGCAGAAGGGTTAAATCACTGCACTCCATCTTTTTCTCAGACAGTCAAGAAAGCTATCTGCAATTATCGTTATGTATTCTGGGCTTTACACACCTTGTCCTGCTTCATTAGCTTGATTCGAACAATTTTGTCTCCAAGAGCCGTTTACAGGATTTTCATCCTTGCAATGTCACTTCAAATAATTTCAAATTTGGGTCTGAAGAAATAGCGTGGATATGTTGCTACTTCTACTTTTCTACATTTAACTTTAAGCATAATAAATTCCTACTAAACAGCTTTTCATGTGTGTTAATGACAAATACATATAATTAGAGATACTTACTTTTTTTGCAATATTGTAATTATACTGTATTTTCCTAAGACTTTACCATTGAGAAGCTGTACTTAATATGATATGTCTTATTCTTTTCTGACAGTGGCTAGTATTCAAAAACTTCCGGCATCATCAGTTCTAACCGACATTAACTTTCCAATGAGAGGTCGAAAAGGAATGGTGGATTGGGCAAGGAATTCTGAAGACAAAGTGGTTATTCCAAAAACTATCTTCACTCCAATGCCATCAGGTAAACATCTAAATGTGAAAACAACACAAATTATTGTTACAAAGTTTAATTTCTAAAATGTTTATTATTTTATTATTATTGACAGAAATGGATGAATCCACTGTATATGTACTTGGAGCGGTATTCTACAAAAATTTGGGGTTATTCTTACCTACTCTAAGGTGAGATCTCAATCTTTATTATATTCAACTAAAAAGAGAAATATTACCACAAGGATGTATAGTTTTTGAATTTATTGTCTGATATTTGACTTGTTAATTATAATCAAAATCGATTGTAATATTGACTTTATTCGTTCTTGATACAATACCATGCCTTTATAGTTTTAAATTCAAATATTGGAAAATGTGAGGGTTGATTTGGAATCCTACTTCCAACTCACGTAGGACGTAACCCACTGAATTCTACATGCATTTGTTTGGCAGGCTGTACATGACCATCTAGCTAGAAAGATCATTTGTAGCTGTGCAGTTAGTCCTTTGAAATATTAGCCAAGCTATCTTTGGCAAGGAGTAATTTTTAAAATGTTCCCACTTGCAAGATAATACAAAATAACAAGATATTTTTAAATTAATCCTTAAACGAAATGCAAAAAAGTCCACATGTTGGATGGAGGTGTAAAAATTAGGATGGGGGGGGTAATCTGGAATGTAATAGTTTCCCTTTATCCTTATACAAATTATTCCATTTTTAATATGCCCTCCTATCCCACCAAAAGGTGGAAACTATTGGCGAAAAGAACAAACTTAAGATGACTTAAATCTAATATATGAACCAGATATATCACCATTCTGTAGAGTTGATCTTAACTGTGTCTTTAACAATGGCCTCTCCTTCTGATCCACAACACTAATGTGTTATTGCTAATGAGAAAATATAGTCACATTGTTATGGATAAGTCACATCTTTAAACCTGAATTTATAGCATTGCCTAATAATGAATGTATTGAAGCACAACATCAATATTTGTAGCCTATGATTCATTCTCCTGACTTGTGTGCAACTAATGATGCTTTCATAGGTACCTGGTGCCTGGTGACCTGTCTTTCATTCATATGTATAATATTACTTGTACAATGTACATTTGGTCTTTCATTCATATTTATAATACTACTTGTACAATGTATATTTGGACATGATGTATAACACATAAGCGTATAACACTGTTTAGGTGACATGTAAAAATACATTACATAACGGCAATAACTACAGCCAATGACAATAACACCTAAAGTTAACTTCTGAGTTCAGCAATTGTGACCATGGGCTTAGCTTTCTGACTTTTGAAATCTTGAGTGGCTGAAACCTAATCAGTGAGACATTAACAGGTCCATCAACCACATGTAGAGGTGGGATACATTAAAAGCACATTATGTTTGAAAATGTGGTATTAGTGGAAACCGAAGCTATAAAAATATTTTATTTTTCCCAGGAAGAAGCCTTATCATGTCTCAAAAATACTTTAGCTGAGGTGCAGAGTGCTGAACATTTACAATTTACATTTGCTAGCAGTTCAGGCAGTGTTCCATTCTTTTGCTCTTAGAAGAGACAGCTGAGTTTAGCTGCATGACCTGCTATTATGAGCCCATGAAGAAGAATGTTTCAATTTACACTGATGAAATATTAATTTCACATTCGCCCAGTCTAGAAATCAAATTACACTAAACTGGATACTTTAATAGTGATGAAAAAACCCAATTTTAAAGAATACTTTAAGACTTTAAAATATATGACAAGTCTATAGGTTCTCATTTTTCCAATAAATAAAGTTAACATTTTAATTACAAATGTCAGTAGTAAACCCAAACTTTACATTGTTACCTTTCATTTCATTTAATGTGTTCTTATAGATTTTGGAGTTTTTTATTCTATTTCAAAAATGCAAATCATATTTTCAGTTGGAAAATAATAGCAAATACTAATTACACAATTACACATAATGTACAATATACATATATATACCAATCAGCCATAATATTAAGACCACTGACAGGTGAAGTGAATAACACTGATAATCTTGTTATCATGGCACCTGTCAGTGGGTAGGAAATATTAGCAAGTGAATATTTTTTCCTGGAAGATAATGCATTAGAAGCAGTTAAAATAGGCAATTTCAAGGATCTAAGCAGCTTCGATAAGGGCCAAATTGTGATGGTTAGACGACTGGGTCAGAGCATCTCAAACCTGCAGCTCTTGTGTGGTATTCCCAGTCTGCAGTGGTCAGTACCTATCAAAAGGGGCTCAAGGAAGGAAAAGCAGTGAACTGGCGACAGGGTCATCAGCGGCCAAGGCTCATTGATGCATGGGGGGCGAAGGCTGGCCCGTCTGGTCAAATCCAACTGACAAGCTACTGTAGCTCAAATTGCTTATAAAGGTTAATGCTGGTTCTGATAAAAAGGTTGCAGAACACACAGGACATCGCAGTTTGATACGTATGGCGCGAATGCAGACCTCTGTCCATTGCTGAAAGCGCCTACAATGGGCACGTGAGCATGAGAGTTTGACTGATGAGCAATGGAAGAAGCTGGTTGGTCTGATGAATCGCATTTTCTTTTACATCACATGGCTGGTAATGTTGTACTGGAAAACCTTGGGTCCTGCCATTCATGTGGATTTTATTTTAACACATACCACCTATCTAATCTTTGATGCAGACCATGTGCACCCTTTCATGGACATGGTATTCCCTGATGTCACTGGCCCCTTTCAGCAGGGCAATGTGCCGTGCTACAAAGCAAAAATGGTTCAAGAACGGTTTGAGGAACACATTCAAGCTGTTGACATAGCCTCCAAATTCCCCAGATCTCAACCCAATCGAACATCTGTAGTACGTGCTGGACAAACAAGTCCAATCCATAGAGGCCCCGACTTGTAACTTGTGTGTGCATAATGATGTGACATCAGAGGCCTTTGGGAAAATTGACTGACAGAATGTCTGGGATATTCATAGAGCCTAATATATACGCTCACGGGGCAGATGGACATCAATGTATGAGGCAGCAGCATAAATATCTTGAAATGGCCAAGAGTTTTCAATCCTATAGATCATCCTGAGAAAGCATAAAAACTATTGATGGTGCAGAAATACTATTGGTGGTAATCACCTTGTATGGAGTATATAAAATATAATATTGGAACTGCTGTTATTGGCAATCAATAAATAGTACACATCATTTTGGATAAAGAGCTTGTTGGCATGTAGAGTTTATAACGCCCCATTAAAGTTTTTTGGATATAGACTATATGTGACGACTTTACAGACTATTTAGATTGGCAATTGGCATACATTGGCCAGTATTTCATGGATAATTGGAAGCCAGGTTGCGTTATTTGATTTTGATGGATGAAATTTTATATATGTATATATATATATATATATATATATAATATATATAAAATTTCATATATTCATATATTCACTGTTTCATATAAACAGTATATATAAGATATATATATATATATTATATATATATGCTGTATATATAATATAAGTTTTAAATCAGAATAACATGTTACATTTACTTAATACTGATGGATGAATTCTACTAAGTATAATAATAATTACTATCATTATGTTACTAAAGTCTTCACGGCAACCAGAAGAAGAGGAGGAGACTTAAAAGCAGACCAAAGAATGCATATTACAAAAAATCTGAAAGAGAGATAGAAGGAAAGGAGTTTAAAAATAATCAATTGATCATTTTGTAGTATATCTTAGGAACAATAACAGCAATTATTAACTCTATCTATTTTTTGAACACCTTGCTGAATAATTCTAATCTGACAAGTTTAGATAATGAAGAAGAGATCATCTCTGCACAGTTACAACCCACTGAAGTGATTACAAATGAGTTTCTGCTTCAATCTTTACAAATTCAGGCAGAAACTATCAAATTAGGGTTTAAGGTGTATATCGAGGATATTAGAAAGGAGTTAATAACACTGTATTGAAAGATAATCAATTCGGTAGAACAGATTCAAGCACTCTTCAGTGGATGTAAAAAATCAGATTGTGTATCTGAATACCACAATTATGGATTTGAGATTAAGGTAACAGATTAAGAAGATAGAAGCAAAAAGATATAACTTAAGAATTAGAGGTATTGCAGAAGTTTGTTAGGAGCCCAATTGCAGGGGATATCTGAGGCTTTGTACTCCGAAATGCATATCGACAGGTAAGTACAGACAAGAGATAAGTCTCACACCAGGCTGATATATATAAAAATAGACTGGCAGGGCAGGTGGCAGGAAGCCCATAGGCAGGGCAGGCTGCAGGAAGCCCAGGGGAGCTGTAGCAGGGACAGAGGAGCTGTAGCAAGGATCGGGGAGCTGTAGCAAGGACATGGGAGCTGTAGCAAGGACATAGGGACTGTAGCAAGGACAGGAGAACTGTAGCAAGGACAGGGGAACTGTAGCAAGGGCAGGGCACACGGCTTGGAAGACCGCAGGCAGTGCACACGGCTTGTAACCCCTCAGGCAGGGCACACGGCTTGTAACCCCTCAGGCAGGGCACATGGCTTAGAAGATAGGTAAGTCTGGAACATGCTGGACTCAACTCGGGTAACCAGGTTCAGCTGTCCCAAGTAATTGGATATGGGTGCTCCAGAAAGGGAAGGGTGGTCCTAGTGGCTGCAGGTAGACCTGACTGGAAATAATTGTTGCATAGTCCTGGCAGGCAGGGTGGACCCTGACAGAATCTGATATATATATAGATAGATATATATCTGTTAAAAGGGAGAGCCTTGTATAAGGATAGTATGTGTTTGACCAAGAAATACAAATTCTGCATTCGTTATGATTAAGCTCATCTCAATGAACGTTTTACTTTAGAAGACTATCTCAGGAAAGAAAAGGCAGCTTTTTTAAAAGAAACTCATTGGAAACTAGGCTAACGATGTTTGTGAAATATGATAATGGATAAAGAAATTGATATTTTAAATGTCATTACTGATCCATCTATTGATAAAATTATTAGACCAACTATTTTAAAATTGGCAAAGCTAGTTATAGAATGGCAGAGATCGAATTATCTTTTAGACATATGGAGAGCGCTCAATCCTCAAGAGAAAGATTATCCCTTCTTCTCTTCCATGGATTTAACCTATCCTCTTGACAGTAAGCTCATTTGAGCAGGACCCTCCTTATTTCTTGTTTGAAGTTGAATTCCCATCGCACGATGTTGCAGAATATGATTCCACCATATAAGACAATATATAATAATATTCAAGGTTGGATACCTTCTTCTGCAATGCCAATCTCCATAGGCACATAAACTTAATTTTAGAGTTTGACGACACTGGAATTCCAATGCTGACCCTGCCATTGGATCCAGAGAAAGCCAATACCAGCGTCAGATGGGATTATGTACTGTAGATGCCATATTAGATACATTTGGAAATCTTGGTTCTTTTAAAGATCCTGTTATGGCTTTTTATTCCACTCTGAGGGCTAGAGTCAATGCACCTTGCATTATATCAGATTGGATAAAATTGTATTTTATTGGTCGACTATGTATATGTAAATTTAATTTTACATTTTATTAAAAAAGGCTTTGTGTAATGGGGTGAATGGGTGGTATATTTAATTGAACAATTATTGTTTGCCTTTTTGAGATTAAATGCATAAATAAGATTAAATGTGTAAATGGTTAATGTGTAAATGAGATTAAGTGTGTAAATGATTAATAAATAACAAATAAAATTGAAAACAAACCAGAGTCGATAATATTGATTGTTGGCTCTTACATATTCTTTCATATTCATTAACTCATATGTAAAACCTACCTGAAGTAATGAAAATAATACACCAGTGAAAAAATGTATATAAAACCAAAACAATAATTTTATTTTTAACACAAGCTTGAGTGCTAACATTAAAAAAAAATGTTGGTATTGAAGTATACACACAGCCCAGTTGGCTCTCCCAATATTACCAGTAGTACAAACTCACTATGTACATATATATTGTGAATTAGAAAATATAATATACGGTGTAGAAGGGGGTTAAACCCTTGTGAGGTATCCATGTGTTATATCCATTAAGGACCACTATCCACCAGTAAGTACCAACGCTAATCTTTTGATAGGCATAGATGAAATCCATTGAGTTGTCATCCAGAAGGAACGTTATATGCCTAGATGTGACCCCATATCATTCTGCTTGATGGACAATGGATGGAGAGTACCAGTGTGTATGCACATATGCTCACTACCATCATTACTTTATAATGTAGGTGCACTGGTCTGTGTTAAAATAAAATAATTGTTTTGGTTTTATACAGAGTTTTTTTTTTTTGTTTCCCCCTGTATTTTTTTTACATTGTCTCCTGCTTGAGGGGATCTTTTATAGATGGGTGAAGACACTTCAATATTTCATAAGAGGCACCAAGACGGATCAATATAGATTGTCGTTTATTGTTACTGTTATTTTTTATTAGTTATTTATTGGTTCAGCACTTGAATTGCTGGTGGCATGGTTTTCTTTCAAAGTTTTACTTATAACAGACAGGTGTTAGTAGAAAATAATTACTGGAATAATATTGTTATTATCACCTCTTGGGCTATAGTGTACATATATATCAAGGCATGCCAAAAATAATTCATGCAGTCACTGGTTTCAAGTTTTGTTTAGAAAGTTGTCTGAGTACTAACCTTAAAAAAGAGCAAATCATGTCTGTCTGTCTATCTATCTATCTATCTATCTATCTATCTATCTATCTATCTATCTGTCTACAAACAAAGGATGGCACTTTCATACAGCGTCCGCTCGATATTAAACAAAAGTATACTGAGTTTTGGTAGACAATTTTGAATAAATCTGAATACAGAATTGAGAGGTTAAAGAAGGAGGAGGGACTGCCAATGAAATAAAATAGTTTATGTTGCTGCATGTGGAACAATGGTCCATACAAATGTAAAGCACCAGTGAGGAGGGACATCTATGCTGTAATTAGAAATAAGTAGAGAAAGAGCAGGGATTGCTACTAATTGTTTTTCTAAACCAACAATATTGAAAATGACTCTCTTCACATTAGCAGGCAGTTCTTGTGTAATATCTTTTACCTTGTTTACATCACAATACCAGAATTATAAATATATATGAAATATAAACTGTGTCACGCAGGCCACTGTATTTTTCCCATTACACACATATTGTTGATAAACATTCAGGCCATCTTCCACTTCCAGAACATACTATATTATTGTGTTTACATTTCAGTTCTTGTTCTGAAAGACACATTTTCATGTTCAGATTTAAATGCACATCCATATGTGTTGCCATAAAATCCAGTCTGCATGTCACTTACCTGTAGAGTCTTAGTGGGTTCTGTTTTAACATATATTTGATCTGTTAGTTTTAAGTGACTGTGAAAAGTATTATAATAAAAAATGTAAATGTGTTTTATTAAATAAATGCATAATTCATATATAATATGCATAATAATTTTTTAAAATTAAAATCAGATCATTCCTAAAGTGCATGCAGATACTAAATGTATATTTTAAAGCAAAATGCAACATTAATATTGCTTAGTTTGTGACTGCCATAATATAGTTATGCTTGTGCATTGAAACTGATACATTTATTCATTTGCATTTGATTTCCTTTGAAATAACTTCTTGTATATTTGGATAACGTGTATATTTTGTATGCTCTTTTTTTCCAGAAACTTTACTGTAGTGAATTCTAGAATCATTGTAGTTACTATTCACCCAGAACCTAAAGCCGCCGATGCTTTGGTGGAAATTGAACTTGCGCATTTAAACAACGTAAGTATGCATTAGCAATTAGTCTATCCCAAAAAAAAATCACATTTTGATTGATATATTATGGATTTCTTAGCAATAAACCAGGTTCATTGGTATTTAGGGTACACCATAACTTGTACTTTCATGCAGGGATAGTTTCCATCAAGTGTTTTTAATATTTAAAGTACACTGTTTTATTTCCAGAGCATAAATTCCTCTGTTAAAAACCGTTTATAGTCTATAAGTAGAGTTTTTTAATGCAAATGTGGCTTAATAGGCTAACAACTAGCAGAAGAACAGAATAAATTGTCATGATTTCTGCAACATTATTGAATAAATTCATGTGTATTCCGAAACTTTAAATGCCCAAAGAAAAAAACACTTTTCTTTTAGGTATGTGGTTATATGCATGGCAAGGAAGCAACGATTTTGAGTTTTTGACCTATTGATTGCTTTTTTATGAAACTATGTAAGGCATTTAGAAGAACAAAATGCATTTTAAATACATTGAATTTATAAACACATTCCCTGCTGTTTCTATGCAAATTGTGTGGCATTTTGAGCTGTGTGATACAGCAAACATTCTGTGCTCCTGGAAAAGAGGAACATCATGGATGGAGAGAGGGAACAGGGGATCTGGTCCAAAAAGGGACTGCCGCTCCTCAGTAGGGACACTTAAGAGGTATGAAATTGCGTAACTTTGTCCTGTATAAACACAAAAAACTACTAAGGAGCGAGTCCCTTTTTAGGACCCAAATCTCCAATGTGGCACTTAAATTGGTCCTATCTGTCTCTATGGGGCCTGCTGACTTGACTAGGTCAAGCAGAATCTCCTGGGCAGCTTTGCTAAGACCCAATCTACCAGTTGGGTTACTAACTTTAGTTGCAACAGCTCTCAATGGACTGTATACTGTAAAGAGATGTAGCATCTTTTACGCAGTACTGAAAAAGAGCAGGAAAAAGGAGCATTATCTCCTAGGGTTGTTAGGTCCTGGGCCACACTTAGGGAAGTGACCCCACATAAATACACTGCTGCAAATAGGATGCACTTGTGTGACAAGTTTGTAATTGTAAATTAGGTATGATGACAAAGTCCTCTGTGAATAAAATAATTATTTTGATTAATCACCCTTGTTTCTTAAATATGGCTCATAAATAGGTATCTTGATTTAAGACATCTAAACAGGCTCAGATTCATTAACATGTCAGCTGTTGTCATTGTTCAGCGTCACCACCAGAGAAAATTTATAGTGTTAAGATCAGAAAGTATTTACAGTATTATTTTCTTAATGACAACCAGGAGTTATTTGTTATGCTGCAACGGACAGGGAAAACTGCATGCGTATTAAGTACATTTAGTAGCGGCAATGTATGAGAAGTAGAAAAAATATTTATGTCAGTGATATAATGTTTCTGGACAAGATTATAAATAGATCTGCTTATACAGGGCTTGTAAGAGAACTGATTTTAATGATTACTAAGAAACCAATTTTCTTAGCTGCTGAACTACCTTAGCTTTTTCATCATTTTGTATTGAGACTCACCTATTTGTTTTTAATTGCACTTTGTAACAGATGCTAAATTGTAGAGTCACTCTTTTCAAACATTAATGTATTGTTTAATAGATAATAGTGCTGTACCTGCTTTACTGGAAATTAAATTTTAATGCTAATGTCAAAAAACAAAAATTAATCTGCATAGCAGCACTCCAAATGTTCTAAAATTCCTATTATGCCTTGCCAGTTTGTAGGGTTAGCTGGTTGTGCATCCTGGTTCTGCATAAATGCTTTTTGGAAAGTTGTGATTGCCTAATTAATTAAAATTAAAATTATAGAAATACACAAAACATAATACTTATTAGTTATAATATGTAAAAAGTATACTTAAATAAGAAAAAAAAATCAATAATTTCCATTATTACCTAAGCAGGGGCGTAACTAGAAACCTCAGGGCCCCGGTGCGAGAATCTGTTAAGGGCCCCCCACCCCCTCATCTATCCTTTCTGTGGGACAATCTTCCTCTCCCTCCCTAACCCCTTTCCCACATCTCCCCTCCCCTCTCTACCCACCTTCTCAAAATCTTCGGCTCTCCTCCCTAACCCCTTTCTCACAATCTCCTCTCACTCCCTAACCCCCCTTTTATCATACAATCTCCCGCTCTCCCTCCCTAACCCCCCTTTCTCACAATCGTCCCCTCCTCCCTCCCTAACCCCCCTTTCTCACAATTCTCCCCTCTCCCTCACCAACCCCCCTTTCGCAACACATCCTACCCTCGCTCCTCCTCTCAGCAAATCTACCCTCCCTACCCACCTCCTCACAATCCTACCCTCCCTAAGCCCCCTCCTCACAATCTCCCCCTCTCCTCCTCCTCCGAACAATCTACCTCCCTACCCCCCCCTCCTCACAATCTCCCCTCTCCCTCCTAACCCCTTTCACAATCTCGCCCTCTCCCTCCTAAACCCCCACTTTCTCACAATCTCCCCTATCAGCCTACGCTAACCCCTTCTCACATCTTCCCATCTCCCTCCTGCCTCACAATGCTATCCCTCCTACCCCCCTCCTCAGCAATTCTACCCCCTCCCACAAATCTAACGCACCCCCTCCCGCACAATCTACCCCCCCTCCTCACAATCTACCCCCCTCCTCACAATCTACCCTCTCACCCCCTTCCCCGGTCACTTACCTTCAACTGTTGGGAGCCGCCGAAGCCGCTGCCGCTGCCCAGAGTGCAGCGTGAGGAGTTTGTCTCGGGTGCCGGCGCTTCATTGCTGAGCGCCGGCATATGACGTCATATGCCGGCGCTCTGCGTGAAGCGCCGGCACCCGAGACAAACTCCTCACGCTGCACTCTGGGCAGCGGCGGCGAGCAGAGGAGTCCCGGACTTCTGTCAGTCAGGGGGGCCCAAGAGTTGCCGAGCGGTCGTTTTCACCGCTTGACACCCCTTGGGCCCCCCTGACTGGCAAAACTCCAGGGCCCGGTCGCAGTCGCGACCCCTGCGACCCCGGTAGTTCCGCCACTGTACCTAAGCCACAGCGGAAAAGTGACCAATTTATGTTTGGCAGCATCCCCTGATTGCAGTAATACCACACAGACATATTTGTATATGTTATATCCATACTTTAATATTACCTATTTATTATACATTTATTAATACTACTGGCTAAAGGAGTTTGGAGGTAGTGATTATATGCAATTGTATCGAGTGTCTTTCATCTTATGTACTAATACATTCCAGATTAAGTGGCCTTGCCATAAAGACTCCACAATGCTGTTTTAGAGTTGTTCTTAGAATTGTGTGCATCCTTTGATTTTATCATCCCATGTAAAATGAATCACTGTTTCATTTTTCAATATATCCATAAGTGCACAGTGAAGTGACCAGAAAAAATATCCCTGCTGATTTAAAATTGTTAAGATCACCATTGGATTTGTTGGAGCAAATCTCTCTCTCTCTGTAAGACATTCAGTTCCCCATGTAATGTTTTTCTAATATGTTATTCCACAGTACGTTGGGTAGTGACTCATGTTTTTTATTTATTCGTTTTCCTCGAAGGACAATTATTATTTCAATATCAATGAAACACCTTCTACCACTGGTAGAATATTCATTTGGAATTATATATATTATATATATATATAGATATATATAAATATATATATATATAACTGTACATATATATTACTGTACATTGGTTCATATCCAAAATGATCATTCATTATGGGGAATCCATCCAATATTGGAGTCAAGCAAGCAAAAAACTCAAGATTCATTAATCAAGACGGGCAAAGTTACTCAATGCCTTACAAGGAGTATATTGATAATTTATCTCTTTTATATGAGATTGCTAGTAAAACTGCATGTCAGACAACATAGTAGTTTCATTATAGTATGTAAATTGTGGCTATAATATATGCATTGTGTCACTGTGAAATGATTTATGATAATCTATTATGCTAATATGCATTATCGTTTAACTACAATATTTTGCAGTATTATGCTTATAGCTCAATTATATTTGCACTGGATTGCAACATTAATGGAGGAATCATTACATTCCAAAATCAAACCAAACAATTGAAACTTGCATAGATATGCAATGTTATTTTTTAACGTGATTAGATTAGGTTTAAGCATGGTACTCTAAAAGGTTAATTGTCAGCATTATAAACAGAATAACAGATTACAACTGCAGTAAGAACCAAAATCTGTCTACTTTCATGTCCCATTAAAGTAAAAAATACTGATGTATGTGAGACATAACAGAGGCAAACAAAACTTGCATACTGTATAAGGATTTTGAGAGCCTTAGTAAATTTAGAATTAAAGAAAGTACAGCCCTATGTAGCTGATACATTTAAGTATCACAAGAAAATTATTATATGACAACATGCTAATACAGTATTATAGTATGAACGTAAGCCCTCACAAACATGAATGGTTATCTCACGCTCAACTCGTTAATTCACTACTGTGACTGTTGGTCATTTAAACATCCAAGTAGCACTCCAGAATCACTCACAATAAAATATATGCATTAAACATGATGTAAACATATATATATATATATATATATATATATATATATATATATATATGTTGTTTACATTCTCACTATCTAATGGATTACGCTTTCATGGTTTCATGGGTCTAGGAGTAACTTCATTATTTAGAGCACTGTACAATAAAGTTTAACCCCTTAAGGACAATGGGCGGTCCCAAAACCCATGGAAAACAATGCATTTTGAGCCTGTACATGTGCGGGCTTTGTCATTAAGGGGTTAATCCCAAACCATGTCATTAAAAAGTATGCAAAGCTCAGGTCAGTGACTGATCAGTACCAGCCGTACACTTCTAGCACTTGAGAACCCAAAAATACCAAACATGGACCTTTAAGTGGTTGACATGTAAACAACTACATGACCATAGGTATTCAAAACCTCGTGTCACCATCATGCAATGCAGAGTTTGAAAAAGTAAAATATCACTGTGACTAGGATATTAAACATGCCTTGTATTGTTTGTCTTTATCTACCGCATGAAAAGAGTTCTAGCTACATACATATATCACCAGTCATTAGGTGAAATATATGTACCCTTTAAGCCTATGGACAGCTTGAATGTATACATAAATTCACTTGGGGTTTGCAATGTTTTTAAAATGTTTCTAGTAATTTCATTTCCCAGCTTCAGTAACTTTACCAGTTTTTGTTTTAGAATAAGATATGGGCCATTAATTATTCTTTGACATTGTCCCTATTTCTTTTAGCCGGCTGTTATTAGAAATCTGCCATGAAAAGCTGACATGGCACAAAATATTGTTACGTTGTCTTCGAATTTGGTAGACCTGGGATGTGTTTCTAATTTCAGAACTTTACAACAGACAAATCATTTCCTTGGTTTCTCATTTTCCATTCCATTGTTTTCCATCAGTTTTCAAAAATTATATAGTTTAATGTGAATATGATAAAATATGACACACGTTTTAAGCAGAGAATACGATTACTTTCTGTACTGTAAATGGAATTTGTAACTTTCAGTGTTACAATGATTTTTATTCAAGTGATTGCATTGCTTTTTAATGGATCATATTAAAAACATTCCTGACATAAACTATGCAGTATCCTACATGAGGGTGATTGTTGGACATATGCTTGTAATATCTATTTTGAACATAAATGTATATACAAATGATTGTCTCGTCTATTCCGGAGTGGCACAGTGCCATATTTCATTGGTTAACTAGATTATTTCCACACTTTTACCTTTTTTTAAAGAAAAGGATACTTGCATCAGAATCACTTCCTATACATAACCCCACTGTACTAAAACATGATATTTTAGCAATCATTAGAATGTTTTGGAAGAAATGTAGTCTTCATATTTTGAATGTGAGACAAACTGAATATTAAAAGAAGAATTTAATAAGTAAGGGGACAATGGCGGTTTTGTATAGAGAACAATGTATTTGGAAAGGGGTTAAAAGTGAGGCTACCAACAGAAATATTCAATCATAGCTATATTGATATTGTACAAAAATACACCAGCATTGTACTTTATACACAACCCCCTGAAAAAATGGGAAAAATCAAGCACTGCTGTGTAGTTGATGAACATTTTATATATTTTAACACAATGTGTATGTAGGGCCATTTTTTGCTGCTTAATATAGGACTATAGCATTGTTTTAGGGGCAAAGTCACTTCTTAGCGTGGTCTTTGTCAAACCATGCACAATTCTCCATGAATAATTAATGATAGAGTGACTGATTAGGAAGTGACAAGTGTGATGAAGTGTATGTGGAATCTCCATTGGCTCGGTATCTGTGGTAATTATTCCTCTTGGGTTGAAATGTCTTTTTGCTCAATACGTGAAGGCTCTGTTGTATTTTCTTGTGTTCTCTGAGGCACAGTTGAGAGCAGTATATATGGATTTATATATAGACTTTTAGTGTATGAGAACGGTAGCAGAACACTGTGGTTCTGAACAAGTCTGCTACAATGGTCCCAAGACAGCATCTTTACCTCCCCAATCCATCCTGCAGAAATGATACAAAATGCTGACTATGTAGGTGAAAAGCAGAAAAAGTAAAGCATAACAAGATTTATATATTATTTCAGAAGACTGCCTTTTTGCATTGTGCCTTAAATATGGTTTCTACACATGGACATAATAAATGAACGGAGCTTAAAAGTATTTCTTATTGTTTGCATATGTTATAAGTTAATTAAAACAGAAATAAAAATAAAAGTTCTCCTAGCCTTTCCTCTGCACAACTTTTAAGAAATAATTTCAACTATAGGAAAGCAACAGCATCCATAAAAAAGGTGAGATGGCAAAGAAAATAGAGATCTTCAGGAATTAAAGTCCTTCAAAAAATGGTGTATCATAGAAACAGAAGAAATTGACATTAGATAAAAACCATTCAGCCCATATTAAGCTCTTCCACTTATGCTGGGATGCCGTTCCACTTATCTAAAGTAAAACTTCCTTACGTCATATAATTGCCATTTGCCCAAAGCTTCTATCATGTTCATCTGAAGTCTGGGATACCACTATTTACTCAGGGATTCCACGATTTGGCTAAACAAGGTAGAAACTAGACTTGGGCATCTGAGTCTGAGACAACCGGTCTGAGTAACTTAGCCTGGAAGGAATTGGGATTTAAGTCCCCCTGGCAAATGGCAGGGCAAGGTACACCTCAGACAACTTGGCCTGGGGAGACCAATAGCAGCTGCCCTTCATTGTTTGAAGCCAGAGGAGCCCCCTGCCAGCTACCAATGGAGTCGCTCTTACAGACCTTTAACTGCTGTCTTGATGCTACCGAATCAAGTTAACCCCTCCTAAGCTACGAGGAGTTAAGGTAGGCTAGAGCCAGTGACTTTTATAGGGGGAAGGAACCAGGGAGATTAGCTAGGAGATATTTACAAAGACAAAGACAAAGAAACAAAGATTCTTCGTGTTGTGCTTCTTTCTCTTTGTGTACATTTACCCGCCGCCATATTAGTTTATTCGGTATTCGTGTTCGTTTTCATGTTCTCCCGAATGCAAAGCACTGTCTAGTAGAAACCACTTGCAAGACTTGCTAATATCTGCCGTTCCAAAGCACTGTACCGGCAATGCTTTTATAAAGAAACTATATTAACAGTTCGGCACAATATTATGGTACTATATACATCAATAATTGATAATTAAAATATAAACCCTTTATATAATAAGGGAGCACCCTAAAACTATTTCTTATGATCTTCATACTTGTCCAATGTAATTAATGAAAATGTTTGTGAAGCAGAATTGAACACGTATATGAAATAATTGTTATCATTGAACTAAATGTTCTCCAATGTGTACTGAGAGTTTTAAAAAAAGAACCCAACAACATTTTTTTCAGTATTTTTAAAAACATGTTATTGCTAAGAGGTAGAACCTTGGAGCTTTGGGAGCTGTACAGGATTCCATTTAAGTGGGGCACTGCTGCCAGCTGCCACTGTGGGCATAATGGCTGTTTAAAGTATGGACAACAATTAGTATGGATAGTTACATCAAACAAAAAACGAATGTGTATTATTCATGAATGTGTAACATTCTCAAACAAAAATTGAAAAAAAATCACAAATATATATATATATACCTAGGCATTTGGTTGAATGTATACGTGTGTAATGGATAGAAATAAAATGCAACAATTGTGTATACACAACAGCGGTAAAGTGACACTTAAGCATAAACTAGACAGTGAGTCATTCTTAATTCATATATAGGGTGACAACTCCAAATATTACAATTTAACCCCTGCAAGAAACCCGGTACAATATATAAATGACCAAAATGTTTTTTTTTTGTGAAAAAAACTATTTTGTGTACATAGTTTGTCTCCTATATGTTCACAGGTGTTTTAAACTTTCAATAAAATTACATATAAAAAATCTATTATGAACAACATTGTCAATGCTTTATAAAAGACTTTTAAATTAATATTGAATATTGTTTAATATTTGTCACTTTGTAGCATTAGCTGCTAATGCAGGGGTTAACTGTCTGTTGAATGCATTGTTGGTAAAATCAACAAGGGGAGGCAGAGATAATGTGTGGTACAGAAGCATGTACACTCTTGATTGATCATCATCTCAGTTGCAATCTATATATGTATCCAAGAATATCTTGTGGATATTCACGATTTCTTTTTGTTTCATGCTACATACTGGTGGGTTATTGCTTCTATTTTCTGCATAGTGCACAAAGCTGCAAAATAGATGGGATGATTTCCAATCCATTGCTCTGTATTTTTCATCATACATGACTGTCCATTTCACTTTCATTTGATTTCCTCCCCAAAGGGTTTATGGTAGCAAAATACATTTTACTTTTTTTGTTCTTTTTTCAACTGCATGTTTTCTGTTTGCACTTATTGGGAAACGTGTATTTATAATTTTCTACCATGCCCAATTCCCTTTTATGCATTAATGAGGGGTACTTATATTTGTGAATAAATAAAGAAATTATTTTATTATAATCCTGCCTTTTTTTGTTTGAACAAAACTCAGAGGGCTTTTTCCATTTGGAAACTGAATTATTTGTGTTATGTTTTCTCATGCTGTCACAGTCTCACTATCTCTCATACTCTCATTCACTCTCTCATGCTGTCTATGAAAGTCTCCCTACCTTCTCCGCCAACCCCTTCCATGTCCCTGTTAGACTTGGGCACCAGGGGGCTCTTCGTGTTCGTCTTCTTGCTCGTCTTCGGCAAAAAAAAAATCTTCGTATTACGCGAATATTCGCCTGTTCCTGTCTTCTCTTCGGGCGAATATTCGTGGACATTCTTCGTGCTCGTTTTTTCTTCGTTTTTTTCTGTTTACAGCCCCCTGCTGGCGACCAATAGGGTCGCTCGTACAGACTTTTAAACTCCTGGTGCCGTAACTTGTCCGGCAGATACCACTGGTCTCCCTGTTCTATCAGTTAAATGTCCGTACAAGCGACTTTATTGACAATTTAAAGACAATTTTGCACTTCTTTGCTCATATATACCAAGGGTGCCAATGATGTCAGCAGTGAAATCACATCCACTCATTTTGTAATATCACAAGTATAGGTTATGTAATTTATGTGTTTAAAAAACAAACAGACAAGTAAATCTTTGCCATTCAACTCAAAGAAAACTCTCCTCTAATAACTCATTTAATACACTTGCAATGCATACATCATTTTAAGATAGTTTTATTTACTGGACCATTTAAATATGCACAATGATGGGCCAAATCATCCCATGTTGCAAGAGATGGTTCTGGTAATGCACGACTCAGCTGGTGAGATATAAAATGTTTTAATTCAACTGTCACTTAGTTTAATGAATAAACTAGTATTGTCTATCATGCAACTACCATAATCCTATATTAAAAACTACCAAATACACCACTGTAAAAGCACCCGCTAAATTGACTGTGTTATACTGTTAAATTCATCAGTAATCCTTAAAGAGACCCTTCTGTTCTTTTAACTTATTTACAGAAGTTCAACAACATGCTATTTTAAACTTCTATAACTGTAATTGGGGGGTTTTAGGTATTCTACAAGTCTTATTATATAATACCAGATTCTTTTGGGCTCAAATTTACGAGTTAAGGGGTTAAGTAGTGGTTGAGTATATTCAAAGTAAATTGCAGAGGTAATTTAACATATGTGTGATATCTGGCAGAAATTGACTAATGAAATTTCAGTTTAAATTGATTCATGCTGATTTGTACAGACATATTGGAACATACTGTAAGTAGTTATTTGGTATTTTGATCTGAACATAGCATGTCTCTTTAGAATCCACCTCTGTTTAACAGATGGAACTCAGAGAGAAGACAATCCTGTATTTAGGTTAGCAGCATGCTATGTGTCAAGACATAAGGTTGTTTCTGGGGTCTCTGCAGGTAGCTAGATCTGAGCGTTGAACTGTGTATGATCTTTTACTCAAATTTATTCCATATGGTGTCTAAGAATTAAGCAGATGTGTGAAGAAAATGCCATACAATAAAATGGCATACAATAATAATAATAATAATAATATTAAAAACATCTTGGTTGTGAGTATTATTCCACGCATGCATTAAAACTTGGATTCATGTTTTATAGATATTTTCAAAATATGTATTTCTTGTTCTGAGTTGGGATATTTTAGCAAAAGCCAAGTAACAGATCAATTCTGTATCCCTGGATGGGGTTTAGGAACATGTTCTTCATAGCCTATTGTAAGGCTACTCACAGCTCCTTTCTGCTGCACTGTAGGTAGCCGTCCTTCAGTCACAAGGGCAGGCTAAAGAGGCAGACTCAGGAGCTGATCCATGAAGAAATGAGCATAACTGCCTATTTAATGTAATTTCCTCCAGAACAGCTATTTGGGTTTAAATATTAATGACATTGCACACGTACATTTCAGATGCTGTTCTATGTGGATTCACAACAATTAACTTGTTTGTTCTCTTTACTTTATTTAGCAAAATAAAAGATTGATTTTATGAACTGATTGGAAATGCAGTGATGTGTCTAGTTCTCAGACAGTAAAGTGACACACAATAATGGTATGTTTTATTGCATTAAAGAAACACATAATAATTTATTTTTATATTTTTTTTTTTCTGCTTAGGGTACATTGAAACCATACTGTGTTCTTTGGGATGACTCAAAATCGTAAGTGGACTTTTTGATATTTATTACCCTTTTGTTGCATTTGTTTTCCTTTTGCATTGTGATCTTTTGAATTGTCACATGTATATCGCTTAAATACAACTTGCATTCAATGCTACAGAATTCAAGTATTTCAAGGGTGTCTAATTCAAGCAAGCCTCTGTCCCATTAAGAATATATTTATGGTAAGAACCTAAACATTTGGTAGAAGTCACAGAACAGTGATATATTTAGTTAGATAAAGCTATGCAAGAGAGAAGATGAATATATAATGTTTAATTATGCATGGATAGGCATAAAGCTATCTTACATGTTGATTTGGGACAGTGTCGTGTAATAAATGTTTATCTTAGTTCTGTTACTAATTAACATGCACTGTATGTGAAACACATAGGCTGTGGTGGGGTAAAGGTGATGGAAAACCCCTCCACTTAAAATTAAGGGGGATAGCAGAGCCATTATTAGACACTAATCTAAAACCACCAGACGAGTCCAGAGACTTGCTGTACCCACCGAAATCTCATAGTGATGACATCACTGCTAGGGATTCTGGGTAGGTGTGCTTATTCGGTTGACAATGATCACCTTTTAGGTGGCAGCACTACAAGATTTCTGTGGGAACAGCAAGTCTATGGACTTGTCTGGTGGTTTAAGATTAACGTCTAATAATGGCTCTGCCATGCTCTTTATACACACAGGAAATTGTAACTGCTCATCAGAGGCCATTTATTTACCGTTTTTGACATGTAAAACATCAAAGTGAATGATTGAGATAAAAATAGAAACTAGATTCTCTTTACAAGCAATATTGTGTCTGTTTATAGTAGTTATTTTCCCGGTCTTAGTGATGGCTGGATTCTTGCTTTAGGATAAACGTGTTGTTCGCTGGTTTTAGCACAATAGATAAAAACGTAAACGTGAAATCCTTTTTTCCTAAAAATGAGAACCCAACAGGGTTCCTTGTCATATTATTTGGTTATGATGTCACAAAATATATGCAACAAAATTTTTATATGAAATTTGGTGTCTGCTGTAAAAGGTTAGAACTGATGCCGAAGACAAAATCCTTGCAAATATTTTTCTAGTCCCTGCTGAAATAACCATAATAATAATCACCGTGATTACTTGAATGTGCTACTCCACTTAAGGTGAGTCATAAAATATCATCAGATAAGTGCTGTATCACGTAAAGGGGAGAATGAGAAACAGGTCTGTTTCCTTTTTTTTCCTTGAAGCTCCCTAATATGGAAAAATACATTTGAATTTTCGTACCAAACTGGTGTTGCTTAGCAGGACCTGTCATTCAACGTTGTATCTCCCAAATAGACCGTCTGCAAAATAGACAGGCCTAATCGAGCAAAGGGATTCGATTGGCAGAATAAAGAGTTCCTGAGGGGGGGGGGATTTAAAACAATTAAAAGAAAAGGAGATTGTAGAACCATTCAGTTCAAACGTATTTGAGTTAGTGCACTAATGATCAAGAAACTAAATAAAACTTCATTTGTATTGTGATTTGTTTACAATGAGCAAGCTACAATTGCTCTTGGAATCAAATTTAAAACTCTTTAAAAAGTAGCAACACTACTGATCTGCAAAAAGTAGTGCATTTTTCCCAGACTAGAAATTGAATTAAAAGAAAGGATTCTGTTTATGCAACTTTTTTTCTAATACATCAAAAAAGTAATCATGCATCAAAATATATTTCAATCCCATTGTGATGCGTTTGTAAAAGACTTGAAAAATATAGCTATACTATGTATACTTTTTTTTTAACTGAACGTCGCAATTGAACTGCAAGGTTTGGTGGATTTTCTATTCCTGTTTCAGCTTTTCTTCTTTATTGACATTACATTTATGGAACTTGCTAGTATTGTTTATCAGATGTTTTATTACACTTTCTTGTTTGTTTACATTGCATCTTTTGCTCATGAATCTGTATGTCGTGGTAAAATGTAAGACCGTGCAGTTTTGTGGACCATATAATGTCTCTTTTATTGGAAATGTAAATTATTTGAGTATTCTCCCGGGGATAACTAATCTATAAAGCCTTAAGTTCTCAGTACAAATGCTCAGCGTATTTTGACCTCGAACCCATAGTTTATTCCAAACCCTGCACTTCACAGTCCAGTGCATTTGCAGTGACATTGTTCATGCGTATGTACGGCTGTAAAATATTGGTTTAAAGTTGAAGTGATGGCGCATTTTGTCTTTTAGAGATAGGCGAAGCAAACCAAGTCGACTACCCTGTTTGTGTTCCAGTGAAATCTGAGCACTGTTTCAGTGAGAACTGACTGAAAGCAGACAACCGCTATAAGACACATGTTTGCAATGCAGAGGTGCAAGGAATATAGGTTCATATGCTTTGGCTGCTTCCATTTTTGAGAAGGAGTTGGTGGGCCTCTTGTTGACGCCACTCCATACTTACCTGACCTGCCACTCCAGCATGTGGCTGTAGGCTAGATATGCTCAGCACAGGTAAAATGTACTTTCTTTGATACGGGAAAAGGTGTGTATTGCTGGAAGACATGTTTTGAAACAACTTCTCTATTTCGAAAGCGCATAATACAAAGAATACATAGATTGCCTTTGTACATTCCTTATACACTGTAATTCACTTATCCTAAATTATAAACCTCTTCTTCTTTTTTTTTAAATGCTTTTACTGGTAAGCGTTTGCAAAATTATAACTTCCACGCAGAATGACTGCTTATTTTGACACATTTGCCAACTTCTATCTAAAGCTTTCCGTTGTGCATTTTTAATCAGCTAGAGGCAGAAAAAAAGTTGCATATTTTAATTCAAATTGTTTTGGGATATTATTTTCATTACAAAATTGAGAGTGTAGTTACATCAGCATCTTCCAAAAACAAATACTAGTTCTTGAAAATTGTAAAATAATTTGATATGTAAAATAATGTAAAACAAAATCCCATTTTGTGTTCTAGTGTACTGTAATTGTTTATTAATTTAACACTATTACATTTTAAAAATAATAATAATAAGTACAAACGTTATAGGAATGCATATCGTACTATTATAAAATATTTTCCCATTTCAGTGTTGTTAATTTTTGTTTGGTATACAGCTTTTAACGCTTCTGTCTATGAGGTTAGACTGTTATATCATTAGTATGTGGCAGAACTTCTAAACAGTTTAATTTTAAGTGATGGAATTGAACTAATACATTATACAAATAGAAGACAAACTATTCAGAATAACTTTACGGAAACAATTTCCTTTCTATAATTGAAAACCAGAGGAGAAAGCTATATAATGTGCATAAATTGCCATTTGTCAAGTATAGTGTAGTGAAATAATTGAAATAATATTGCGAGAATTACTTTTACCAATATCAGTCAGAAATATTAGTAGATTGAAATGTAATAAGAATGAAACATTTAGTTTCTAATTCATTGCCACAAATGCCTCTGTAATATTTAATGTGTCTGAAAGTTCCTTACCCAGCAATGAATCAATTAAAATACATTTCATCGGGGCAAATGTAAAATATCATCTAATCGGCTTCACCAGCATCCATTGTTTTAAAATGTTAGCTTCATGTCATTATGCATATATTAATGCATATAACTGCACTAGACACCATGTTGTTTTCTTTCTGGAATAGCACAGGGCCATGGCTTTTAACCATTTTTTGAACACTGATGGTTAAACATGTGTTTACTAAATAACCAATATTTATATTAATGATTATT
>VKOC01000005.1:29674773-29685634 GCA_009364415.1 Spea multiplicata | reverse complement strand
GTTTGAGTTTTATAATTGCAGTTTGTAATAAACAAAAAAACAGTATTTTAAGGGGTTTCTATGATTATTAAAATCAATAATTTTAAATTCAAAATAGCATTTATTAAAATAAATAGCATTTCAGAATTGAACAAGAAAATATTACATGACATGACTTTTTGGCAAGTAAACCATTTACTTTACCATTTACAGTCCTGAGACTGCAATCTATAATCCTACTCACTAGTAAGATATAGACACATCCAAAAAAGGATAGTAGTCAATGGGGTGCAACGAGTGGTGTGAGGGCTTTTTATTTGACAATAACAATATAACACATCCAATATATATTTTGTTTCATTATAATAATAGGTAACATATTGGAATCTGATTGTGGAGTATTTTTAATGTTGAGAATGTTGAGTATTGTATGTGTTCATTACCCACTGGGTATTTTTAAACGTGAATGGTATTGTACTTGTCAATACATATTTATTTATGGTTTCACCCAATGTAGCATTTCCTTTCTTTTGTCACTTTATGACAAGTGGATCTACAGATTTACACATTTGACTTGGATGTAGTGTCATAATTTAGGGTAAGAGTATTGACATGATTAAATACAATTTGTTAGATTTGTAAAATATGCATTTAGCCAAAAAAAACCACTGTAGCCAATACATATATCTGGTTTGTTACAAACCCTCAAAGGCCAGACGGGTAATACATTTGCAATACACTATTTACTCAAGTGTCATGTAAAATCATATTTAATATATCTACAGACACATAAATCCTAACACAAGACGGTTGGTTAAGATAATGCTTTTATTAGTAGATGCTGTTTGACAAAGTTGTTTGTTCTATGTTTTCATAAAGGTATGTGATATGTGACATTTTGTCATAAATGTAATCATTGGTAGATTTATGGAAGTGCCTTGGGTGGTAGTGGTATTAAAATATGTTATTAAATTATGTTATTTTCTCTCCTTAACTCACCATGCCCCTCTCAAACCCTACTCCTCCCCACTGTCACTATCTCTACTCCCCTCTAACCCTTACTCTCACTCACTCTCTCTCTCTCACTCCGGCAGATGTCTCTGTGACATTAACCCCATCACATCACTGTAATTCTGGATAGCAGATTGGAAGCTGTGGGTGCTCTCATAGCTACAGCAGCTCCCTTACAGTTCAACTGCAGATGGATGTCGTTCTACACAAGCACTGGTCACCCGCCACAGGGGAGCTCACAAAAAGTACTTTGGGCAGTATCAAAGACGTTGCAGATGATGAGATGGGGCAGCAGACAGAGAAGTCCCCAGGGTATTAAAGGGGAGCAATATCGACCCCTATAACACTTGTGTACAGGAATTTGGAAAGGGGATGCAGTTCTGTCAGTGTGGATTGCTGCATATAACAGCAGCATTTTGTTTAAAGTTCCCTCGGGCTATGAAGGGGATTAGCTTAGTTTAGTGTTGACTGTGTATGTGTATAGAGGGTGAAAACTAGAATGATTTGTGGGAAATTGTTCCATTATGGTAAAACTTTTTGACCAATCTAGCGTGCCCCAACAATTCCTCACAAATTAAAAAATATTAACAGCACAACATCGGATAATTATTATTGACAGACTATTATACACTTTTATCACATAAGACTAAATTCTGACTTGTGAGTTATTTTTTCGAATCTCTAAGAACGTAAATCAGATCTCAAGAATGTTTTTACCATATGTCTTATGAACGTATTGCCACAACTTAGATTCCATTAATTATCTATAATAAATATATTTTTAAAGGGCGGTAACTATAAAAAAAAGTATGAAGACATAAATTATTCACTGCATCCCAACTCAACTACAAAGCATCTTATAGCTTATGGTTAAGAATTAGCACAAGTAATGAAAAGTGCTACCGATAGTAACATTAAGCAGTTTATTGAGTCATCCAAAGTAACAATTAAGCAATATATAGTTTCAAAATGTGGTATCAATAAAGTTAAGAAATACAATTACAGCTTAAATGTGCTAATTTCCTTCAACTAGCTACAGATTAGCTTAATAAAAATCATAATAGATGAAATTCCACAAATTCATTTGCTTACTGTGGCTCTATTGACACTAAAAGACCCAACAGCAGTACTAAAACAAGCCAATTATATAAGTTATTCCTTAATAAAATAAACAGTACTTTAATATCACCATGTTTACAATTCTACATATATTTTCTAGTATGAGAAAAAAAATGGAGAAATAAAAATTTAAGAACAAAAGATAAAACAAGAAATATCCAAAAAGTTAAAAAAAAAGAATCATAATATACATTGTTTATTTAGGTAAATGATGGGTGGTTTAGTGTTATGTAGTGAAAAAATGCAGTTTTTAGTCAAGAGTGAAAAAAGAAGAAGAAATCACTGTGTACAAGTGTTGTTTGATCAGTTGTGACAAAATTACAACTAAATGTAGCATCGTGTACAATGTATGTGCGTTTATTTATTTATTTTCTTCACAAGAAGACAAGGATGGTTAATGTCTGTTAATAGCACAAGCTTCAAGTATTTAACCCTTTCAGTGCCAGATTAGTAGTGGAGAAAATTCGAACTATACTTTTTTTAAAGAAGACATTGCAATCCTATTAGACTGTATGGATAAAATAAAACCAATGGCTCGTATGTAGCTGTTATTTAAAACAAATTTGTTTGTTCTGAAATTCACATTTGCAGCTTCATTTAGCACATTTAATAGCATGCTTTAAATTTTTTTAAAGGGACCACAGCATGGAAGTGTTAGTTATCTAAATATGTAATGGATATGCCACTTTAACTTGCAGCTACTTTATTTATGGAACGGTAACTGGTGAAAAAATAATAATAAATGGTTTTATCAGCTTAGAAAAAAACTTACAAATATGCAAAGGATTATGAAGGCATGCAGTGGTTTTGCTAGAATTAATAACAGCAAGTAGAAAAATGTAACTAATGTATTACCAGTTTGTGCCATAAATTTAGCAGCGTCAGCTTGTTCCTGGGGGACCCTTTTCTCATGAACAGATCTTGGTCGCTGACTTTTAATTGTATGATCTCCAATCATTCCAAATTCTAAAGACAGAATAAAGGTTTATGAGAGCTTGTGTGTAGACATTTTTCAAAACGTTACAGCACTCATGTCTCATGCAATATGTACCTAAACAAACCTCTATTGGACTGACACAATTTGTAATGCAATTAACATTTGAATTCAAAAGCAGCAATCAACTGAAAGTGACTCCACAAATACAAAGAACACAGAAATAAACAACATATTATTTGTAACATCTCAGAAATAAAGGCCAAATGATGTACTATGCAGAAATACTGTGAATTCCAAAATTCTGACTAATGTTATTCAACGATAGGGTAATACGCGCGTGTTCTGCAGAATATGTAAATTAGAAATTAGCGCTAGCAAGACTCAGCCAAATCATAGTGATGCTAGTTCGAAATAAATACATTTTTGATTATTGGCCAATGAGATGACTTTTTCCAAACCAAATCTAACCTGGCATTTTTCAAGAAATCGACTAAC
The DNA here is from genome assembly GCA_009364415.1 of Spea multiplicata. Taxonomy (NCBI): domain Eukaryota; kingdom Metazoa; phylum Chordata; class Amphibia; order Anura; family Pelobatidae; genus Spea; species Spea multiplicata. The sequence goes on along the minus strand of VKOC01000005.1, from coordinate 29,682,093 downwards.
TATATGTTGGGTCTCTGCCTTTAATTCTACTTGCAGCTGGAGGGTTTATAAGATCCCTACTGACCAGTAAGGCGTAGACTGTATGCTAAAAATGAATGTTCTCCTGCCATTTTCTTCTTCTATTAAGTGTAGTGTTTAACTAAATATAGCCACGTGTGTAATACAGGGGAGGATTGTTGTACCTTAGAAAAATAAAACAAAAGCCACAGGTTGCAATGCAAGAAGAGGCAAACTTGGAATCTATAGGCTGCAAATGCAAAGGTTTCATGCGGTAAAGGCAGAATGGAAATATATTAAAAAACAAAAACAAAACTTAAGACCTTTTGTATCTGAAGAAATAACTTTTGTGTACAAACGTATTAATAAATATTTCTTTAGGACAATTATCACTGCAGGGCTAATTGATAGTTTGTTAGAGTTAATACTACCATAGAATGAAAATAATTTACGAGTAATAAAAAACACTGCAAATCCCGCATTTGTTATCTTTGCTGAAAATAACAGGTAATCAGCAGTTCGTTTTTATCATTTAAACTACACAACTAGCAGGTTACTTTTGGAGTAATGCATAAAAATAAACCATAAAAATGGAATTTAACATTTTATATATTTTAAACATTTTAATGGATGGATGAAGAATTTATTATATGTGGAGTTTTAAGGGAACAAAATGTACCTAAATGGATTTTGTGGACCTAAGTAAATGTTTGCAAATAAGTAATAATGCACTTTTTTCTTTGTCACAAACATGAGATATTGTACTGGCCATTATATCTATCTATCTATCTATCTATCTATCTATCTATCTATCTATCTATATCTATATCTATAGATCTATATCTATAGATATAGATAGATATATTCATATATATATATAGATATATCTATCTATATCTATAGATATAGACATATATATAGATATATACATCTACATATCTATATATATATAGATATATTTATAGATAGATATATGTATAAACCTTTTATAACCTGACCAAAACTCTCCAAAACTGTCAGTACATGGCATGAGGGTTAATTGTAGTCATGTCAACTTGCATTCACTACATATTGCCCTGATGAATGCAGTGGTTACTTTTCTATATTTACCTTGCTTGACCCCTCAGTTGTACTTGAGATGTAATGGACTGTATTTTTATTAGTAATGCCCCCACATCTGACCTCTTTGTTTTATACTCTCCTGATTTATGTTCAACTCTTCATCTGCTGTTCAAATCTCTTTTCATACTACAAATGGTTATGCTTTGTTAAAATGTTCTATTTTTGAGATGTACATGGCTTCAGTTAGATACTTTTTATAGTCTTTCAACTGTGTTGTACAATCACGGACTACATATATTGACATTATTAAAATCTTAATGTGGCCTAGAATCTCAGTTATTGTGAACTAGCCTTCTATCACTCTTGCCCTTTCAAGGGAGAGTTGGTAACTTTTTTCTTGGGCGTAATCCCAAAGGTCTAATGCTCCAATAATTATAGGAACATACATTTCAATGTCCAGCCCTATTTTGTAAACTTTTTGGGGTCATTTGTTTTGGTTACTGCACAATTCTACTCACTCTTTAGCTTCTTCTATTTCATTAATTGATAATCTATTCAACCATCTAACATTTTTTGGGGGGGTACACCACCAAAACTTAAATTTCACGACTTGTTGTCTCATATAATTACCTAAAGATGTATATATTTCAAATGGAGAGTAAGTATTAGAAACACTTTGAATTAGAAAGCCGCTTTTATTCCCCAATCATACTTTCAGCCGTGTATTATCTAAAATATATTTCAAAACAACAGTAGGGGAAAAAAATCTACAACTTACACAACAGGTGAGACCATGATTGCAGATGGAGTTTCAAAGAGTTTTCTCAGTTCTCTCTTATCTTCACAGTTTGTCGGTACCACAAAATCTCAACTAAGTGTTATTTTTCATTAATCTGTTGCACAATCTAGTATATGAGGGCTACAAGTGAAATCTAAGGATTTTCCATGATAAAATATATAAAATTCAAGGCTGTAATTCCCATAGGCATGTGTTCAGAGAGCAACAGATTTAAGGGGCCATAGGAGAACATAGAACATGTTCTGTTTAGTTTTTGCTTTGATAACACTTGGGTAATTTGTGTGAGATGCAGTCTTTGACAAAAGAGAAGCAATCTGAAATGTATAAGCCAATATCTTCACAGACGCCCAGAATGTCTAACACTATCTATAACACTAGCAGTAGTAGCAGCACTTATCAAAAGATTTCTGCTCACTTCCAAGAAAATGACAATCAGATTAATTTGTTTAGTCACCGGGCACTGAAAGGGTTATTTTAATATCCCGTAAGAGTAATGTGTATAATTTCATAGTTGGATCATCTATCAAGTGTGGCTTCATTATTTTTGAAACAGGTGTGCAGACAGTGTGTTATACAAGAGTACATAAAATATGACATTCTATAGTACTAGAGCAAGTACATTTAATGACAGTAAAAATGTGTCACTCTCATGGGTATTTAAAAGTACACACAACTTACCGGTACATTCAACCAGAAAGTCAAACCAATTAAAGTGTTAAGGGAAATAAATCACAGCTGTTCCTCAAAAGTTGTATCTGTAAAAGTGTGCGGGTAGAGATAATGCCAGAAAAATCTCACAGTTTGGTCCTACGCCAATTCGATTTAATCTAGCACATCAAAAATACTTTTTTTTTATTGCATGGTGCTAAAAGAACATAACATGAGAACACTGCATAACATTACCAGCTTTCTTCTCTATTTGCCTTCTTAAAAAATTTAGCATATTGAGTATGTGCCAATCCCAACAAGGTAATAATTTCCATGATAATTTGTCTGTGAAAGAAATGAAGGCTTTCGAATAAAGATGACATTTTGTACGTTCTAAACATATCAAATATGTCTTAATGTGCATTTAGTATGTATGCCTTCCACCAATCTTCTAATTTTATTCTATCTCCATTTTGAACATCTTGCCCAGGATCTACTCTGCACTGCTAAAGCAAGTGATAATGTATTTTCTATGATGTAATATCCTCTTTGAAGGTTCCTGTTATATAACTTGTACTGTACAAATTCTTGTTGTACGTTTGCTAAGAAACTAATTTCCCCAAAGTGATCATTTTTTCTCAGCAAATAAGCTGGGGTTTAAAGGGCTCATATGGCATTATTGAGGGTAACGCACTACGTCTCATCATCTTACTGTGAATGTAATGTCTGTGAAACTCTGGAGCTTCTGTCAGTTTCAAAGTCAACTGAAATCATTGAAATCACTAAGGACTTCACTTGAAATTTATTAAAGATGTTTGGCAACTTTTGCACCAAGCACTCCTACTCACAGCACTCACGAGTTGCCATATTATTTTGTATTTATTCTTAACAAAATGTTACAAAAATGACTTTCATTGTAAAAAGTGTTTCTTTTTCATTATTAATGTAACTGAACTCATAATATTTCATTATTTCCTCATTGCTATATAATATAGGTTTTTAAAGGTTATAAGATAACAAATCAAAATATAATGTGCAATTGTTTAATGTCTATTACTGATCCCCATGTTCAATTATTTTGATCACAAAGCAATAAAACATAAATAGAAAACATTGTGAAGACATCACAGGCCAGTAGATCAACCTTGGCATTCCTTACTCGAAGGGCAAATACACAAGAGAACTGCCAACTACCTGTTTAGTAAATAGATAAAAAAAATACATTGGTGAAAAAATAAAAAGACCTCAGTGATGTCACCATGACACCATAAGGGGAAGCATTCAACTGTAAACAAAATGTAAAAAAAAGCCAAGTCCTAAAATTGGTGCTGTCTCTTCTCAAAAATCCTAGCATGGAAGGTGTTAAAATACTACCATTTGACATATCTTGGGGTGTATGGTTTGATGGGGGAAAATTGAAAGGTACATCTTCAAAGATGCACCATATAGGGCATAGGCGCAGGATGACCAGATGTCAATATTCCAAGTTGAAAAATGCACACTTTTAAAATGTGGCCTGTTAGCTCCCAAACAACCCGACAAACCTATGCATGGGTGGTATCCTTGAATGCAGGAGATGTTGAGGAACACATATTAATGTATTGTTTGCGAGGGGCATATGCCAGGTGCTATAAAATGAAACCTGAATTACAATTTATGTGAAGAAAAAACTCACACTCATTGGCAAAGACTAATGGTAAAATTAGTACATGGAATGTGTTTAAAAACCCCCAGAAAACATTTTATTTTCCATTTTCTACTATATATCTATCTATATACCCATATATAGATAGATAGATAGATAGATAGATAGATAGATAGATAGATAGATAGATAGATCTAGGATAGTAAGCCTTGTCCTGAAAAAATTAAATAATAATTTGTGTAGGTACAGTAAATGAGAAGAAAGTTGCACCAAACTTTGTTAATGCGTTAAAACTGCCTCAGTCACAAAGAGTACAAAATGTAGAGAGACAATCAAGTTTAAAACATGTCATTGTTCTTAAACTTATATCAGAATCAGAAAAATAACTAAAAATGGACAATGGCACATCATTTGTAATACAAACGAAATTAAGAATTATTTATTTATTGTATGATCAAGTCCCTCTGCACATTCTGCAACATACTGCAGAGAGGATTACAGAAGCCCTGGGAATTGCTCTTGGGTATGCTCCTCAGCCCCACCAGATGGCAGAAATCTGTGGAAAGTGTTACACAGCCAAGAATTATTCTGTGTTCCTGGCCTTGATCTGTCAGTTGTCAGTGGCCTGGGGACAAATTGCCACCCAGGCCAGACTGATTCCAATAATGCACCTGGACCACAAAAAGCAGCTGTAGAATTTAGAATTAATGATATGATAATAAAAAAGTACTATACAAAATAGGAATATGGGAGTCATGACTTCAGTGTAAAAAAAACAGTTTACTGTGTCAAGATACGTATAGTCAGAAAGTAATGGATTTTATAGGAAAACAAGTGATAATATATCCAAAACTATATCACTTATGAAATGTTCATCATCTTTATCACTACATAATACAATACGTATGGAGTGTGAAAAATGGATCATACTAAATTGTTTAACCTTTTCTAATACCGACTACTTCTGACATTTTATTTAGTTTAGAATATCTAGGGGTATAGTGGGAAGCTAATTTTTTGTTGTTGTTTATTATTGTACTAAACCAAGACATCTATGTACATAGCTTATCTTAAACAGAAAAACACCTGGTTTCCAATGGGAAAAATATGTCCTGATATCTGACACCCAAAAGGTTTAGAGAGACAGTTATGTATTTCATTCATAACCTTACAATATAGAATTTCTGTTATTTTGGTGAATAAAATCAAATATGTGCTAACAGGTGAATAGGTTAATTAACCCTGTCTGCGACTGCACTTATCAGAGACATATTATCACATTTATTTAAGAAGCTGGCCGGAATACTATTGCACCAGTTTGTAAACTGCTTGCCATTTAAGCTGATTTTTTCATTTGTGTGTCCTCATGGTCCCGCATCATGTTTGTTGCATGCCTTGTTTTTCAGTGTTTGTTTCGGTCTGTCTCTCCCCTTATTTTCCAGTTTCAGTAGTTTTCATGCAATAAACAGTAAGCTCTGATGAGATTAAACATTAAACATTTCATCTCACTGATTTAACTGCTTTGTGCAAGGTCAGCACAGACCTTTTTTTTGCAAAAGAAACGTACAAATACCGGCTGCTCGTAATTCATAATGATATAAAGTGAAATTTTGTATCTCGCTACTACCCATTCATAATTGTTTAGTGAATCAACCTCTATAGCTCACGCTCTGTCTTTGTCTTTCACCCCGTTTATGACTTTATCTTTTTACTAGCCAGACAGCTTCTTGCTACATGCCTCCCAAAAGAAAGAAATCAGTGAGAGTTTACGCTATTTGCAGTCAGTTTTCAAATGAGTAAAAATGGCAAGAGGGCAGGTTCCCGCAGCTGCTATGACATCATCAGACTGGAGCTAATTAGACTTTGTTTTAATTAAAGGAACACACGAAATCTGGTGCGGTAAATCTCGGTGAAACTGCCTCCAAACTTAGATAAAGGATTTTTGACCAATTGTATCAAGGGTGAGATTTCAAATCATGTTGGCAAAGATAACCTAAATAAACCAACCATTCACATCTGCCATCCAACTCCACCACTAAGATGTCACGAAACAAGATTTCATGTGTTATAAATAAATCGTTTATCACATAATTAATTAAGCATAACCATTATATATATATATATATATATATATGATTTGTAGAAAGCCCCAAAACAGAAGCCAGAAGCCAGACCAACACACAAATCGGACAAAAACTGAGCAAAAAAGTTCAGAATTGTTGTCTGAAATTTGCGGGCCCACATTCACCAACACTCTCTCACACTCTTATTCTCATTCAATCTCTCAGGTTCTCTAAATGTTTCCCTACCTTCTCTGATGACCACTTCCACTTTAAAGCTCTTCAATCTACAGTGAGAGAGATTATTCAAAGGTGGAACAAATTCAAGACCATTGCCAATATTGCCATGATTGGACATCCCAGCAAGGTCAGACTATGCAATACTCAGAGACGACGACATCAAATATTTGGACATAATGCACAGTGCCATGTTTGGTGAAAAAAACCAAGTACAGCAAACACAGCATATCCGCAGAAATACCTCATACAAACTGTCAAGCATGGTGGTGAAGGGGTGATGATTTGGCCTTATTTTTCAGCCACAGGACATGGGAAGCTTGCAGTCCCCAATAAACTCCTCTGTTTACCAAAAGTATCCTAGAGTCAAATGTAAGGCCATCTGTCCAACCACTAAACCTTGGCCAAAAGTGGCTCATGCAAAAGGATGATGATCCCAAAAACACCTGCAAATTTACAACACAATCTCTGATTTTACAATGGCCCAATCAAACTCAATTAAAATACAGTGGCATGACGGTAACAGGGCTGTTCATAAACAGATACCCGCAAGCCTAAATGAATTGAAGCAATGATGTAAAGAAGAGTGGGCCAAAAAGAGTCCTCCACAACGATGTGAGAGACTGTTAGAGTAATGTAGAAAAGACTACTTTAACAACTACTTCATACTACTTCAACTCATTGCTGCTAAAGATGGTTCTACATGCTATTGAATCGTAAGGTGAACTTTTCACACATGGCTTCTCCATTTTGGCTTTTTTTCATACCTGCTAAGGAACAGATGATTGTTATGTTCTGATATGTAAAATCATGGAATAATGAGGGTGTACTTTTTCACACTACCATATATATATATATTCCGCACACATCTA
>VKOC01000005.1:29659751-29669771 GCA_009364415.1 Spea multiplicata | reverse complement strand
GGCGGCACTTTGCCGCCCCGAGCGTTTTTTTTTTTTGAAACCGAAGAGAGAGAGAGGGGCGCAGAGTGGTTTTCGCTTACCCGCTCGGCGCCCCTCTCTCTCTCCTCTGCGGCGAGTCTCCCTCTTCGGTCTTGGTGCCGGCTTGTAATGCTGAGCGCCGGAAGTGGCGTCAATTTCCGGCGCTCAGAATTACAAGCCGGCACGGTGGCAGAGCAGGGAGACTCGCCGCAGGACTCTTTAAAGGTAAGTACCGGGGGGGGGCGTCGGCGAAGTTTAAAATGCCGCCCCCCCCCGCCGACGCCGGCGGGGGAGCGGCATTTTAAACTTCGCCCCAGGCGGCGTTACGCCTTCGGCCGGCCCTGCACATACAAATACGCCTTACTAATTGTAACTCAAAATGAAGATTATACAAACATAATAGTCATGTTATGTATACATTTCTATACCTGTTTGCTCTTAACCCCTTAATGACAAAGCCCTTACATGTACGAGCTCAAAATGCATTGTTTTCAATGGGTTTAGGGACCGCCCATTGTCCTTAAGGGGTTAAACATAGCACATTACATGTAGACAAAATGTAAACAATAAATTGTCTTACTAAGACACATTACATAGCCTTCTCTCTGAAGAGCGAAGTTATTGCAGTTCCAAACTGTCTTATTCCTGCAGTTGATGTAAGCAGATGAGACTGAAAGCACTCACAAGAAAAGAATGTGAGCTGCCCAAGGATTTCCCTGAGGCATAAACAATACTCAGAAAGGTAAGCAAGTTTCTGTTAAATAAAACTGATATATGTGACTTATTAGGCTACAAAGGCGACATCATAAACCCAAGGGGGGGGAAGTTAGATATTTATAATGTTCTTTCTTCCTAATCAATAATTTATGTTAATCAACACCTAAAATGTTAAATATTACATGACAAGCTGAAGAGACTCAGTCAAAAGTGATATGTACTCTTACACCAGGGACAATCTAGACATTTATTCAATTTTAGCAATCTCAGTGAATATGCAATGCATCACACAAAAAACAGACACATACACAAACCTTATGCGGTGCAGCCCACTAAAATGTATAAGCAGAAAATATTTTTCATGTACATTTAACAAAACATTATTCATTATAAAAGTGTAATGTACAGTTAGCTACATGAACAAGGATGTTATAGAAAAATGACATGCATTAACTGGAAACATAGTATCAGGGAGTTTTACTAAGTTGTCTTGTCTTGAGCCGTCATTCCATTAAGAGTGGCTCAGGTTAGGACCTCAGTTAAAGTGAATGTGAAGGTTGAGAAGAGTTACATAGGGTTTTCAATGGTTTAAGGATGCAAGGAACTTCCAGAAACTGGTAACATATATAGAATAGAACCATTAGTTTTAAGAATTAATCTTAGATTTTACAATTATGTAGGTTTTAAGATTCCCTCAACAATATATATATTATATAATATATAATATATATATACATATATGTTATTAAATGGGCTGGGGAATGCATATGCAAATATATACATTGTGTTAAATTTACTGACCAATATTTATATTTCACAGCATATCCACCAATTGGCCACACTGATGTCATCAGGTAGCCATGGCTTTAAAGAGCCAGGGCGGTCTGACCATCAATTTCTCAAAATACAAAATATGAGTCGTATATTACATTTAAAGTGAGTTTTATGTGCGGAAAGCACTGTGTCCTTGCAAGAACCATTATTTTTGATCAGTTAAAATTGGTGTATTTCAGCACACCAGGAGGCATTGGATTTTGAAATCGATGTCTCATCTATGAATGAGTTTTGAAACTTGAAATTAGGGAAATGTGTATCAAAAATAAAGAAAAAGTCAAGTGTCCATGAATACAGAGTACTCTGAAATCATTTTAGTGTTGTATTGTAAATTACACAAATATAGGTAGCTGTGATACACCAGCTCTGGGGAGACAAATTTCAAGTGAAACAGATCATAATAAGACTGTTTTATGCATGCTCAGTACCACAAATGGAAAATAATCCAGCCATAGCAGACGAGTGGATACAGCTAAGGAGCTATCTGGGGTTTCAAAGACAAAGGTCTTCTTGTTGTAGATGCATAGTTTAACCCTTTAAGGCCAACATTTCAAAACATTGTCCTACTTACTTAATGCTTAGTTTTTTTTTTGTGACATTACCTAAACAGAATTAAAAACTGCACATAACAATATGATATCTAATATCCATGCTTATTTTTTTAATTGTACAATAGAAAATTATAAAGGGCTCTATTTCATGATAAAATATATTTTTTTGAAATGTTTTATTTCAAAATGTAAGTAAGGTAACATATTGTTTTACAAATGTCACTTGTTTAGCTATTATTATATGAGGTTTATGAGTTTATACTTTATTTCATTCTTAGATGCTTTATCACCCTATCATCCTAAAGTTATTTGCAAATTAAACTAAAAAATATCGTATATATGTATACAGTATGTTTAAGTGCCTTATGCTACTACTATTACCTTCTTTTCTGTTGTTTCTATTACGATCAGACTCGTTTTTCTTTATTAGTAAAATTGATCCTTCCAAATGCATAAAAGCTCAATCTCCTCTGCTGATTAAGTGGATTATCAATAATTACCGTAACTTTGTAGGTTAACCAAGTTTTTGGCCCTTTTTCCCCACAATGACACTGAAAGGTGTGAAATAGCCTGCTTAATTTTTTCCTCACGAGCACTATTTGTCCAGTAACTCTTTAAAAAAAATTTATTACTGCAAGTAGGGTAAAATTACTGGAAAATTACTCAGCATCTCTGCATTACAATTGCAATTTTGTTTTAAATTTGATCATACTGAATTAATTTCAGCATAGGTATAACATTTTATAAATTATACCTTGGCATAATAGCCGCAGATACACATTTTAAATGCTCTCTTTCCTGCAAATGCTCGTATCGTTATTATTGTGTATTCTCAGTGGAGCAGTTACATAAAACGCAGCGGGAAAGATGGAAGTCACCATAATTCATTTAGATTTTCTTTTTGCATCTCATGGTTAGACAGTTTATTAACATTAGGAAAATGTGTCAACTGAAGAATTTGCCATAGCCTTAATTGTACCTTTGCAGGGCTATATGATAATGAGGGCATTTTTGCACTAATTGTAGTGCATATGGGGATATGCAATTACAGCTGAATTTCTGTATTTAAATATTCTTGTTTACTTGCACTTATTTGATGTTAAGATATTTTTTCAATCACAAAAAAAGCTTATATTGTAGTTTTCTTACAAAATTAACATTGGTAGGGAAAGTAAACGCATCTGTATTGTAGGTATTTTTAGCAATGCAGATATTTGACTCCATTTTGAATCATATTATCTGTTCTGTTTACGAAAGGCCTAGTTTACCACTATGTAGAAAAAGATCATAAGAGTCGTGATCTAACTCTTATAATGCATGTCTCAGTTGTCCAACTCTTTTCCATGCATTTTCAGGGACCATCAATACAATTGTACGCATGTCATATATCTCCTCGATTTATACCATTTTTACCTCAGTGACAGGGCCAGGTTAAGTGGAGTTGCCCCGGCCAGAGACAGACATTTCTGTGAAACTCTGGGTTGGGTTGTCTGGGGGCAGTTTGCACAAAGTCTTTCATTGTGTGAGGGTGTTTTGGAGGTGTTTGTTGAGGATTCGTGTGCGGTTTAGGTTTATAAGGATGTTTTTAAGTTATAGCCGGACTGAATGTGGCTGCAGCTCCAGCTTCTCAAAGGGATAATCATGTCACCTGGCTGGAGCTCTTAATCGGCCAGCACAGCCCTCTTTGCCAAGATGGCAGCCTCACTACAGAGGAGATAACACAGGCAGGGGAACCCCATTGTATCACTTAATCCCCTCACCTTATCCATTACCTGTATACTCCCCGAGCTGATGGGATTTGGGGTTGGGTTCTGTGTGTATTGAGAATGTCTGTTAAAGGAATGTTGATAGAATTAAGGATCTATATAAGTTCTATGTGTTTGTAATAAAAGTGGTTCTTGTTTTACTGCACAAATTGTGGTCCGACTGATCCGTGGATAGCAGGCGCTATCCATATGAGGGTACTGACTGGTGATTCCTCCACCCTCTAACAGGGGTACCCAGCCTTGGGTACGGTAACTGTAACAACCTCCCCTTTCTAGAAAAAAATTGAGGGTCTGTCAATGCACTAAATAGTACACTTGTGCATTTAGAGATATGCCATACATCCATCTGTGTCTGTATTGTTATAATGATAAGAGATACACTGTACCACCCTCAGTGTCTGGATCACTAAATAATAATAGGTATACCACTGTCAGGCTCAGAATATATATTGACAGGAGTTATACTGTACCACTGTCAGGCTCGGTATATATTGATAGGAGTTAAGCTGTATCATCCTCGTTGTCAAGATATGAAGAATAACTGGGTTTGGGGAAATGTTTTTACTATTATTTTTAACTCTCTGCCGTTCTAATAGCATAAATGTCCTTGTTATCTATTTATCTACTGTCCTCAAAATAACCTCTGTAAAGTTATAGGGGTGGCAAATTTTCTGTTCTTACCTCGGGCCACAAAGATGTCACTGTTGACCTGTTTGGGCCCAAAATGAAAAATTATTTGGGTGCAAAGGTGGCACTGTGGGAAGTGAGTGACATGTTACATGGTGAAGTCTGGGGACTCAATGAGGTGAAGTGGTTGCCCTGATGGATACATAATGGCGAATTCCAGTTGGGTTTTGTCAAACAGTCCTCTCTCTCCCACTATATTATAACCATTTAGTTACAGCCAGATAGTTCACCTTATTCTATTGTCCCAGGGTTGTAACAGACTGTTGTAAGAAAGATTGAGTTTTAGATTTGTCTTTAAGTATTATAAGTAGTAATATATACCTTCAGTACATTTCTTTTTGATTTGACCACAGGAGGAAAAATACATCAGCAAAATAATATTGTCATTTGTGACCACAAGACCATTTGATCAGAACAGAAATAGAAAATAAATAAAAAAAGGAAAAATAGACATAAGGAACTTTAAAACACACTTACACTACTGTTCAAAGGTTTGGGGTTACTTAGCTGTTTTCATGAAACACAATGACATTTCTAGCTGTTTAACATAATTGCAAAAGGGCTTTCTAATGATTAATTAGCCTTGTTGGATTAGCCAACCTAACATGCCATTAGAACACAGGAGTGATGGTTGCAGACAACAACATATATACATATGAAGATATTCTATTAAAAGGCATCTGTTTCCAACAGCTTTAACAATGTCTATACTGTATACTGGAGGCTTATATAAGCACCCTAATAAGCACAAGGGGGGCATGAACTGATCATGACCCCCTAGCAGGGCACTTCTGAATGAGAAGACGTCTATCAGGCCCCTGAAGACAAGGGAGGAGCATAGTAGCTCACACAGAAAGTAGGTGGTATCAGTATAAGTGCCAACCCAGCTATTGTAGCTGTTGTTACCACTTTAAATTATTTAAAATGATACATTTTCATTCCCTCCCTCCCTTATTCGACACAGTTTTTAGTATTGTCGGGCAATTTGATGTGAGGCGTTTCAGTGAGATGATTGGTTGAATGTAAGAGGGCAAGTAAAATGATTGAATCATATGATCTTTGTATGATGCTCTCGGTAGGAAGTAAGCAACCCGCCACACCAGCAGTATTATAGAGGTGAGGTCCATAGCATTGAATGAGGAAAAAAGCAGTCTGAAAAAAAGTAAATGAAAAATGTATCTGTTTCTAACAAAGTAGTAGAACAGAGTGAAATGACCTTACTTAAACTGTGAGACTTCAGTTTGGTGTGAAGGGCAGTGTTCAGATTAGCGCACTGAAAAACAATATAAAACTAGTTTTATAGGCTGCTAAAAAGAGATCTAAATCCGATAGTCCATGGCTCTCTCTTGTTTTGTTTTTGATTCAGATTATGTTTTACCTGGCTTTATCCTATTCAGCACTCTTTATACTGATACTTAATAAAGTGAATTAAGGTGCTGTACAAAAAGAATATTCAGATTTGTCACTTTGTATGAAGCATACAGCCATTTATTAATAAGCCTAAGACCCAAGGCTTTCCCGGAGGTGCCTTATTTAACCACTAATTTAATATATTAAATAAATTGTTACACATTGAATAGGGCTAACATTTTTAACCTATTAATATATACTACTATAAATAAGATAAACATCGGTAAATTACTTTTAAAGTAATATTTATAATAAGCAGATTCAAAAAGCTCAACAAGATAAACCTAAATACTGTTGAACGATGTCTGGTTAAACTTGAAATCGTAGTCACAATAAACTGTAAAATATGTAAATACTAAGACTATATAAAAAGAATGGAAAAATTCTTGTTATGCTACCAGGCTATCATAATTAAGATAATTGATTAAGCAGGGCTTTGGTTGTTATGAACTTGGATTTTTATATATCACAGACAGAGGAACATAGACAGCTTAATGATGATACATTTAATGCAAAATTAACATTTGATCCCACAGTGCAAATGAAAGCTGATATTGATTTGTTTCTAGCTAATGCATTTATGAAGAAGTGAAGTTCTAAAAATGAAAGGGAATTTTTCAAAGTTAAAATACAAAAGGATTTGAAGAAACGTCTCAGTATCTCAACGTCTAAATCAAACATTAGAGTTAGAGTTGTTAACATACATTCATGCTTGCCTAGTAACAAAGGTGAATTATTTGTCTTACTAAAGTAAAACTAGTAATATATGTTCACATTGATACATGATATAAGTTATGGAGAGTTCAGACAGCGATTAAAATTCACGTAAATGTCTAATACTCTCTAACTTCACATAGAGCAAAGCTGAAACTAAGGACAACATTCCTCGACCCTCCTGTGTCAAACAGTAGTAGTTGCAGTTTCATTGTGTTTCTTGAGCAGGTTTATAATGAACTTGGTCAGTCAAGTGGTCTTGCATTTCTGAACTACAAGCGTCAATGAGTATAACCCATGATGTCAAAGGCTGGTTTTGACAAATATGTGTGCATGCCCATCAACATGTTTTAAGTGTATCTAGACTCAACATGTACTATCACAGTTTTGATACAAACACCAACAAAGAGGATTGCAGACTTGACACATATGGTATATTTATGTGAATACTATGCGAAAAACATCAACTGGGAAGATTCAATAGTACATTAAATTGTTTCAAAGATGGTGGTAATGACTGTTTGGAATTTGGAAATATTGTTCATATGGCAATAGGGCTTTATTTTTGAGAATTTTAATGGTTATTCGAACATATGCCAGATGTTCAACAAGAAAACATGAAAACTAACAGGAAGGGTGCGTTTCCGTTGTTCAGCCTGTATACCGAAAAAACATGGCAGCAGCAAACTGTATAGAAGACGAAGAATCTCCGTGTTCATCTTCATCTTCGTTTACTAATCTCCCTGGCCCCTTCCCCATCTAGCATACCTTATCTACGCAGCATTGCAGGGGTTAACGGAGCGGAGATCGGTAGGTTTGCCGTCAGGAGTTAAAGGGCTGTGCAAGCGAATCTATTGGTTGCCTGCAGGGTTCTCCTCTGGCATCAACCTGACGGCAGAGGAGGTCCCTGCCGGCGACAAATAGAGTTGCTCGTACAGACCTTTAAAATCCTTGCGCCAAAGCAGCTGCGTAGTGCGTACAGTGTTAACCCCATATTAACCCCTTCTACAAAAAACAAAGGGAAAAAAACAAAGGGAAAAAAACAAACACAAAGAATCTACACGAATATTTGGCCATACCGAACACAGGAACAGGCAAATATTTGTGGAATACAAAGATTTTTTCCCCCACGAAGACGAACACGAAGAGTTCTATTGTATCTTTTGTGCTTCCCCACACCTAATGTCAAATATCAAATATTATTTTCCAGAGAGAGACATTTTTCATCATATCCTCTTATGCAATTGTTCTAGTTGTGATAAGCTTCTTTATGTCAGAAAAGCCACAAGAAACAAAATACAATGTTTTAGCATTCAGGTTGATAATTTACCATAAATATATATATCTATTTTCTGATTAACAAGTAAGCTTAGAAGCGATTCGATGTCCATTTGCTCCATGTTGTAATAATTCTGTATTTTGTTGTTTTCTATCTCACTGTATATACTGTATAGTCTAATGAAACTTCAAGAACATTATTTAATTAGTGTACCAATCAATGGCATGTCACTTGGTATTCTATATGCTTTCTTGTGATGATGCATACATATTGTGCTTATACCCTTAATTAAACTCATTCCACTTTCTGTATTTAAAAATCCACCCCATAAGGTTCAATCTTGTAATCTACCTTGCACCATCAAGCATTCACTGAAGGGAAATCTCACCATTTATGTTAAAGTGTTCCACTCCAATTACCCAGTCAGTATCGATTGCCATAATATATGCCACATTTGTGACATATGAATTTAAACTTGACAGTTTATAATTTTCCGGATCTGAACATCTCGCCATAGAATCCTAGACATTTCCATTTACAAACAGCAGCAAACTTCATTATTTCATGAATTCCCAAATAGCATGTTATTTGCTAGTCAAAGTTAAATGAGTCAATACATGCAGCATATAAGATTAAGATTTATGCTATAAATCTATGACTACCTTACAAATGCACATTCTTTCATGAACTGAATTAATTTGGGAGAATTATTAACACCGGTATAATATTTACATAACATTGCTTATATACTTTCAACTAATGTCATTTTAAATATTAATATTTTATTTAATACTAAGCTAGTATGAACAAGGCCCTTCTCACCTTTTGTCTCTGTTAAATCCAAATTATTATGTGACATACTTCATGTTTGTTACATGCTGATGTACAACCCTGCAGTATATCATGGCCCTACATAAATAATAAATAAATTAGATATTATTTAATACAGTATGCATGCCAGGGGCGTACCTAGAGATATTTTGCGCCTCCTGGGGCGGATCCTGTGTGTGCCCCCCCCCCCCACAAACACTTTAAAACTGCATAGCTTCTATCGTTATGTACTGGCGCAGACATTGAAGGTAGTACAGCATTACTGTTATCACTGTATACTGAGGGAGACATTGATGGGGGTACAGCATAACACCTATCACTATATACTGAGGCCGACATTGACGGGGTTACAGCATAACACCTAAAACTATATACTGAGGCAGACATTGACGGTGGTACAGCCTAATCCCTATCACTATACATTGAGCCAGACACTGATAATAGTGCAGTGTAACGCCTATCACTATATACTAAGCCAAACATTGATGTGGTGTAGGCCTACCACTTCATTGTCTGGCTTAGGGATGCACTGAAACGAAAATTCTGTACTGAAACCGAAAATCCAGCATTTGCCTGTCCGAAACTAAATATGACCCCCCACCTGCTCTGCCACTGCTTCCTGCTCTGCCGCTGCTTCCTGCTATGCCGGCACCTCTAACTCCGTCGCGGTGCCGGCATGTCATGCTGAGCGCCGAAATATGACAGTCAGTAATCTCTGCCGCCTCAGCATGACCATGCCCGGACACCGTGACGAGTTAGAGCGCCTGGCGAAGGAGACCTGCAAGGTAGCGACCGCAGCGGCGTGGCAATAGGCAGCCCCTCTTCTGTCCTCGTGTAAACAAAAACAAAGTATACGACAAGGCTCCGGGACAAGTGGTTACCCTAGCCTGTGGCACCCCCATGACGAGCGGCACCCGGGGCGGACCGCCCCCCCCCCCGGCTAGGTACGCTACTGATGCATGCAATTGAGGGCTGTGTAAATTGTTGGTGCCATATGAATAAAAGATAATAATAATAATAATGATAGTAATGATAGTAATGTAGCAATTAAACTCTTCAAAATGAATGATGCATCTCTTTGTAAGTGCAAAAATTATGTGCAGCCCGAATAATAGATACAAAAGACACATCTAATAAAAAACATGGTTTCACAACCAACACAGACCAAGTCAAAATTGTTATGTGATACATTATTGTTATGTGCTGTGCACCT
>VKOC01000005.1:29632951-29643577 GCA_009364415.1 Spea multiplicata | reverse complement strand
GCATAGTCATTCTTACCAATCCTTAATCGGTCCATAAACTTTAGAAAGATTAGCCATTATAATGACGAATACTGGCATGAACAAAAATGCCTTTGATTTTTATCTGTGTCCTAATAAATGTCAGGAGATCATAGTTTTTCAGGAGATTATACATAATCCATAATACAAAAAATACAGTAAAAAAAATTGTGTATTACGTGGAAACAGACTATTGAGAATCCACCTTTTGTAACACAATATGTTAGATTAATTAACAATATTATACCTTAATCTTCCTCTTTTATTGTTTCTTACATGCTCTTATCATGTACATCAATTATCTATCTATCTATCTATCTATCTATCTATCATCATAGACGATATACATTTTGTATTAGCATTAGATATGGCTAAAGCAAACTCATGTTGTACTCATTTTAAGTGAATATTCACACAGTTTTTCTTTCCTATGTAGTATCTTCTTTTGGTTGGTTTGTAATCACCATTCTGTTTGTTAATATTATTCTCTTACAACATTTGGGTGCATAAAAACTAATTATCTTGGCCATAGTTTTCATAAACTTCAGTAAAACATGGAAAGGCAAGAAGAGATGCTTTACGATAGGCTATAAAATTAGAACTGTTCACAACAAGCCTCCGACATTTCGCAATAGCAGCATTAGGTTCTTGTGATCCTCCTGCCCCTTGGCAGATAGAAATACAGTCTGAAATATTTTAAGATTACTGGCAAAAGTACCCCAAATTAATGAATTACTGCAGTGCTGGATAAAAGGACATTCAAAATGCTGTGAGCAAGGTTATGCTATTTTTTTTACATTAATGGTAAAAGTTGAATAACTTTTTCATCAATGTCATTATCTCATTTTCTTTTCCATTTTTGGTAAAGACAAGCAAAACGATTTTCTACATTAGTATTACAAAAGAAAAAAACAAATTATTATGTTAATATATTTTGAATTGTTCAGTTGAAGAGAAACTCAAAAACATAGTTGTCGAGAATTGTACATATTTTAATGACAATGTATTCATATAATACATAATTCCAGCATCCAAAATTAAATGGTTATGGAGGGCTCACTTTGATAGAATTTACAATTTAAGGAATAAATGTGAACCTTATGCATATTGGTAAATAATATCACTAAATGCATATCATAATTGTATGTCCCCTTTAAATGCAAATTCATAGAGGGGTTCTACCAAAAGTAATTCATTGTGACAAATAGATTGTAAACTCACAAGAACAAAGCCCAATTCTCCTTGTGCTCCGTTATGTTTAACATCTGTAAATTGTATTATTTACTTTCACTGTACCCTATTCTAACAGCACTCTGGAATCTGCTGGCTCTAATCAGGGATCTCCAAACTCGGCCTCCAGCTGCTGCAGGACTACATCCCATGAAGCTCCTTTCAGCTAAGGGGCTGGCTGAGGAGTATGGGAGATGTAGTCCTGCAGCAGCTGGAGGGCCGAGTTTGGAGATCCCTGCTCTATATAAATAAATGTAATGTAATGCAAATCTTCATTGGTGAGATGCGTTGAGCACTAGAATCTTTAAGATCTATACACAGCCCCAGTAGGAAGTGACAAAATATCTACAAAAATACTTTACCATATTTATGTCATCTTTAAAAGTGCAAATTTGTTACTTTATGTTTTTAGCTACATAATGGAAACTTTTGAATACGACTATACATTTTTGGTTTTGAATTTAATAGTGATAACAAAAATAACAGTCCATTAGTAACATTGTAAAATAACTAGTAACTGAGTTTTACAATGTAGACAAAAGATTAGCTGTTTACACTTTTCAAAATTATTTCTAAAATAACATTTTTATTTTCTTGAGTTTCCATTTCATTATAGCTAATTAATAATTAATTATGCTTTTAAACAATCACTTGATATATTTCATGAAGATTAAATTTGTGTTTACTCTTGTTATGTAACTAATTTCAAGCTGAATTAGTTAAGCATATTTAATTCTGTATAATGTAATTTGACTTAAAATGTTTGTGGAAATGAGATAGTAATAAAATAGTATCCTTGAATTATGTAATGCAACATGACAGTCTACAAATGCCAATTTACATTTAAAACATCTGCTTCATAGCAGATGTAAGAATTAGCAAAAAGGGTATTTATTGGAAACTATATATTGCTGGGTTGACTTTTTTTTTTTCATTTCAGATTTAGATTTTTTTCAAAAAACATAACACACAAATTGAATAAATTCCTATGTTAATGCCATGCTAGATTTACTTATAATGTAACATGATGTCAGGGATGGGTCCATACAGACGACTGTAATGACCCAGAGCGCCCAATGATGATATTCAGGAGTTAATGCACATTAGCAGAGTCAGACAGGGCCTGGTGCTGGGTAACCACACTCCCTCGAGTGTTGAGCACCTAGGCTTGTGCAGCCACATCCAGGGCCCTGACATAGCAGCAGATGTTGTCCAGAACAAAACTAGGTAATATTCTGCAGGCACCCTGGAGCAGGCATGAGACATAGCTCTACAGAGACATGTGCAGGATGCTGCAGGCTGGGATAAGGTAAGTAGTAGCAGAGTAATAGCAGAGGGTATCGAGAAATATAACAAGCAAGGGGACTCAGATAGCAAGAGGGAAAATAGCCAGCAAGGAGGACAGAGCAAGAAAGAGGGAGACCGAGCAAGAAAACATGGGAAACTGAATAAAGCATAACCAACAAAGCCAAACATAAAGAATACACAGAACATAGATTCTAAACTTAACCAGACAAGACATACATGGTACAGGGAATAACAGAGGACAGGGAACAAGGCAAGGAACACAAGGGATGGAGTGAGGAGCCGAAATCCTCAGATGTATCTCCTTTAAGCAAGGATAGGATATCTTAAACTGGGACATGGGGAGAGGAGAGAGGAACCGAAATCCTCAGATGAGTCAGGGAAAAGAGGGCAAAGGTACATAAAATACTGACACACATAAATACAGGACAAGCCTAGGACTATATGATAACAATTGGAGATTGGCCATAGTATACATAGTACTATGGCCAATGTACTATGCCAAAGTACTCAAAATATCGGTGGGTCCTAGCGCTAAACCCTGCCTACTGAATTTCTAATAGGCTAAAACTAAACATTAAATCTAATCACAGAACAGAGATAAAGACATACCTATAGACTACAGACTAAAGGAAACAGAAGTTAAGAGCAGGGCTGGAATCAAAGAATCAGAAGTAAATGGCAGAGCATAAGGAAATTTGGGAATGTAGACAGGGAAAATGTAGCGAGACAGGGAAACTGTAGCGAGACAGGGGAACTGTAGCAAAAAAGGAAAAACCAGGGATTAGCAGCTCCGCAACCTGGATGGGGCCTGACACAAAGTATATCAAAACCTAGTTATGATCAACATGCTCTTAAAAGATGCTCTTAAAGTTTTTGTTAAATGTCAAATCAGTGCCATGGCTATATTGCTTCTGAACATGGAAACATGTAATGGGTCAGCAGATAAGAACCACTTGGGGACCCAAATCCCTGTTCCTCTGAGGCCAAGTTGCTCAGAGCAGTTGTCTCAGACTCAGACAACCGCTCTGAACAACTTGGCCTGATGGGGACTTGAGTTCCCATGGCAATTGGCAGGGGAATGTACACCTCCGAGCAACCTGGCCTGGGGAGACCAAAGGCTTCAGCACCTGGATTTACGTTTTAAAGGTCCATAAGAGCAACTCTTTTGATCAGCTGCCCTTTGTTGGTTAATGCCAGAGGAGCTCCCTCCCGGCGACCAGTACAGTCACTCTTACAGATCTTTTACTCCTGACGCCGAAACTTGGCCTGGGGAGACCATTGGCTTTGGCGCTAGGAGTTAAAGGTCCATAAGAGCAACTCTATTGGCTGTTGGCAGGGGCCTCCTCTGACATCAACCAATGAACGGCAGCTGCTTATTGCCCTTTAACTCTTGGTGCGATCCTATGGATTCCTATTGCTATTAACCCCTGCTATTCTACGAAGACTTTAGATAGGCTAGAGGCAGTGGTTTTTATGGGGGAGAAGGGAGATTAGCAAGGGAGATTATCTTCGTGGACGCTTACCCACCGCCATATGAATTTATTTGGTATTCAGTTTGAATAATGAAAACGCAACATTCGTGTCAAGTCTAGTGCTATCCCCTTTTCAAACTTTGTAACAGAATCACTTTTTGTTGTACATAATCTCCAATATGTTCAACTGTTCATTACACACACATTTGCAACAGTTATGTATATCCATCTAAAATGTGTATAACTTTGTTGCAGTTACGTTAAGACATAATGCAAATTATTTTTGAGATTTTGTGTTTATAAATTCATACTGTGCTAATATACATTGCTTTATGTGGCTGTTTTTGGTATATAGTACATGATCATTTCAAGCCAGCATGGCCAAGAAATAGTTAAGTTTTAGTTACAAAATAGTTGCTCATGAGATCATTTTCAAGTTTTGTCTTTTGAGTCATGTTCTGTCTATGCTTTCCCTTTACCCGATTATAAGTAACAACAGTTCTTTTTATAGGTTTCCCTGGCTATGGTTTTGGGTCAAATATGAGCCTTTCTGCTGCTGAACTTTATAACTTTGAGAAAATAAAAATGCATTATGATATTTGTCAAAGAGGCCTTTTACATGGCCATGTCTTAATTTTCCCACAATTATGTTCTACAGACAATCTATGCATAAGATTATTCTAGTTTTTCGTTTTTTAATGCACTGCTTGGGTTTATTCATAAGGTAAGGTAGCGTGTTACATTGGTTTTGCAGATCTTAAAACATACATCACATAGAATCTTTTTAATTTTTTAAAAAGAGACCTCCGGGTAGCTATATGTTTTTAGCATTTTTTCCAATATTTATCTTTTGTGCGTGTGAACAAAATGTGAAATAAATAAAATTCTCTGTTATAAATTTTGGTTAGATGCCAAAATACCAGCAGGTCTTATTGGATAGACAATGCTTTCTGATAGGCAGAACAGATGGCTTCCATCAGCCATCCAAGTTGCTCTTTTCCATATTTGTTTATTTATTTATTTTTCTATATTTTTATAAACTATGTTTTTTCTTGGAATTCGTATATTTAGTGGCCATATGAAATAGGAGGACATTATGTAATGTTGTAGTAACATGTTAACACAGCCTATAATAATTCACTTGTTTTTGTATGTAAAGTCTTGTAGTCCAGTGGTTGACTAACAGAAGGCACGGATCTAAAAGGTGTGCTCAAATCTGTAATACTAGTAAGGAATTCCTAAGTCAATAAAGAGACCCTCACAGCATCAGTTTGATCATTTTTACATTTGTTAAAAGCTAGGAACTACTTAACTTGGTTAATTTTGCGCAGTAAGATCATATTTTTCCCAAATATTGTATATATATTTTTTATGATAGCTCATATAGCTTATTATTCAGATAACAAAGAAAAGAGTTTCATTTCTATTATTGTACCACAGGTAGCATCATTTTAAATTAAATTAATAATGGGAACCATTTTAATTTACTGTATCTGACCCTCCATTATACTTTCAACTGTAAATAAGGAAAGGAAATATATGCACGCATAGAGGTAAAAATAATATTAAAATGATGACAAGCATTTGCTACTTGATTTATCAAATCAAATTAAAGGTAATATGGTGTTTTAGAGTAACTGCTAATTTTTCTGATAGATGTCCAGCTTTCTGTTCTCTGTGGATTTACCTTGGCTGGCTAGACTTTTTAAATTGAAAGATACTTCTGAGTGACCCAATTCGTAGATTGTTAACCTTTATAGCTATTCAGTTGGGACGCATTTGTACGTAGTGCTATGGGCTCATTTCTCACGTCTATGATACAATTAATTTGTGCGCCAATTAGGAGTAAACACCCATTTAGTGATTTTTTTTTACATTTCTCAAGGGAATCTCCATAGACATCTATTAACATGCAATTTGTTTGCTAGGCAACCAGACACAAAATGTTTTATACAATTGTTTACCAACAATAATCTGTAATCAGATATGTGATTTGATTTGTTGATAACATTTATAAATCTAATTATGATAAGATAACCACTGTACCAACCACATGTAGACCACCATTCTATAAAAGTCCTTGTAATTCATTGGTTTATACTACAGTTCTTTTGAATTCCGCAAAAGTTACCTTTGTGACAGTTACAGTAAGTAATGTAGAATATATTGTCTTGTATTGCCAGGACTTTACAGAACAGCATATGGTATGCACAGAAACAGCCCTGTATAGGGCATAATAAGACAAAATATTTAATGCTCTGATATGTTATATATGTTTTATTTTTCTGCCAAACTAAATCTCAACATGTCTTAAGTAAGGTATAATTTTATGAGCTCTTAGAACAAGAGTATACTCCTCATTTACAAGGAAAGCATAAAGGTCTGAAATGTTTTATAGGGCAATAACTTAGTTATGCAGTCATGCAGCCCTTTATTAATTGATATATTTGCATAATTATAGTAATTGTGATACACTTTGGCTCCTGTATCTTAGGTATAGCGTTCAAAATGATTTAAGTTGCAGTTAAGTTTATGCAGGTTGTAAGTAAAGTTGGTTAATATTCTGTTTGCCTTCTCATGAGTAACTTAACAGTCTCACCTACTAGTCCTCCCTTGGCCTCTTATTTGAAAAAAGATCTACGTGATAGTAAGACTAAATTCTACTATAGCACACCTTAGATGTTTAAGGTGCTGTTCAACAGACACCAACACGTTTAACACTTATAATTCAATATACACCACTCAAGAAATCATCCTATTGTTTTTTTTGATACCCAAAAGGTTTTCAATGAAAAATTCTTTAAGCATTTAAATGTTGCCTCATTCATATCATTACATGGACAGGTGATGTTTAAGTATCATATGACACAACAGCAGGAACTGATAAGTTGTTGCCATGGAAACTAAACGAAAGCTTCTTAAAAGTTGCTTGATCTTGCTTTCTAGAACATTCAATAAATGTTTTTTTCCAAGTAGAGAGGATATTTTTAATAAATAAATTTTTTACCCCCTTAATGAACATTGATAACTTTCTTAGGGTATTAAACAACATGCCAGGCACGTCATCAGTCCTCAAACTACCATTTCCATGATGTGAAACTTAGAAAGTGATTCAGCAACACCAAAATCTGCTCCAGGGACTCTGTGTGGCCTGTCTTCGTGGCATCAATGTCTGCCATATACAATACGGCAGCTCAGGGAGTGATTGGCAGCCTGGGCTAGTGGGTAGCTTGTCACCCCTATTGTATTTGTCAATATTTGGAGATATTTCTGAACACTTAAGGGGGTGCTGTTTGGCTCTGACATATACCAGGAGCTATAATTTCATACCTAAGCAACAATGTGTGTTAAAAAAGCACACAAAAAACGAATGCTACAAACTTTAGGCTGGTTGTAGAATTAGTGTATGGAAAGAGTTAAAATACAACCATTTGAAATGTCAATTTCCCATTTACTCATTGATGTTCCTTGCACACATATTGATACTGAACATTAATTGCAGGGGATAACATTGATGTACTTCAAACATAGCCTTTTTACATTCACCATAAAAATAAACAGGGTGCCAACCTAGCTTCATCCTGGAGTTGTATTGTGCATTTTTGTGGTAGACAGCTCATTTCTAGGTTTTCTGGTAGTACCATGGTGTTGGGATTCACGCTAGTCTCTTCTGGCTTGGCCCTAGCTCTACTTATGCGTTCTCACCGGCTGTCTCATTAACCTCTACTATACCTAAAATCACATCAATATTAAAGTAGGGAAACAAAAAAGATAATTATGTTCTACTATTGGTGTATCACATTACCTTGTGCACTTTGTCAAGCATAAAATATCATACTATTTGTAATTAGATAACTTGCTTGCTACAGCAGTACTCCACAGCTATTTTCTGCTTTTTCCTTAAAATATCATGACATGTTATGTGTTTAATGTTATAATACATAACAATAACTCCCGACATTTTATTCACCACAGTGTAGCTCGAACTCAAAAATTGTTTTCTTGGCTTTCTCATTTTTCCTTGCCTTAGGATATTTAAATAGCTTCTTCCATTAAGATTTTAAGAGTTGCATAAAATATGAATGCTTAGGCATCTAATTTCTAAACACTTCTTACTCAAATACATAAAAGTTGCGAAATTTGGCAGCTGTCTCAACTTTTATATCTGGTAAAAGAAAAAAGGAAAAATTCTCTTAGGTTGAAAATTTTCATTCACAAACAGCATGCAATCTGACTTTGCAGAGCATAAATATTTAATGGATTTATTTACACTTTCATAGAAACTGTTTTGCTTCCAAAAAGCATTTGAACTAATATTTTGAGAATAGATAAATATGTGCAACTTCACTTGAGTAATATGCCTCAAGAAATGTATACATTATTTAATTATGGAATATTAAATTTACACTTAATTGATCATTATCTTGATTATAGTTCAGTTACAAATGCATATGACAAGAAGTCCATAGATTATTGAGTAGAAATTTACAGTGATGCAAACATTTCATACTTAAACCCATATCTTGAAATATAAATGTGAAAAAAGATGTGACAGCATAGCCAATGGAGGGACTGCTTTATTTATGAGGGTATTTGAATGTCTAACATACTAATTCTATACCTCTCACCCATATCATTCCACTGTGCTCTGTTTAGTCAGAACCATTTTTATACAACTCCTTCATATTTTTATCCAGTACTATAACACCATATACACATATCTTGGAGGTCTTTCTCTTTATTCTTATTAGGTTTATTCCTCTTCTTTTACTTTATTGAAAACAAAATTGTTATGCATCCTGAGGATGGACTGGTTGGAGGCTAGTCTGGATAAGGGACAGAAGATTAGCAAGTTTTTCCAAACCTAGTGTTGGTTTATTGACATGCTTGACAATACTCTTCTAATTGGGATAAGAGGTACCTTTCAATATACCTGGTATTGTGTAAAGCTCGTTTACAGCTCGTTGGTGGCCAAGTGCCCATACGTGTGTCAGATCTTGGACAGAGAGACCGAGACAGGCTTATTATTCATTGAATGTTTCCTAATAGCTTATTGGGTGCAGTCATTGTTAAGGGCCATTGGATAAGGGCCATTGGATCTTCGCAGGTGGATGCTTTTCCATTTATTAAGTGTATTTTGGGTTAATACTCTCCAGGGGCTTTTTATCTGTAAGAAAAAAGCAAAAAGGTTTAGAAAACTTTGTGAATTATGTATACTACATTTCTCTCTTATACAATGTTCGGTTGGGAAGAATAGAGATGACAAATGGTATGAATACTTCTTATCTCTGTTATGCAACACAGGGCTGAGATTGTATTGGTTCTATATCTGTACTCATGTAGTATTTTCAATAAAAATGTTTTTCCTAAAAAAAAAGATAAAACTACTATGTCCCTTCTCTCAGACTGTGTGCAAGCATACTATTAGGCTATTGCAAAACAGGTTGAGTGCTATGTCTTAAAAGAATTGGGCCCACACACTCTCACACACACTCACTCTCCCTCTCAACATCTACCCAGTTTGCTTGCCATATGCTTCTGTGTCCCTGTCTCCTTTTCCACACCTTCACTTCTTGTCTTGCCTCTTTTTGTTCTTTGCTTCTTGTGTATTTTTTCTTTTTTTTGGCCCGTTTCTTGTGGAATGCCTTCCCAAAAGAGTGGAAGCTACATGATTATGTCTATGTACTTATAATTCAATGATATACATTGTGTACATACATACTCTATGTCATCTACATACATATAATATATGTGTATATTTTTTTTTTTCGGTTTGTGGGAGGTCTGGCCTTGATTTTGGGGATATATATATATATATATATTATAATATATATATATATATATATATATATATATATACTGATCGCCACAACATTATGACCACTAACAGGTGAAGCAAATAACACTGTTAATTGAATATTGAAAATAAAGCTGAATATTCTAATAAAATTAGTAAAAAAAATGGAAAGAATAGAAACTCTAAAAATATGGTTATGACACTGATATTTTTTCCCAATTTATAGTCCGAAATAACCCCCCCCATTCATACTGAAAGTAGTGCTTTAGTGTCTGTGTAGTTTTCGGGCAGGCTAGAAGTGGATCCTAGCTGGAGGAACTGGATAAGGTGTCCCTAGCGGTCAAAAGGAAACTCAGCAACCGAAGAGGCTGAATAAAAAATGCGGGTACACAGCGGGCAACAGAATCACTTGGCAGCAGAACCAGGACCAATAACAGTCAGGAGCCAAGCCAAAGAGATAATCAAACGCTAGTGAAGTACTGAGGCACTATCACAGGCAATGTGGACTACAAACTGAGGGTTTAAATATCCCTCAAAGCTTCTGAACCCTCCTACCCATCTAATTAGGGGGAGGGGAAATAGATAAAGGTCCCTTTAAGACCTGACATGAATATTCATGTCGCCATGACGCGCGCCCCATCTCTGTCGCTCCGCGCGGGGGTTGCTCATCTAGGAACTGAGAGGACGGATGGCGGCTCCTGCTATCCGGATGAGCAGGGGGCTGAAGCCCAAGAGAGCACCAGTAACAGTGTGTTATATCTTCTTTTGGATCACTAGCAGCAAGAGACATATACTGATCAA
>VKOC01000005.1:29531095-29626754 GCA_009364415.1 Spea multiplicata | reverse complement strand
TTATATACCAGTTTTACCGCAAATAATAAATGGTGACATTTCTCGTTTTATAAAATTCACATAAATACAACTTCAACTTTAACAAAGTAATGTTTTCTGAAATATTATTTTAGGGTTGTAAGGAAGGTGCAATTTCCACTTGGTGGCACTGTTTGCACACGGTGAAAGCTTCCTGAAGTGGGGAAAAATATATTAAATATATATATATATATATATAGTCGCCCTTCTTTTTGAAAAGGTTTATTTTTTAAGCTAGCTAGAATCTTGAAAACAACTGTCTAGAATATTGTCTGAAGCCTTGTTTTCAAATGCTTGCAGATTTCTACATGCATTTTGATTTTATTTCATTTTCTGCAGGCCAAATGACATAGGATGAAGGCTGTTCGTAATTTGCTGATTTATATATTTTCCACCTATCTACTGGTTATGTTTGGATTTAATACTGCCCAAGACTTTTGGTGCTCAGCATTGGTGAAAGGAGTAATTTATGGATCTTATTCAATAAGTGAAATGTTTCCCAAAAACTTTACTAACTGCACCTGGACATTGGAAAACCCAGATCCAACCAAATATAGCATCTACCTGAAATTTTCCAAAAAGGACTTCAGCTGCTCCAACTTTTCCCTTTTGGCTTATCAATTCGACCATTTCTCTTATGAGAAAATACAGGATCTTTTGAGGAACAACCATTCTATAATGCAATTATGTGATACAAAAAATGCCTTTGTTTTTCTTCACTATGATAAAAATTTTATCCAGCTTCGTCGGATATACCCAATTGATTTCACTGGATTACACAAAACTGAAGACGACCAAAAATCCTTTTTGGAGTTTCTGGTATTAAACAAGGTGAGCCCGAGTCAGTTTGGGTGTCATGTCCTATGCACTTGGTTGGAGAACTGCTTAAAATTTGAAAATGGGAAAACAGAGCTCTGTGGGATTATGTATACAAAATGCACCTGTCCCCAACATTTAGGAGAATGGGGGATAGATGACCAGTCTTTGGTGTCACTAAACAATGTCATCTTACCCTTGAATGAGCAAACTGAGGGCTGCCTCACCCAGGAGCTTCAAGCCACCCAAATCTGCAACCTATCAAAAGAAGCAAAACGCCCACCCAAAGAAGGTAGGTGTCATATCACCTTAAGACAAATATGCAGGGGCCAACACATTAGGTAGTAGATAAGTCTGCTTGCGCTGGTTAGGGCACATGTGAGGCACAAAGTTATGTTACTATGTATTTATACAGATGCACAACATTGATGTGGAGTATATGGATTTATGAAATGTATACACTAAATAGTAATTATGCCAGTACAGGGTGAATTGATTATAGTAGTATAGTCAGTTTCTGCGTTTGTCAGTGTGAGAGAATGAAATGGAAATCCCAATTACACAGACTGACATGTTCCAAAAGCATGCCCATTCAGTGTCTTTATGAAGACAGAACACAGAAGTATATCTTTACAGTAACTCATAAGCGCAGATCCCATAAATAGGGAGATACAGCAGGTATCATTATTTCACACACTTAAGGCCCATAACTAAGTGAAATTACTGAGTGATAGCCTCACCTTACCCAAAATATATATATGTAGATATACTCCACAATGGTAATTCCTATACTGAGTAAATAGAATAAAATCAGTTTATGTCCTGAATATGAATTATTTGTAAAGTCAAGTTCTAGTCTATAACAAAAGCAGTCCTGTTTGAATTGGTGTTACGTAAATATTCAGAAATTGTTGAATGCTGAAACAATTTATGATTGGAATTTGTAATACGTTGGGTTTGCAATGCTAGCAAGGGCACACTGGCATCAATGGGCAATGCAATTAATGCTGAAATTGGAGAATCGTCCATGTCCACTTTACTTATTACCGTAATGGTATGTAATGTTGTTTTATCATATTGACCAAACAAGTTAAGAAGATGACTTCATCCACAGGATTTTACTTGCAAAACAAAGGCAAAACAATGGCTGCGTCACATTAATGACGTCAACGAAACCATCACTTAAACCTTTCCATGTCCAACAAAGGAACGAGAGAGGGTTGGAGTTGTGGGGAGGAAGTTTCCCACAATATATCTGTGGATGGTTTGAGTAGAAGTATAGGTGGTGGGGGTTTCATGCAGTTGTTTACAGTCTGTGGCTGTTAAGGTCCTCTCTGCAATAGCAGCAGCTTTTTGTATTAATTGCTGCAGTTATTTGTGAGCTGCTCCATTATAAATAATTGGCTCTTTAACCTCCCCATTGGGAGGCTCATGCCAAGCTATGCCTCTTCTTACATGACTGATCATTCCATGGAGCTGCCGCAGCTCAAATTAGGTTGAATGGTTCCCTTCTCACTATCAGATATTTTATTACTCACAAAGGCTTAAAGGCCACCTGACATTAGAACACTATAAATTCAATACGTTGTCACTGAATTCATATTTTTTTTTAAAAAAAATGTTAAAATAAAACATTTGCCTAATGCCTGGGGCATATTTATTTTAGAAAACGATAAGTACAACTTACAATGGATGTGGCAAGTTTCATTATTGGTTATGAGATAAGGTATGCTGCATTGTTAAAAATAACACATTTTATTTTCGTCAAGGTAATATAATCAGGATTTCAACTGTAGACTAAACATGCAGTTTATATACATAGATATTATTCATTTACAAGCTATTAAATATATATAATATGTAATTAAGGATATGCTAGCCTATACCAAGTGGCATATGTTGTTTCTTAAATTGTCAGAGAATCTTGGCAGTTTTAGCTCTACCACTGTAGGGCAGCCACACTGTAACCCAATGCATGGGGCCACGTTTACTTGAATGAGAAACACATTTGAAATACCCATAAAGAATATATTAACATTGATATTTCTAATGGATCAGGAAGAATGACTTTCCAATTGATTCGGGGAAACTACATTAGAGAGCATGGCAAAAAAATGTTGAATACATGGTTGCTGATCCAGAAAGAGACATATGCCAGAAATAACATTACTGGTAGATATTAGGTAGAGAAATTCTACTATAGCCCAACAAGTGTGCGCTCACCAGAAACAAGCTTGAACATATGTCTGCACATTAAAATTCATGGTGTGTAGTATTCCCTTTACATGACATTTAACCATAAAACCAATAACCAATCTCATACACACGAGCTAGATAAAGGGATAGATAAGATCATACCATGCTTGTTTCCTGCCTAATTATACAAAAATGCACACATATATATATGTATATATCTGTTTCAATGATATTTTTTAGATGCTAGGCTTGTTTCATATATATAAAAAAAACATAATATAGGATATGCAAATTATACAAAGCCATCGTCAATGCAGATTAACCAATTGTGCTGCAAATGATAATTTGACAAATTCTCATATGCTGAATAAGACTAACCTATCTTTTCTCTGTATATCAATTCCATCCAACACATTTTTTTTCACAAAGCTATTCATTTTGACAATGTCATAGAGCCCTTAACATTTTATATCAAGTATTCATTGTAACCCAAACATGAGTGGATGGGGGGGTGGGGGTAGTAGGGGGCATTGGTACTGTATGTAAATCCTTGTGGCAACATATAGTTTACCATAGTAAACTATAGACACTGGATCTGTCCTCTCCATTCTTCCAATGCTTGTGGTGGTTATGGCTGCAATTTGTACACAGAAAACAAGTGTAATTATTTTGCATATGTTTCAATAAACATCAGTTTTCCTTTAATTATATGCATGTTTAAAGTTGAAATGTTACCGTTTCCGATGCGTTGGTGTTTGCGCATCTCACAGATACATAAAGCTAAGAGAAGACTGTAACTCATTTTGCAGAGCACGCTTTAGAAATAGAGCCCGATATGTATTATTTTAACCTAAACTAATTGGTCATAACCTTACATATAAAGCATGCCCGTTCATTTTTGCATGTTGTATTAAGCGTGATACATTATCATGACATGCCTCTCTATAAATATTCAAAACGTCTGCAATGAATGTTAATAAACTGTCAATAGCATGTGGCTGAAAAGCTATTTTCTAGCGCACATCTGGATGCTGTCATATTTTCATATAACACGTCTCCATCCAATCTTAATATGATTTATGGGCCTAGAATGATTACCAGGTCCAGTATTAAACATTCTCTTTATTTATCAAACATGAAGTGAGGGTGTGGTGAAAAGGTCACATTTAGTAGCATCTACTCTTAAAAGGTCCTTAGTACCATGTAGTTGTCTACTAAGTTAAATGAAGTAATCTTCATGTGTGTCCACATTACGCCAAAGTGGAATATCATTTTCCAAGAACACAGGGCCAAATTAACGTAGGGGCTGATGGAGCTGCAGCTCCCAGCCCCTACTAGAAAATAGGTCCAGTCAGGGCCGGCCCACAAGGAGATTTCCTGATATACAAGGGGCAAAAACACAGAAGAGGGAGCAACAAAAAGCAGTGTGGAGAATATATATATTTTTGAATGTTGTAGCCCGTCAGGATTTGTCCTGCTGTATTTGTTTGGCTGTTCTGGTGTGTGTGTGTGTTGGGGTGTCGGTGTGACACAGCCTGTCTTGGTGCGTGTGTCTGGCTGTTGGTGTGGCAGAGCCTGTCCTGGTGTGTGTGTTTGGCTGTCGGCGTGACAGAGCCTGTCCTGCTGCTTGTGTCTGATCATTTCCATAAAAAGGCCCACCAACATTCTCAGCACCAGGCTCATGATGCTCTTAATCCAGCCCTGCAAGGAACATCACAGCCATGTTTTGGTAGTTTCTGATGCGACCATAGTCATGTTCTGTTGACCTACATGGTAGCAGTCTAGGTGACAGCACACACAAACATGCGCACTACCTCACCAATATATACCCAGTAACCTTCACATACAAACATCATTCACATACATTTTCCCTCACATACATATACAGACACAACCATCCACACGTTCATACATACATACAGCCACTGTGGACAAACAAGAGTTATTTTTTATAACCAGTGGTATCACAAATAATTCTGCCCACCTCTCTTTGTATTTAACCTGTTTTTGTACTATTTTGGAATCTATTGCTGTACATCTGTGAAATCTCTTATACGGAATTATATTATGGAGAAAATAAATGCAAGGTTCATTTCATATAATATGAAACACCTAGGGTAGAGAAGTAATTAGCAGCAGATGTCATTAGCGTCAACATCAAAGGGGCAACCAGTGCACAAAGAAGCTTTGGCGGTCCCCTGCACTCAATGGGTGTTTGTTGTTCACCTTCTTGTCTCTGTTATATATTTCAAAAACTACGTGCACATAAGGCATTTCTAACCCATTATTACGGCTATTTTATACATGGCCACTGAACATGTAATTGGGTAAAAAACATGAAGCTGTAAAACTGCACCCACTCATAAACCGGGTTAGAAGTGTCACAGTATTATTCTAGTTAATTACTTAAAAAACTTTACTAACTGCACCCAAGTATTCCATACTATGCAAGACCCTAAATCTAAATTGTTCTCTTATTCTTCTGTTCATGGTGTTGACATATGTGGTTTCTGAACAGTTAGCACTTTTTATATCATTAGGAGCTTTATTTAATACTGGTTAAGCCACCGTGGGTTTACATGCAATGGCACATAAATCTGTCCTTACAATTTAATGATTAAAAAAGAAATACTTTGTAGATCCATGCAGTATGCAATTTGTAAGGGTACAATTGAAATTCTAGGCTAGAGAAACATTTACAAGAGCTCAAACAAGTAACTCTTTCACTGTTCCAAGCAAGCACAGAAGACGTACTTAGAAAGCTTTTAGTGAGGAAGGATGTTTATTTCCTCACAAACTGAAAAGTTGCTTTTTGTTTCCTCTTTTTGATTTTCTTTCCATTATGTGTCTCTATGCATGACCTGAGTCTGATAAGCTTATCAGGCTTTAAAGTGCCGTAGGAAAGAAGCCACTGTTAATATTACGTAACAAATAATAATAATAATACTTAATGTTTAGTACATAGATAGACAGATTTTCATTTACCGTGTTTGACTATTTGCTCATGTACTACAAAAGCAAATGTAATATATAGCGCTCATAAATAAATAGGGATATAAAATGCATTGCAATACCACTGTATTTAGGAGAGAACCAGTACTACAGTGCAGTAGCACTAAAAATGTGAAATAAATAAAAAAAATGCAAACAATATGTTGTCACGTACATTAATAATGGTAATTGGTGCTTATTAATGAATGTTTATAGTGTTACTGAGGATTTAATTATATAACAAGAAACTGATTTTGGAGAAGATGCTGTAGCAGTATACTCTCAGACAAGAGCATCCGATTTTTTCAAATCTCAGGAACGTAGTTTGTACCCTCATCTAACAGATCCTTCTGTTATTGTCATTTTCATGGTTAGATAAAGGAGGTGATGGTTAGCAATTAGCCCAGCAATTAGCCCAGCAATTTTGGACAACATCAAGGCTGTACAGCTACCGCTACCTAGCTTCTTGGTAATGGCCCTTGCCCCCTGGTATAGATATAAAGTATTGGTTTCATTAATATTAATGTTAAACTAACAAGGATAATTATGTGGTTAAGAATTTTATTATGTATAAATATGTATGCATTATATATATTGCATATAATATATGCAATAACATAGCAGGAAATGCACCAAAAGTTATTTTAGTTCTTTCAGCTAAACATAAGAGATGACACATCTTATTAGTGCCATTTTGTGCAGTGCTTTGGAGCTTTTGAAAGCTCTCAGCACTGGAAATCTAAAGTAAAAACTCCGAACTACGTCTTGGATCACCATGGCAACATCATAGTCTGGGTTTTGGCAGCCAACTTTAAAATACCCAATAACTTAAATAATAGGGTGCTCTTTGTTTGACGAATCAAAAGAGGATTTTCAAACCAGAAAATAAATTAAGGCTGCTCTCAGTATTCCACTTAACATCTTTTACCATCGTTGCTCTTACAAAAACAGCTCTTTAAGTTCTTAATGCTTAAATTCTGCTTATTTATTGAATGTTTTAGGAACAGCCTAAATGTTTTTCTTTTTTACCTGCACAATTATCTACATTGGTATTCATATGAATGCAGTTGTATGCTCTTTCAGGAACCTACATTTGTAATGCTGTAATGCATGTTTTTTTTTAAATACATAAACTGGCTACACTATTCAAATTATATATATATATATATATATATATATATATATATGTCATAATTAATTACTACATGTGTACTTAATTTAATGCATGTGTATGATTTCTTTCCTTGTTTTGGGGTTTCTTTCTAATTCATGTAACATTTTTATATTTGCTTTTTCCCCTTTTGCAAAATAATTGGAAATAAACTGCAATAGCTTTGGGTTATTCGTTTAATCAGATAGATTATATATTATTTTGTGACAGTCTGCTTTCATGACGGTATAGAACAGAGCGGTCCCTTTATGTCAATCACTGATAGGTATATGTGGGCGACCTCCTGTGATAATATATTCCTTTCAGTAAATGCAGGGTTTAAAATAACAGTCACAACAACATACTTCACTTTTCCTTATGTAAAGTGAAGAAGCTATTTAGCATTGTAAATCACAGTGGGTTTTTTTTCAGTTTACTCAGCCCAAGCTAGGGGGGATCAGCTTGTTCCCACTAAGCTGCATGAGCGTTACAAGAGCAAACTGAATTTGGAACCATACATATCTGTCTGACTGAGGACATTATACATGTCATTGTCATTTAATCAAATACTGCTTCTTTCCTTTGGTGCAAAACTGATACGCATAGACGCACAATGGGCATAATGCTTTTACATGCATACATACATAAACATACCCCTCAACACTTCAGGTCCTAAACAGAGACTAATGAACTGGCACTCTGTTTGTATATATGTATACAATCCCTCATGGATACATACATACATGTATACACACTGACCTCTATATTGACATAAATACAAGCTTGCTATTTTTTTACTCTTACTAGCTGCAACATATGACTACAAATAGGACTTCTTACAGGCAGACCCTCCACATGACAGTGTGGAAACGTCTGCCATCTTTGATTATACCCCTGAAATTGAGTTTGGTCCACGACTCTGTAAATATCACTAGGAGCCACCACCTGATTCCTCCCTGCTGTGTAGTTCATGCATGTATGTAAATGACACAAGAGCAGGAGTGGGCCTTTTGCCACCTAGGGGCCCTTGACCAATTCCCCCTTTTGTTCTATTGTTAATACGCCTCTGAGCTGCAATATTTCTATAAAAAAATATTTCACAAGGTATATAGTAAAAGATCTCTGGTTTACGGTGTGAAACTAAAGTATGTAAAATGTATTCTTTCACACTTTGCAAACTGATCAACATTCCACGTATATATTATGATACTTAGACACGTTACTAGCACTAACACATTAAAAATACGTTTAAGGTGCTAAATACCTCTCTAATAATCTGAAATATGTGTGCCGACAGAGTAAATGTTATTTTCACAGTACAAGTTAGCTAGATATGAGTACTATAAAATCTCAGGTATAATAGCCGTAATTTACCCCTTTTTCAAGAGTCCTAAATAGGGTATTATTCCTGAGTACAAATTGTGCCATAGACATCTTCCAGTAGGAAATGCAGGTTATCTTTTGTCCCCCACAACACTTGTGTCTTCAGTCCCAACCAAGTCACAACCACTGCTGAACTCCCATTGAGTACCAGCGTTGAAAGATTTAAATAGTACTAAAAAAACAATTGAATTCCTTTACCCTTTAGTCCCGTATATCAGCTGTTATCTGCTCTGTCACGTATGCAGAGATGTAGAACGTATGTGCTCGTTTAAGCAGTTGCCTCTTCCTCACTATAGCACCATAACAGATCTGCATACTTGGGTACTTTGTAGGTTTTACCCGGAGTCATATATGGTAAATATTGAGCTTAATACTAGCCTTGGTATCAGCAAGGTTTGCTTTGCTGAATTTTAAGAAATGTTTTAGTGAGATACAACCCCAACCATACTACGTATATTCCCAGTTTAGTAGACTTACGCAGCGATCTGCATACTTGGGTACCTTGCAGGTTTTACCCAGAGTCTTTGGGTAAAGCCCTGCTTCCCTAGGCCAGAATAATGTTTGCCGATGAAAACTCCCCGACCTACTTGCTGCCCACTGTCACCGACTTCCCTCCTGCTTCTCCTTGAGTAAAGGCTACCCCTACACACAGGACTTAAGGCATCTTAGATACCCACTACTGAACAAAATATGGAAGGTGCCCTGCAAATAACAAAACCATTTCAATAAGGTGGATAACCATTTGCTTGCTACAACTTTTTGATAGCTGTTTAATGCATGTTTAATATTCAAATCAAGTCATGAAAGCTTAAATTTGACAATCCCTGCAAATACCATGCAACGGCTAATGGATACTAATGTTGTGAAGCGATAGGACATCATACCTAATGAGGGATGGAACTTAGCCATCTTTTCAAAATTGTAGTGATTAGTGCTATAATGATACAAGGATTTTAAATTATTTGAAAAGATTCAGGTCTTAAGCATTTTGGAAAATAAAGTAAACTACCTTAACTTTCTAGCTTCATTCTATTATTGGTGTGCCGAACACAGTAAATGTAAGTTTACAAGGACACAAATAAAATCTTATTTTGAACAAGTCAAAGTAAATGCCAATTCACCTTGACGTACTAGCTTCACACATTAATTTAATCACATGGGATTACAAAAGGTTGTATCCTGGCCCAGAGGAGCATAAATACCTCTGATGTTTGAAGGACAGTAGCTATTAAGCTGACAATAGTTGTTCACTTAGTTGATTATCAGGATATTGTTTAAAGGCATAATCTTTAATGGAACAAGGGAACTAATTTCATACCTAATTAGTTAAATATGTGTGATTCTTTATTAAACACTAGGAAAAAATATTGTAGGTCGTTCTTTTTCTAAGCTTGAACATATTTCATTATTTTTGCTATAGTAAAGTAACTTAAAAATGCGTAAGAGTTCACCATGCAATTTTTCTAATTCCAGTTCCATTTGGAAATAAACTGGTGTAGTTTAAATATGGTAAATATTGAGGTTAATACTAGG
This sequence comes from Spea multiplicata, assembly GCA_009364415.1. Lineage (NCBI taxonomy): Eukaryota > Metazoa > Chordata > Amphibia > Anura > Pelobatidae > Spea > Spea multiplicata. The sequence continues at coordinate 29,616,667 of VKOC01000005.1, read as the reverse complement.
CTTGGTAACAGCAAGGTTTGCTTTGCTGAATTTTTAGACATGTTTTAGTAAAATACAATCCCAAGCATACTATGTATATTCCAAACTATGTATTTTTATGCGTCACATAAAAATAAAATAACAAGCGTTAGATAACTATTGATACCAGTCTTCAACTAAAAAGCCTATATTTAACAAGGGGTCAAGCTTGACAAATCAAATATGCAGCTTTAGTCTGCTTGTTCTTGTTTTCTTTTTATTGGCATCTAATTAAATGTGCATATTGAAAGGCAATACAGCTTGTATATATCCATTATCGACTGCCATGTACATATTGTTATCTATCCACTGACAATTGACATGTTGCATAATAGATCTAGCCTAAAGCTGTGGAATTCATACACAGATTTTCAGTCTGATTATTTAGTGAATCTATAATTATTAGCCTGTTTTGTAGAGTTGTTTGACACATTAATTCAAAATAATTGTAATACGTTATACAGGTACTTACGCGGTTAAAATGCAGGCACAGAGTGTGTTGATTCAGTTCGCTTTATGGAGTCATATCCCTTAAGAAAAAAAAATGACATCAAGGTTTTGGTGTGCCAAATGGAAATTAATTGGAACTTCTTTTCTTTTAATCAAACATACTTGTGTATAAATAAGGAACTTTTGAGTTCTAACTTGGAGACTCTCGATTGTTACACCTGGTAGGATGCACTAGTGTGAGGTCCATCCAAGAGACTCATCACGTTTTAAAACCTTGAAGTGAAATTCGGTTAGCTTCTTATGCCCATTACATTTTATACTAAATGAAACATGGGGACCTAGTAAACATAGTTTTTACAAAAAAGTAAAGTGACAGGTGAGGAAGGCTTGGCTATAGATGAAATATAGTGGTTGCACTTGTTCACCAGGATGTATAGATAAGAAAGATTACATTTTTTCCCCTGCATTGTTTAGTGGTCTATAAATCCATTGGTTGTATGTTTTGCATACTGGTAAACCACAGGGATGTTGAGTATTTTTAGAAAATGCTGTCTACCCTACTCTTGTTGTATGGTATTCATTTGAGAAAGACCTACAGGGTTATTCTTTTAAACTTAAAAAGTCACTATTTTATTTAGTACCTCCATAGTTTGTGGAATATGAAACAACTTTGTACAACTGCTGAAAGAGTCAAATTCAGAAATGATTTTCTATATCCACTATTTTTCAAATCACATATTGTAGTAGGCAAGTTTGACATACATTTTCTTATCTATCAGTATTCATATGTACATTGGTACTGAAGGTAGATTTTTTTGTGAAATACAGGATTTTTAGTCAGATTCTCAGTCTGCTATTGAGCAAGTTTCTCCTGTTGATTGGTTTCTGCTAAATGGTCTTTCAGTGGTCAATTATATTATTCAGAGCTCCATACTCCAAGACAGGAGTTGCAAAAGACATAACTCATTCAGTGGTCAAAGAGGGTTTTTCCCAAGGTGTTTTCTCCATCATTATTCTCCCTCTTGTTGGACCTCATTCCTGGTTGCCTTGGCTTTCAATATATCGCTTCTCTTTTTTCCATCCCTTTTCTTTTTCTCATCCCAACCTCTTCCCCTCCCTTTTATTTAATACCTGAGCACATAGAGACTGCTAGGCTTATGTATTGCTGGGCTAAAGGCATATTGGGCAATAACTTTCCCCAGTGTCCCTCTGCTCATTGGGGTAGCTACAAGGGGATCTCTGCATAGACTGTCTTAAAAGGTGCTGCTCACCTTTAAGCCAGGGATAGCAAGGATATGATGTCATAACTAAATGAGGGGGCATCTGGAGACAATGCCCTGGTCAAGCCTCTAGCAGTCTTGAGGTAAAAGTAAAGTTTATAATACTCAAAGAAATAACTCCGTGAAGAATCATCCTGCTGAGCCTTTTATCATTGTGGGTAGGTGTGCATCCTAGCTGTACCACAATCAAAGTCATGTTCAATCCAGCGTTAGTTTCTGTCCCCTGCATTCATAAAAAAATCAAATCTCATACTGGATAGTTCAGTTTACGTTTTATAAAAACAAATGTAACAGACTAGCTAATAAGTATCTGATTAATATGGTAATCCACTTGCATTATTATTCTTTGCAAATGTTCTATATTTGCATATTATTAAAATATGCAAATGCATGTTTTAACTCCACAGAAGATATAATTGATGTTCATTGGTATAAGTGTTGCAAGTTAATGCTTCAAAACTGTTCTGTACTAAAGAGCACATGCAGCCAGAGCGAATTTCTAAAAAGAGCAGCCAATTGGTCAATGTCTTGTACAACATTTATTAATGGTGATAGCTAAGAAAGAAAAAAATACACAGGTCTAGCAGATAGAAAGTATTGACGTAGTGGTCAGATTGAAAGATACATTCTTATCAAAAGGTGTTTTGTTGTTTTTGTTCCATGGTTTTAAGACATATCTGCAACAAAATTATAATTTGTTTATAAATTTATAGAATAGGATTAAAAAGGAACAAAAAAAAACCATTGGTTGTGATAATGGCATTGGTTTTAATTTCCCAGTACCTACCTCTCAGCATGAAGCCCTATATACCCTGCTGTTTAATTGAGCGATTTTCAGTATTTTTAAAACATCACATTACACATAATTATCTGTAATTCGAAGTGCTTCCTCACACTGAAATATACATGGAGACGAAAGAGATTTAGTAACTAGTCGGCTGCAGTCATGGTTCTTTCTCCTGTTTGAAGTTCTTGCCAAATTTAATAGATGTTCTCATTTCAACATAATCCTGTTGGTAGCTTTAACTTTTCATAAAAGTGTACAATCAGTTGGTGTTAGTTTAAGTAATCCTATGCATATTGAAAATATGCCAACACACTTCATTTTTAATTCTAAATCCTGCACAATGTTTAACAATGTAAAACATTTCAGCACACAAACAATATTTATTTCTGTCCATTGTAATTATCTTCATGTTCATTTTTGTGGTCTTCTGATAAACTAAATTAAAATATTTTTTTCTTTATGGAGCATGTGTTGATACTTTCTAAAATAAAGTAATGTTAATGTTACTTAACTTATGTTTTCTAAAGCTGGACTGTTTTTTTTTTTAGGAAGGTTGTCCACAAAGTTTTGTAGAATTTCTGTCGTTTTAGACAAAAAAAAGTATTTGGGAACTCAGGCAGTGTTGGATGGGAAGGCCTGGCTCGCAATCAGTGTTCTAATTCAGCCCAGAGGTGTTCAGTGGGGTTAAGGTCAGGGCTCTCTGCAGGCCAGTTGATTTCCTCCACATCAACCTAGTTAAACCATGGCTTTATGGACTTTGCTTTGTGTATAGGGGCACAGTCATGCTGGAACAGGAAAGGGCCTTCCCCAAGCTGATGACACTGATGAAAGCATACCATTGTCTAAAATATATTTGTATGCTGTAACCTTAACAGTACCCTTCACTGAAACTAAGAGGCGTAGTCCAAACCCTGAAATACAGCCCCATACCATTATCACTCTTCTACCAAACATTACAGTAATCACTTTGTATTCTAGTATGTAGGGCTCTCCTGGGATTTGCCAACCCCAGATTTGTCCATCAGACTTTCAGATTCATTACTCCAGAGAATTTTCATTGCTCTAGTGGTTGTGTGCTTTATACCATTCTAGCCAACCTTTGGCATTGCGCACAGTGACCTTCTCCTTGTTTGCTTGTGGCCATTGAAACCAATTTCATGATGCTCCTGATGCGCAGTGCTAAAGTGCCTCAGCACTTGCCAACGCAGCTCTGCAGCTCTTTACAATAATAACACTCACAGTGTACCGGGGCAGATATAGCACGGCAGACATTTTACAAAACTGACTTGTGAAAAAGGTGGCATTCAATAAAAGTGCCACATTCAAAGTCACAAAGCTCTTCAATACGACCCATTCTTCTGCCAATGTTTGTCTATAGAGATGGAATACCTATGTTCTTGATTTTATATACCTGTTAACAATTTGTGTTGCTAAAACACCTAAATTCAATAATTAGGAGGGGTGTCCACATACATTTTGTTATATTATTTACTTGGAGAACAGGATAACTTTAACAGAGACACGAATGTGTGTTTAAATGGTTAGACCACTCCAACAACTATCTTATGTTTAAGGGTGCTATTTTGTTTCACAGTTTGTACATTATAATAAAAGAAGAACATAGTTTTCATGTTTTCTCTTAGTGTTATTATTATTGTTATTATCCTGAATGCTGCTATATTTTTGTATAAGAATGTATAGTGCCGCATAACCGCCCCTTAAATTGATCAACCTGACTTAAATGTTATAATTATTTTACTGCTGATTGTCCTCATAAATTACAGAAGATAATAACCTTGTAAGGTTGCTAAAGTTCAGTGGCATCTGTTGTTTTGTATCCTATTTTCACTTGCTGTTTAAGGCTGGATTATTGAATGCCAGCATGAAGTGTAATAGTAAGTTTACTACTGTAATAATGATCACTGTTTCCCTGTCATTCTCTTTTTGAGATCTTTCTTTCCAAATATCTAGATGTTAATGATATCATCAATGCTCTTTAGTTGTGATGCAGCAACACGCCACGTTTCTCTTTACACATATAAATAACATAAGAGCTCATAGAAAAAAATATATGTTATATATGTTGTGTGTATTGTATTTGTAACACCCTCTCTGTCTACAGGTAGAGGTAACTAGATAGTAAACCTAATATTTTAAGATGTTTAAAATATATTTGCATTTAGAAACACTGATAGATACAGTGGGAAAAGTGTATCACTAAGCATATTATTTTGAGATATATTTCTCCAATTATATGAAATCAGTTATTATATTTTACTATATCACATCTGAGCCTTCAGCTGCATAACGTGGTGTAGGCTTCATCCTAAAGAATTACTTAGGTTGTCAGTAGGGTGGCAAAGTACCTTCAGTCCTCAGGTCCATACAATATAGAGATCTGAAATTCATGTTCGCTAGCTTACATTGTATGACATAAAAGTGTTTTCCTTCCACAAATGTGTAGTAAAAAGTACTTAGTCATAAAGAAATCAATCTATGTGTTAATGAGAAGCAGCAAAGGATTTTCAACTATAATTGGCAAAATCATAGGAAGATCTTCTCTTCAGCTACAGATGAATCTCTATACAAATAAATAAATACACAACATACGTAATATGTTCATCCTGGCAAACAGGGCTTTGATACAAAGATGCAAAGATTTATTTTCCTTTTCAGCAGACACATTTTAGTAGTATGTTAAGATGGTGTTTATTTATAAACGGAATGATTTGTGCTAATTTGTTAGCCTCTTAACAAAATAACACTACATTCATTAGATGAATTTTAAGCATGCATTATTTTAATACTCTACAAATACTGAATAATTATTCAAACCATGTACAAAGAATCACCATGATGCATAAAATGCTTTCTAGATAATCCCTACTCTGCATTCAGCGTGGTACACAGTTAACCCTTGTGGACTTCTGCCCTAACTGCGTAAATAAATTGTTTTAATACCAGTTTGTTGAGGTTTGCAGTAGCTTTGACTTTTCCATTTGAGGAACCATAACAATAATTCTTATTAAATGTGTATAACTGTTCAAAACAGCAGAAGTTCAATATAACTCTATTTTTGCCAACTGCCCAACATAGAGCTGTCCCTCTTCCCGTTTCCCTCTATCTCCTTCAAAAAACACAAGTGAAAGACACTACATATGCCACGTAAGAAAACAATGAGGCATCAGTGTGAGCTTCAAATCATGATAAACCATTCGGCTTATCTAGTCTGCTTATTTTTCCTGACGAAAAGGCTCAAACCTTAACCGGCCCTTGGTCTTATCAGGATGTCTAATTCATGCAAGTTTAAATTCCTTCAGATGTTACAATTTATTGAAGGTCAGTTAAGTACTGTTGAATTTGAGATCATCTATGTTTGAGAGATTGAAGATTGACATAAAATAGCATTATGACTTATCTTCAACACTATGGCTTTGACAAATAAGAGATACTGTATATATGATATATGCTGAATAACCTACAAGTTCAAACACTATGTGTTGGTAGAATTGTATTAGAATACAACTGAATATATCAGAATACAACTGAATATAACTGAATAAAGGATCAAATCCAACCAATACAACTCGAATATGGTCACTTATTAGCCAGCTCAAGTGTATGCTTTGTGATTAAGTGGTATTGTTTATGTGGTGCAATGTGAAAATGTTTTTTGTGGTGTGTAAACGTCCAGTGTATGGTAGAGACCCACATGATTATATGATCTGGTTGTGTTGCTCTGAAGGGAGGGCTGGCACCATTTAGACCTGTGGGCAAGCTAAAATGAATTAAAGAGCCCATTCAATTGCTTTGATCCTTTATATCCCATGTGTTTATAAAAGGCATGCTTTTTAGTAGCACTGATTTCAGTGGCTACTAAGTGCCTTTAGCTATTACTACACCATCCAGTTTTGGGTGTTTTTTTTAATCACCATTATTATTATTATAACTATTCTTCTTATCATTTAACAGGGCCCATTGTATCACATGCACTATGCTAACCAAATGAAAGTCTAAGAGCATTGGTATTCAACAGAAAATTATACATTTTGTCTGCTGGGACAACATTCTGAAAAATACTGAGATCATTTGTCTATATGTTGTTTGAACTAACAATAGAACCAAATGCAAAGGTTATGTGCAGAAATCCAAATATTAATTAAGTTTCTATTGGGGAAAGAATATTAAAGGTTACTCATCCTGCTGATGTTTTCTTAACTTTTACTTTGGAAGCAGTAATTCTACAAAGATAAAAATTGCCAGATTACAAAGTTTAAAATTATGTATGTCACATCATGTCTCCTCACATCATTTAGGCTCAGCTCAGTTCTTTGTATTGAAGAACCTCACTGAGCTTTTCCACCAGCATTTCATGATGCCATATCATTTTATCATTAAGTTAAAAGTAGTTTGAAATTTCTTGCCTAAACTTATATTGTGAAAGTTTGTGCGCACTTCTCATAGGCCAATTGCAAGAAATGTTAAGCAAATACCAAAAGTAGCTATAAATGAGACAGCTATAATCAAAATTCTACACCAAAAAAGAGCATAAAAAATTAAAAGCTGAGATGTAATCAGGAACCGAGAAGTTTACAGCTTTGAAGCTGAAAAGAACAGCTTTGTAGATAATACAGAATTTAATTTGAATCCAGGAAGGAAACTGATATGGGATAGAATGAATTGAATATGCAAAAACTGCAAGAATAATATGTCACCAGATTGATTAGGAGATTAAAATGAATGTGCTTTGTGTTTTCTAGTCAATTACAGCCCAAATGCTATAATTTTGATTTTTTTTAATTTCTTGAAGCCATGGTGGGTGATATTACCGGTATTATTACCATTTCTTTCAGATCAAGTACCAGTATTACATATAAGAGGAGAAAACTAGATCCGAAATTATTATTAGATATAAAAACTATAGGATTGCAGTTATATGGAAGTTTATATCACATCCATAATGGCTTCTAACACATATAAACCAGAATCAAAGCTACATAATATATTTTTAATCAAGGCCTTTTTATGCTTTTATAATTACAAACTAAAGAGTCAAATAATGTATTGAAATTCAATTAGCACCAAAGCTACTTAGGGTGAGCCATGCTTACAAAAGCCAAATGGGAGCCTGCTGTGGTGTTTTATTAGTATTTTAGTAAAATATGTTAGAAAACTGTAACAAGGCCAATAAAAGATGTTAGGAGATCAAAATCTGTTTAAAATTCACAATGTTTAAATGCCTTCAGAAAAAGTAAAATATTAAGTATCGGTTTAGTTTTGCTTGAATAACCAAACTGATGTGTTACATGTAAAGAAAAAAAACCAAGAAAGTAGAGTTATAAGAGCTTAGTTAACAAAACAACAGCATACTTTACCCATTTCATATACAACCATGAGAAAAAGACAACTGTATTTCTTCTATGAATGACTACTACTAGTGGAATAGGAAAAATGCACTGGTATCTGTAGACTATAAGAGACCCACGGCAGCTGCCATTGGAAAGGATTCAAGGATCTAATCAAAAGCTGCCCAAATCTATTAGTGCACCCGATTTCTATGCACTGTGGTTTTTTACTTATATTTTCAATACCATATTCACCAAAAATCTAGGCTTGGGACAACTATAAGTTTCTCATGATGTCAGGCTATGTTCCGCCACTGCCCATCTTGCATACAAAAAGCCAGTGACAACCACAAATAATGACCATACCAGTATTTAGCAGACAAATGTACTTTCCACCAGTAAAAGAATAATATTTCAAAATAAAATAATTGATATGTTTTCATCTTTAAAAGTTACAATTTAGTTTGAGATTTTTTATTTTCATTTTATTTCTTTTTCTGAGTACTATCTTTTATATATGACACATAATACAAAGTAATAATGTGAAAAGGGTACAAATGGTAAGTAGCCAATTACCACATGAAGGCACAAACAGATTCCCTTCTAAATTCTCCAGTGTATAACTAGTCAGTTAGGTCTGTGCAGATAACCTAACCTTGTGGTCTGTCTGATAGAAGAGAAATGTGAAACCTTCTAATTTTTCACCTTATATAATATTGATTGCGTTATCACCGAAGGGAGACAAGTTTGATGTGCTGACAATAAAGGTCATAGGCTCTTCCTACTGTAAGGTCAATCCTCTAAAGTGATGCTGTATATCATAATTTGCATTTTAATGTTTTCCATTAGTGGACAAATTACAGGCCATTTCTATGCCTAACTAGTACAAATCCTGAAAAGCCATTTTTACTTTTAACTGGTGACATAACTCTCATTATTATCTGCACTGCCCTGAGCTAGGTTTATCTGAATTAGTCATTCTCCATCTGCTCTTCAGTGAGCCTTGTAATAGAAATAAGGTCTTATTTCATTGGCATATAATTATACAACAAAAATCATTTTGAAATCCATTCAAATTCATTAATAAAAGTATTATTTTATATTAAAGAATTGGTTTTCAGTACCAGCTTTGTTTTATTGATTGGTGATAACTATTATGGTAAATCAACTCATCAAAATAATCAGTTGCATTAGTTGAAATCCTTAAGTTATTATTGAAGTCCAGGAAGATGCCAAGTCTTTCATCAGTTGTTAATTCTCAAAATGTTGCTCCTAAAATGTTGAATCTTAAATTACATGTTTTTCTTATTATTTTCATGAATTAGAGCAATGAAGGATTTTTACTTTGATTTTGTTGGTCATATTATAATCCGGTATATAAAAGTCAAAGGATACAATACGTTGCAATTGTTAGCATTGGTTAATATTGACTGAACTACCAGACTTTCATCAAAATATGCATGGAACGTGACCATAACATGGCTTCTGGTATATTTGGAAATTATTTAAAACAGGGCAGTGTTTTCAAATCCTTTTGAATTTGGGATTACATCAGATATTTGTGGACCTCAGACAATATTTGTAGCAATCCGGTATGTGTCTTGAGGACTAGAAGAGAATCTGTGTGGTTTATAAGGAGGAATATGCTGTTGGCGAGAGGGCTAAATTTCAAGTCCAAGTGCACTTTTAGAAGCCTACAGTGTCAGTCAAAGTTGCATTAATATTTTTATTGTCTATATTTTCATCTTTCTTTATACAGCGACAACAATAATGTACGACACAACAAGTTATAAGAAGAGTATGACAAAACTAGAATTGATAGACTAGATTGAACTAATACATTCGGTAAAGAGGGCCCTGCTCACAAGCTTACAATCACAAGTGTCATACATTATACTACACTGCTGCCATATACTTTTTTTTGCAAGGATTTTAATAGTGATTATGACTTACAGTCAAGGCACACTTCCACAGATCAGCAGGAAGCTGCTGTACGGCCCCCAGAGGTCATTTTTTTGCTTTTATTTAAAGTCGCTTCTATTTAAGATGTATCAGTAACCGGCAGCTCCTTCGAAATCATAGTATTATTATTCAGCTTAGGGACCTATTGGACCTTTTCAAAGGAATACTAAAAATGTGGGTGGAATCACTTCAGGAATTACTTCAGCTATTACCTGTGATAATCAGAAATCATGGATAATAAAAAGTCCTGTAGTTGAATGTTCTTTAAACCATTTTTATGAGATTATATTGGCTGGCAAAACAGGTATATGATATATATATATATATATATAGTTTCCCTACCTTCTCATAACCCTGCGTGAAGTTCAGCCAAAATGGAGGGTAAGGGAGAGGACTTCACCACAAGTGCCACCATTTCTGCAGAGGTTTCCTCTGAGTTATGTCCGCGGAGATGTGTGTGAAGATAGCAGATTAAAGATAGAAGAGAAGAGAGAAGAGAAGGGAGATAAAAGATCAAAAATAAAGAAGATGTGAAAGTGGTCTGCAGAAGTGATCACCAGAGAAGGTAGGAAAACATTAAGAGAGAGTGAACGAGAATGTGAGTGAGAAATTGAATATAAAAGAGTGAGTGAATGTGGGCATTGGGCAACAATTTTCTTTTCCAAATTAAGAATTTACAGTCGAAACAAATGGGCAGGGAACAAAATGGATTACCAAAAAACTAATGGGCCAAAAAACAAACTGCAATATATATATATATATATATATATATATATATATAATAATTTACATTCATATAAAACATGTAAAACAAAGCACGGTACATTTTAAGTTCATGATCTGGACAGCTTTTTTTTAATCAATATCCTATTACATGAATAATGCATTTATTGATCTAAGGTAAAAAAAAATGGCACATCCTGTAGAGAATTCACATATCCCTGTGAAGCTGAGAGCTGCAAGATTAAATAAGTTGTCATATTTAGCTGTATGACATGGAGCTTTGCTAGGGAAAATGACAATGGCTCAGATCATCACTAGTATATGCACATTCTGTACAGGAATAATTATGTGCATCCAAAAGGCTTTAGCATTTATTTATTGTACCAAGTCGGGCATCCTGTTGTGCAAACAATGCTGTAGATCTTCATATTTGGTATAAAAGTCTCCGGTCATAATTGACCTATCCAAAACTAGAGGGGGGTTAATGGCAATCAAAGGGTTAATAGGATGTCTCAGCGGTGTCCGAGCGGCTCCAGAAAACTTAATCAGCTTAGCTCTTCCTAGCTGTGTTTTAACTGTCAAAACCGCTGGCATGTAATTTAAAAGCATCCACTATCTTATCCCTTGCATTATTTGGAGATAAATGATTCACCCACAGCATACAAATTTGAGAAGAGTAATAGCATGCTGGTTCATAATAGTGATTGCACTTTTAGAAGATGTACTTTTCTCATCAATCCTAGATCGTATAATTGTATTTTCATAGCAAGTATTGCAATATATCATAATACAGATGCTTTGATAAGCAATACCTGATGCATCATTAATTTGAAAGGGGTAAACAGCCCAAAGTGTATTTATTGTGAGCTATACGTGCTAACTTAGATTCAATACTCTATTATACCCTATAATATACATATTTAATCTTTTAGAGTGCATTTCCAACAGCACTAAGCCATTATGCACAGGATAACAAGCACTCTGCACACTTAGTAAAGATGTTTGGTGTATTAGCATGAATCTAAGACCCCCCTTTGAGATTTGTTCACTTTGGGATTTATTTTTAGCACAAAAACTAAAAGGCCCACAATATAATAGACATATACAGTGCATACGCTCCTAGCCTGTCTGATAGATATATCCAGTCAAGCCAGACATACTCGAGAGTATTATGTTTACGAGCTCAACGTAAATTATGCCACATTGTAAAATATATATAGTAGTACTTTAGTGCCCTAATAAAATGTATACAGTGCATTAAAGCACAGTTAGGTGCCAACTGTAATTATGAAGGTAACTTCACCGTAGTAAGTGTTCTTCTTTAATGAGCAAAAAAAAGCACATTTGTATAATACTTATAAAGCTGTCCACAGCTTTATCATCCTGTTTAGATGCACTGACACGCACCACAATGCATCAGAAGAATGAGCTGTTGCGTCTTAATATGTTTGCCAAATATAACCTCACACTTGTACTGTGTGTTAAACGTTATGCAAATTTACAGGTTGTGATGATTTTTGCCATCGTAATTATTATATAGCCCCAATAACATAAAAAAACAAGGAAAAGAATTAAAAAAACAAATGTTCTGGAGAGCGTGTCTTAATATAAACAATCCCGATGCACTGCTTATCTGCAGACAAGCAAAACTGAAAAATCACTTAAAACCATTAAATGCATGGATTTTCATTTTGTAGCTGTCTGTTGGGGGAAAAAAAGTACTAATTGTTCCTTGCAATAATGCATCAAAACATGAAACAAGATATATATACATATGCTGTAAATGTAGCACAACTGAAATACTAATGCAGGGAAAAAAACAAATGTATAATCATAGAAAAGTAATCTGTTTGTGGGAACAGGTTGAAAAAAAACCTGAAAACTTGATCACTATATAACAATAGGTTTCTCCTCGACTCAATCCCTTGTGTTTATATAGTCATAATAAGACGCAACACAAGAATTAAAAAAAATAACACTTGTGCATATTATTCTGATAAATTCCACTTTTTTGTATGCATCATTGGGATACTGAAGCAAAAATAAAATTGTGTGTACTATGTGCAGAGTTAGAAATAGCACAAGAATTTATCTTTTGTGAAACATACGTAACGTGAACTATACTGAAATAGCTCTACGGTATTTATATGAAAATTGTAATAGTTCTATTGTACTTTTTAATTTTTTTTAAATGTAATTTTAAATGATCACATAGTGACAACCATATAGTAAAGTTTTTGTTGGCTTCAAGTACTAAAAATGATCAGACTGTTCTAATAATTAGAAATAAATATTCTAAAGCAACAAATCCTTCTCTCTTGTCTCCAACTCCACATATGCAATGCAGTTCAGGCTCTGCATATCCACTATTATATAGACACCCACTTCCCCAGGAGAATCACCATAAGTGTTTTATTTCTTGTCGTTACTCCATTATACCACTGCCCAGAGACTAACACTGTGAATACAAGGACTAACTCTGAAAATACAAGGCAGATCAGAGCCATACCAACTATTTTAAATTGTCTCAAGGGGATACATTTGCACATAGCCATTACCTATTCTACTCTACTAATTATTGTATAGTTTTAACCACTTACATCTGAGGAGGACCTCTGAGGTGAAACGCATCAGGTTCTGTCACAAATTTGCAAAACTGTACTTTTGTATGCATGCTAATATCTTTTTTAATATTGTATATTTTAATTATGGCGTATTAAATATTGATTGTTTTTATTATAAAATTCCCATACACTTTATCTGTTAGCGGTGACACCAATAAAATAGATTTATAATGTTTTCTTTTTAGAGCACTAGGAACTTTGGTGTCTGTAGTTGCTCTCTTTTTTTCCTTTTTCCCTATATCTGTGTTCTCTTTACTCTCCTACTGGTGCAAGTTTATACTGAATTTCCCATTCTTATAACTTATTTTATTTTTTGGATATTAAAACACACATTTTGCCAGAAAAGGTATTGTGATTCCATGTCACTGTTTTCAGAGCATTGCAAATGTCAGTTCAGATGCTAAAAAACGCTGCGCTGCTCAGTTTGATTCATGAGGAATCTGATCTGGCTGTGGGTATAGGTAAAGGCTGTATCGATCTTGTAAATAGCCCTCTGTCACTCTGTGTTTTATCTGCTCTGAAATCTGTGACTTCATTCATCACTGTAAAACATATTCCTCAATAGAGCCTTGACCTGATTTTTCAAAATCAGATCCTGATTAAACTTAATTTCCTATCCAAACATATACGGCAGTCTGTCCTCGTCAATCAAATCCTAGATCCTCTGAACCATCAACATACTTAGCAATTCACATGGAACAAATCTTAGTACAGCAACATTAATCTATTTTATCCTGCAAATACACAATAACTGTGCTCATCAATGTGCTTGTGTTATATGTAGATGAACGATTAAAACGTAATAATAGAATACAGAAATAATATATATATATATGTAATATATGTATGTAACATACTATATATACATATATATACTATGTATGTATATATATGTATGTATTATATATATAATGTGTGTTGTGTGTGTGTGTGTGTGTGTAAGACAAAACAAAAACATTTTCAATGCTGCCCATAAAAGGCTTTTATTGCTTTGAACCACCCGATTGTATTTTTCTTTACAAAACAAATTTATACATTACACACATTAATAAACAGAGCTAATGGTAAACCGACCATTTATTTGCAAAATGCACATATAAAAAATCTTTTGCTGTTTATACAATATTCTTTCAATAATGCTTGGACAAAAACAAAACTAAAATATTCCTGCACTGTCTATTTGGCTGAGCACTATACGTATGTGTGTGTGTATGTATGTATGTATGTATATGATTAATGGTGTATATACCGGTATTATATAAACATGTATTACAAAATATTTCAATTTATTTGACTCCCATTTGCTTATGTTGCTTGATTTATATTGATTAATTTCATACATTTTAGTAAGCACTTATTTATAAAAACGAATTAGGTTATATTATTACATAACAAATGGTATCTATCATCCACTTTCACTGCCTAATTCATCTTTATATCATTAGTGGCGAAAACAGCACAACAGTTTATTAAAATTGTGCTTATATTTGTTCTTTGAAAGTGCTTATGTTCACAAAAAGAGTACAAAAACATAATGTTATGTTATACTGTAAACCCTGAAAACACTGAGGTTTAAGTACATGGGAATATGTAATTTGAGTTTGTATAATTTATGCCTGATTGCCCCTGAGTTGCAAATAAAGCTACGTTACAAACAGTTAATTGATATACTTTTGGCATTGATATTTGTCAGTGTTTTATACACTTTGTAATCCTTCAAGCCTTTCAAGCTTCTAAAGTAAACAGATCGTGTTCTGTTTCAATTTCATTTCCCATGTAATTGAATAAAGATGAAAAATGAACATGTTTGGTAGCTGGCAAATACAAATCGTAATAACTTGGGGCCTTATTATAAACACATGCAATGTAATACCCATCCGTTTTAAAATAGCCTGTATTACACTAATAAGGTAATTCTCTTTTAATTATTTTTCAATTTGGCAATATTATTTGAAAAAAGCTAATTTGTGATACAAATCTGTATTGAAATCACATAACCGTATTACTTAGCTAATATATTAAAATGCCATTGGTCAAATCTAAGAAGTAAAATGTAGAAGTTCTGGAAGGGTCTAATATACAGTATATTCTTCAATACACTATGTTGCTATTTTCTTCTGAAGCAGCTGCTATTGATGAGCAGTGTAATGTCGGTCCAATATTGGTAAAGATAAACTATGCCAAATTAAGCCCTTTTGACTACTCAGGTAGTGTATTTCAATTCATTTTCATGTTTGATATAGTGTTATAATAAGTAAAACTAAAAAAAAAGAGTAAATTAAAGAATGTAGTGGAAAAAAATAAAAACAGAAAATGGTGGTTCTTTGCTATCTAAAATGGGAAGTTTGGTTAGGAAAGAAAGAAAGAAAGAAAGAAAGAAAGAAAGAAAAAGAAAGCAGATATTTAGAATATTTCACAAAGGAAGAACCGATGACTGAGTCTCTGCTAGCTGATTATATGGGAACTTTTGTCCCAAACATGGGACTGGATGACACTGGAAAAAGTGGTTAAGCAATTAAACACTGTTAAGGTTGACAAGGGTCCAGGGCCAGATAGTATACACCCAAGGGTACTTAAAGAGCTAAGCCTAATTCTGGATCCTTTTAGTTCATGCAGATGCGGTGCCCATATTTAAAAAGGGATCAAAAGCTCAGCCAGGCAACTACAGGCCAGTGGAATTGACATCTGTAGTGGGGAAATTATTTGAAGGGTTGCTAAAAGCATACATCCAACAATACATCTTAAATCAGAAAATAATTGGTAGATGTCAAAATAGTATTGTGAAACCAATCAAACAGCATTGTATGGAGATTCAGTAAAAATATAGATGTAGGAGTGACGTAGATGTGAGCTATTTGGACTTTACTGTAGAAGCTGTTTTTGTTGCAAAGGGGGACCAACTAGATATTACACATAGCAGCAAGGGGGGACAACTACATATTAACATCTGCGTATAGCATGGAATGTCATAAAAGTCCATTTTGATTTAATGTCAGTGTTAGTGTCCCAAGACTTTTGTCCATATAATGTACCTAAAGTACTAGTTTTAGGGTTTGGCTGTACTAATTTTGCTCTTTACATTTCTAAAAATATTTCTTTATATCCAGCCATGACAAATTAATGTAAATCCGATTTATGTTTTGTTCTTCATTTATGTGCCAAATATAAGAAAAAAGCAATTTGTAAAGCATAATCTGGATAATCAGAACATGTTTAACTAAAATTGTTACACAATATTCAATATGTGCTGTATGAGCCATGGTGATGTAATCTTGAAATGTAATGAAAACAGAAGACAATTCAGAGGGCTTAGAGTACTGTGAACTTCATGTTTCAATAAATTACAAACAATTTGAATAAAACATCAGCGGGATAGAGTTTTAAGGGCAATTATATGTTTCCCAAGAACTCAACAGCAAGAGGTAAAATTATTGTACACTATATCAACTGTTAACAAAATAGTTCTCTCAGCAAATCAATAGAAATCCCCGAAGCTATAAGCCCAAGGGCAGCATGACTAGGAATCCAAACAATCTGTAGCCAGTACTTACCGCAAAGATTCACACTAGCATATTTTCTCTGTTGGTGCAGTATTATTCTCGATATGGGTTTTCATCAAAGATTCACACTGGCATATTTTGTGATGGTGCAGTATATGGCATTATCAATAATAAGCATGAACATTTGCCTAAATATAGAGTAATTATACATTTTATTTAAAAAAAAAGAAACTGGAAAGCTGCAAAATGCAGCATTAACAATGTATAGAAAGGGACAGAAATAAGAGAATGGATCGGATGGATCATGTCGTACAGTAGTACAGCTTCATCAAATAAATTGTGTGGTGAGTTTGTGAAGCAGCTTCCCAGCAGTGATCTCCACACCAAGAAATTTAATCTGAAGTTCTCCAGAGGACAGGATGTATTTGTGCCTTCATGAAGCATTGTCACATTTTCTTTATTTTAATAGTATCCGAGGATTAAATGGGCTGTTGTAGTCTCTGCGCCAAATATTACAACAGAAGTCTGGCCCTGGCAGAGATTAACAAGGCAAGGAAATTTAAACATGCATAGAACAGCCATAAACTATATAGGCCAAATGTTTCCTATCCCATCAAATTCTATGTTTCTATTTATCATTTTGTTTTCTGCAGAATGAATTTTCTGGCCTATACCTTTGTTATAATACTATCTATATATCTATATATATATATGTGTATGTTCTGAATTTAACTGATCATCTTAATTGTCTACTTTAAAAAACATTTCGGTGATATCCAGTACGTTACATAGTTGCTAATAATAGCGTAGGACAGAGACCCATGAATCAATATTCATAGAGCCGCATAAAAAGGCACTGTTTTAACTGTGTACTTTCTGATTACTATCATCTCTTGTGGTGGTGCTTACATATATTTAACACAATTATTAAAAGATATTAAGAAATGCTACGGTTCAACCGTATGAGTATGGCAACCCTTGAATTCTCAATGACAACTTTGTGTACTAGAATTCACAAAAAATATACTTGGTCCTAATTATTTGGTAATCTATTTTTGTTATGTTGGTAGATATCATTACTGAAACTATCGTATGTGTTTGTGTATAAGGTGATACATGAACAGCTAACATTTATCACAAATTATTCAGAGAAATATATAATAAATGTATTTAATGACTTTATTGGTCACTCGTACGGACATTTAACTAATTGAACAGGGAGGGAGACCAGTGGGATGTGCTGGGTAAGTTGCAGCATTGAGGTTTTAAAAGTCTGCACTAGCGACCAACAGAGTCGCTCGTGCAGACTTTTAAAACCCCAATGCTGCAACTTACCCGGCACATCCCACTGGTCTCCTTGTTCTATCAGTTAAATGACCGTCCGAACGACTTTATTGGTCACTCGTACGGACATTTCACTGATAGAACAGGGAGACCAGCGGGATGTGCCGGGTAAGTTACAGCACCAGGAGCCTAAAAGTCTGTACGAGCGACCAACAGAGTTGCTCGTACAGACTTTTAAAAATTGCAAACTGTACCCGGCACATCACTGGTCTCCCTGTTCTATCAGTTAAATAAATTGATAGAACAGAGACCAGTGGGATCTGCCGGACAAGTTACGGCACCAGAGTTTAACAGTCTGTACATCAGGTCGTCATCAGGGGCTCGTCTGCCATTGGTTGATGGCAGACGAGCCCCCTGCTGACAACCAATAGAGTTGTGCATACGGACATTTAAACTCCTGGCGCCGGAGCTGCTTTATCTCTGTATTAACCCCTTAACCAGAAAAAAACGAAGAAAAACTGAAGACGAAGAATATCCATGAATATTCGCCCGAAGAGAAGACAGGACCAGGCGAATATTCGCGGAATACAAAGATTTTTTTCCCCGAAGACGAGCATGAAGACGAACACGAAGAGCCCCCTGGTGCCCAAGTCTAGCCTTAACTTGTCATAAATTGGGAAGGTATTCAGTTTAGGTAGAGAACGGAGACTTTTCACCACTTCTATATAAAGGGTTCATTAAGAAAAATGCTACTGCCTCCCAATGCTAGATTTCTGGGCTTGACTAAACATAGCATGTTGAGCAGCTGAGCTTGAAGAGATTGTGACAGCCCAGGGTTATGAATTGGAGTTTGGGGCTATGTTCTGTTATGAGTAGAGAAATTCTCAGTGGTGGCTGTGAGGTCATGACGCTGCCCTCAGATAGCATTAGAAGCAATGCAAACATTTGATCGAGAAAATGAGTGCATAATAGTGTTTCTCTCATAGAATTACATTTCAATGTATACAGCATTGGTTTATATTATATAATGATATGAATAAATGTTATAGATATTTGTATTTTGTGTCTATTCCATTCTGTCCATGAATCGGGAGTTTTTCAGGGAGTATTATTTTTATTTTATTTAATGAATCAGTTTGTTCTAGTCTGTCAATTCTCTTTTATCATACCCTTTCAATGTGTGTACTGTAAGATGCACTGACTAAATAGTTGGTACTACTGTAAATAATAATGATAATAACACAGATAATAATAATAAGGGCAACAGGATAGTAAGGATTCCACTAAGCACGTAAAGGGGTCCCAGTCATTCGACTCCATAACATAAAATAGCATGTTTTTGAAACAATTTTAAAAGTACAACTAATGTAAATAAATTAAGACAGAAAAGGATTTTATAGCCAAGAAGTAGAGATTTTACTGTGACCTGCAAGGTTTTTAGAATGGCCCCTGTTCTGACAGAAAATCACATATCATGTGAAAAAGGAGGTGGTTGAATCGATTCTTCTGAGTTTGAGCTATTTTGCCTTTTAGTTTATATACTTCTAATTGCACTAATGACACACAGAGGTCAGCCAGACTACCAGTGCAAGAAAGAGACGGCAACACTGTATGACCAAAAGTATGTGGACACTCCTCCTAATTATTGAGTTTAAACGTTTCAGCCACACTTATTGCTAAAAGGTATGTAAAATCAAGCACATAGGCATGACATCTCCATTGACAAACATTAGCAATGGAATGGGTTGTACCAAAGAGCTCAGTGGCTTTAAACGTTGCACGTCATAAGATACCACCTTTGCCATAGTTTGAGAAATTTATGCCATGTTGGATCTGCTCTAGTCCACTGTAAGTCCTATTCTTGTGAAGTGGAAGTGTCAGAATAAAAACAGCTAAGCTACGAAGTGGCAGACTATGCACACTCACAGAGCAGGGCCGTCAAGCGCTGAAGCATGTAGTGCATAAAAATTACCTGTCCTCTAGCATCACTCATTACAGAGTTCCAAGTCTCCTCTGGAGGCAACATCAGCACAAGCACAGTGTGCGTTGAGAGCTTGCAATGGCCCAGCACATTGCAAGCTAGACCTTGTCCAACATCAGTGCTTGGCCTCACAATTGCTCTCCCGGCTAAATGGGCACAACTTTGCACAGACACATTTGAAAATATTGGGGAATGTGGGGGCAGCTCCATATTAGTCCCAATGACTTTAAAAAAAGATTTCCACCAAGCTCATAACTATAGGTGTGATGGGCGCCTACTTAACTAATTATCTTCTAAATATGTTTATAAACATAAGCAATATTGTGGTATTACTTATTTAGCTTTTGCTATTAAATATTAATTTATCCAAATCTAAATGACGCTGTTGTTGCCTTCACTACTGGGATTCATTCATTAGTGCTGAAGAGTTGCAATTCTAACATAATGTGCATATTCTAACCTTCAGCTACCCCTGTATAATGTATGGTTCAATAGGTAAGGTGACATTTATTAATTACCAACTTTTAGCCAGTATACCTGCTAGTAATAATAGGGTAATAATTAAATAGGTTAACACTACAGGTATTGCATTAACAAAACATCCGATAGAAAGCATGAATCAAGTAGATGGAAATAGTGTGAAAAAGTTAACCTATACATGTTACTATTGTAGTAACCTTATTTTAAATAAACATATAGTGAATAAGTTTAGTAATTTTGCTGGCATATGTTTGTTTTGTTGCTTAGTTGTAACTAAAAGTAGTATGCAATCTCCATGTACTTGTTTACATAATATATATATAAACTGAAATTAAATGCATTAGAAACAAAAATATATTCATACCAAGACTCATGAAATCAGTATCATGACATAAATTAGCATATTATAAATACAAACTAGCCTCTGTCTTTAGATAATATTGAAATATATTTAATCCTTCTATGGTTTGGCATATTCTAAGCAAATAGCATGGGAAAATAGCCTAATCACAATGGAAAATTCAACTAAAAGCTAATTATTTTACTTCTGTAAAACCTAAATTTGCTATAATATTTTAGATGATGATTTTTATTATTATTGTACAAGTTAAGGTATTCCAACTAAACAAAGCACAGAATATCACAAAATGTTAAATCACATTTCTGAAGACAAACCCATCACAAATATTTTGATTTACAATCCTATAATAGTTTACAATGGGGAACAATAGGTACATCAGCTTTATAGTTCAACTGTTAATTATTATTTATTATTTTACATAGCGCCTCATATTCCGCAGCGCTGTACAATAGGTAAACAAGACATAACAAGTAGTATATAACAACAATTCGACTTACACAAACAAGGGGTAAGGAGGGCCATGCCCAAATGAGCTTACAATCTATGATATATTATGTCTAGGAAATGAAGTGATGTACTTCTATAATCTTTTTAAGGAAGGATGGAATATCCTTTATCTGACTCAAAGGTATATGTTTATATACATTTATAAATTGGGAAAAAATATTTTAGGGATGCTTGCAAGTTTACTTAAAAAATCTAGGTTAGATTTTTGTGGAAACACACTAAATACATTTGAAACAATGACTGCCCTAAACCATAATTTAATTCATAGCTATAAATACACAATGACAGTTTTGGGAACATTGGAAAGTGGAAGCATTTAGGAACAGCAGCAACTCCTAAGCAAGCCACCAAGCAGAAGACCACATAAAGTCACAGAGCCGGGTCACCAAATGCTGATTCCAAAGCTAAAGAGTCCCAAAGTTCCACTGTCATTACTATCAGCGCAAAAGCTGTGCGGTGAGAGCTTCATATTCCATGGAAAAGTAATTGCATGCAGGGCTCACATCACCAAGTACAATGACAAGGGTCGGATCAAGTGTAAAGCATGCCACCACTGACTCCGGAGCAGTGGAACCATGTTCTGTACGTGATGAATTGCAAGTCTGGGTTTGGCAGATGCCAGGAGAACGTTACCTGTCTCTCAGCATTGCGGCAAAAGTAAAGTTTGGTGAACGAGGGATAATAGTATGAGGCTGTTTATCAGGGGCTGGGCTAGGCCCCTTACATCCAGGAAAGGGACATCTTAATGCCTCAACATACCAACACATTTGGACAATGCTATGCTTCCAACATTTTCGCAACAGTTTGGAGAAGGCTCTTTTTGTGCGCAGAGCCCTGACCTCAACCCCATCGAACACTAACTGGAAAAAAGATTGAGAGCCAGGCATTCTTGTCCAACATCAGTCAGTGATAAATGCTCTACGGGATGAATGAGAGTAAAATTCCCACAGAAACACTCCAAAATCTTGTGGAAAGCCTTCCTAGAAGAGTGGCTTCAAGGGGAGGGGCAACTACATATTGATTTCTATTTATTTTGAAAGCAATGTCATAAAAGTCCCTGTTGCTATAATTGTCTGGTCTATATAGTGTATTTTTAAGGTTTCAAAAGGGAAAGATATATTTTAAAGGAGCTGTAGAAGGTAAGATAAAAATTGGGAATTACTAACAACAAGCTTTAGTAAAAAGTAAAAGACGATCTTAAACGATACATAATAAAAAAGGATGTTAACAATAACTGTGAAGAGGTTAATACGATTAGTGAAGAGGTTAACAAGAACAGTGATGAGGTTAACAACGACGGTATAAAAGAGAATGAAAGGAAATTGTGTCTTGGAAATATGAATGTGGAAAAAGTCAAGAAATAGCAAGATTAATTTATTAATAGAGCACCTGAAACCATACAAATAAAATGAATGGACAAAATAAATGACTGCAGGTTAGGTGGAATTAATTAGTTTTAAACAATGACAACATTACATTAATATAATTAAACTTAATTGCCTGATGTGAACCACCAACAAAATATATGTAAATATATTTACACTAATAATAATAATTACAAAAACATAGCTGTCAAAAAAGACAACTAGTTCTAGCACAGAAGGTAGAATCAAACTGTAAAGGATATAAACTTATGGCCTAGCTAAATGCAAAAAAACAAGTGTTCTTGGCCAAAACGCAAATAAGCAGTAAACGACTGTATCACCTAGTCACACCACAACGTTAGCTCAGAACGTGGCCTAACCACCAGATCAAATGAAATATACAAAACCACATTGACACAGTAAATGCTGATTTTCGATAATTGGGATGGGAGACTTTCAATAACCTTTTGCTCATTGGCAGAACCCTATTTAACAATACGCTAAATAAATCTGCTCGACAAATAAAATCACGGAACCATGTTTAAATCCTCATACAATCTGTAAATAATATACTTCAATCAACATTAATCGGAAGATACACTTTTCTAACACGATTTGGCTAAGGTCCCAGAATTAATCTGGGATCTCAGTCAACTCAGTAACTGAGGAGAGCCCAATTATTGCGTTGACTGCGATCCCAGAATAATTCTGGGATCTCTGTCATCTCAAATTTTAAAAATATGTATCTTCGAATTAATGTTGATTGAAGTCTATTATTCACCGTTATTTTACACGTATTGAGAAAGTTAAATGTTCTTGCTGCAGTTTGCATGTGTGCAGTGTGTTTATTTAGTTCTAGTATGACTTCTACGTTTAGTCAGGCCTAGTGAAGTTCAGGTGAAAAATTGATGGTCTGAAACCTATGGGCAAAACTCTGTTTTAGTGCTTGTACAAACTGCACACCTCATTGAATCGCTTCCAGGGAAGGCTTATCTATGGTTTGAAGGTAGTATTTTGTACCTTTAAATGTATGATCGTTTTAAATGTTTTAGTCAGGCCATTGAAGGTATATCTCGGGGGCAGAGTGGCATATAGGGGGTATAAGGCATATCAGGGGCAGAGTGGCATATAGGGGTATAAGGCATATCTGGAGGTCAGAGTAGCAAGCCGTGGGGCAGATGTGCATAACTGGGGGCAGGCTGGCAAAAAATAAAATAAAAAAATGTATTTTTCTCAGTCATAGTTGAAAAAATTGTTTACATGTGAATATTTATATTTACTAGTAAAAAAAAGTTTTTCTTGTGATAGTCTTATATTCAGGCTTTTTCTTTTTTTTCTAAATTAATATTCAAATTTTGGCGGTTGTCTGATAATTGAGCAAACACGGTAATTAAAATATTTGTACATTTCCAGGTAATCACATTTGTGATCTAAAGAATTCTACCCATGAGTCACAGTCTATAAAATATATACAGTAATGTTATTTTTTTCCATTTGCTATGTTATGCACATGCTATTGGTGTTTCAATAAAAATAAGGTATGCTTCAAAATATATTGTTAGAGATTATACACCAATTTTTCATATATATCCTACATTCTACAGTAGTGATAAGGTTTATTGAAAGTATTTGTAAGAATATAGCGTAGCCGTCAAAAACATAGATTCTATTTATATATGTTATATTATTATTTAATCACTTGGATTGGCTGAATGCTATTGCAAATCATAAATTTAATCCTTAATACCTTTTTTATACCTTCTACTTCATCACCATATAAGCAGAATAATATGCACAAAATAAAACTAAAGATGTTTACTTTCTCAGAATGATCTGAAATACCACCTTTTATTAGTACTATTTAAGGTTACTGAGAGGCAGAATTAAGTTAATGTGAAACTGAAATTGTGTTTATTGATAGCATTTTGCGAGTTCAACGTAAAATATCTTTTATGGGGCTATATCACAATTTAACAAAGGGTCCTTTTTAAATGTAATAAATAAGAATTCATGTCCATTTGTGGGTAGCCAGGTGAATATGAAGGGAAAAATGATTAAAAGGGAATTAAGCACGAAGGATGTAAGATTTTTAGGTAAACAGCAAAAAATGAAATTGGCAAATATGAGCAACTGAAAAGCAGGAGGAAAACTGAAATGAGCTGATGAGGCCTGTGGATATGTCTACAGGTCAGCTGGGGGACCATATCAGTAAGCAGTTGTGATGGAAACTGATGATCATTAATTATTTTAAAGGAAAAAAGGTGCAAGATATACGGTATGTTCCTGGATACAATGTGAACACTAATGCTGACATAGGAAACAACAGTCTATAGCCAACAGTCTATAGCTGGCTTCTGCAATGAAGGCTGTCCCATTGCTGTCTGGGCCACCAATGTGATACTCCAGAACCTCACTGTTTTAAATCTATGCATGGAGGTAGTTTATTTTAATATTCACTCAAAATTGAAAGAATATACCTTTTACATGCTGCGCAATGAAATGATTACCCAATATTAAAAAGTACCAAGGGAATGTACTACTCTTTAGATTGTTACAACTAAGGCTTATTCCTTATTTTATTGATACTTATAATAATGAAATTTTTTTAAATTAAAACATTGCATTGTTTTTTTTTTTTTTTCTCATGTGTAGATGTACATATATTATTAAACAAAACTTGAAAAAAGTATCATAGATTGTGTTCAATGACAAGTATACAATTTGTTTTAAAGCAGTACTTAATAGTGTGTGGGGACATCCGATTTGGAGAAGACAATTGGTTACTCTTTACTGCTCAATGATCTGGGTGTAAATGCTAGAGGCAGAGAAAAGATAAATGCCTTTCCTGGTACTAGTAATGCACTGTTTGTATAACTGTTTGAGGTTTTTTTTAAAACTGCTGACATGTAATCCATCACCTATAAAGAAAATTACGCAGACCCCTTTGAGCACATTGCACGGTAAAGGAAAAAACAAAACACGTTATCTCCGTTAAATCAAAACATCTTGGTATTGGGATTCATTGTGGTCATCGTTTAAGGTTCATACGTAAAATGTTTCAGTTGTAAAATGTAAAACAAACCGTACTATTATGTTATACTTTAAAAAATAATGACAAAAGAAATACATTTAATATTCACTGACTAGTAAGTCAAGCTTACTAGGGGGCTACTGAGGTTATGAAATACACTTAAAAACAAAACTTTGCAGATAATTATAAATACATATAATGTCAATAGCTGTACATCTGTCCATCTATCCATCTATCCATCTGGTACATTTTCCCATTTTTTCCCAGGTTCAGGCCATGGTCATGTAAGGATTTAGCTGAAATATTCCAGTCAAACATGTAATCATCATACCTGGGAACTTCTGGGCTCCGGCTACCCAGAGCCTTCCCTTGTGGGAACGCGGTGATGCCCATGGGCGGTCCCACTGACATTAATGGGAATTCCTGCTGACGTCGGGGCCGTTCCCGCTGACGGCAGGTGAATTCCTGCTGACGTCGGGGCCGTTCCCGCTGACGGCAGGCGAATTCCTGCTGACGTCGGGGCCGTTCCCGCTGACAGGGGGAATTACTCCCATTTAACAGAAAAATGGGCGGGGAGTGGTTCTTGTCAAGATCCCGCTCCCACGACCCGGAGGAGGAACCAGAGGCGATCACCCGGCAATCTCCGGGTCAAACCCGGAGAGTTCCCAGGTATGGTAATCATTCATGCGTACTGATAATAATACTGATAATTTAATTATTTTAGCTTGCTTTTAGTGTGCACGAAATAAGTATTGCAGCTACAAAGTTAGTTGCCCTTTTAGAAAGACAATAATAATAAAAAATATTTAGATGTTATTTGGCTATATCAGGAAAGTACCTATATACTGTAGATATAGTAATCTAAATTTCTGGAATATAGATAAGACTTAGAACTTCTTAAAGGATAGTCTCAATGTTTGTACTGAAAAGGAAACTGTGGTGCATACATGTCTATTTGTATATTTATATATATATTTTTATATATATATATATATATATATATATATATATCTTGATAAAAGTCGATAATTATAGAACCAGAACTTGTTGCTGCATTAACTAAATAATGTTTTATATTTATGTATAATACCATTCAAAAGTTTGGGGTCACTTTAAACTTTCCTTGTTTTTCAAAGAAACACAAATTTGGCAGTATTATACACATTTCTATATATGTGATGGATGGCTGAAATCTGGCATTACAGTAAAGTTACAAAATCACTGAAAAGGGTTATATTTTCTGTTTATTGATCGCCTGAGTCAGTAATGTGATTGAAGAAAGCTTGTACATCACTTCAAGTTTCCATTTTTTATGATTTTTTTCCTCAGAAATGTAGCCAGTCTAATTTGCTGAGAAAGATATTTGATATATCCTTTGCCAATACTATCTTTGAGTCAGTTTTTTTCTGATTTATATTATGGTTGGCCAGGTAATACTGTATTAAACTTTTTGATAAAAGAAAAAAAATAATCATCACAAATATTATTTACTTTATTTAGATTTTATTTCTATTAATGAAGTAATAGTAGGTCATTATTATTTATACATTTGTATTTTGTTTAAATTGGATTCCTTACAAATAAAGAGGGTGCATTAATAATTTACAATGTAATATGTGTATCATGTTCACCTTATACAAAGGGTGGTTATAAAATTGTTTTATTGTAATGTATTTTAAAATTCCATCTGTCATGTCACATTTGTTCATCCCGAGGAAAAAGAAGATTTAACTTTTACCGAAGCAGGAAAAAAACAGCAAATTAGAGATAGGCATTGGCAATGTTCATGAAAAATTTAAAAGTGAGCTCTACACATTTACTGCAACGTTAATTGATTGTGGTTTTGTGGCTGTAGCAGAAGCACCAATGGGAAAGATATGATATATCTCTACTTTGCTTGTGGATACTTTGGTTCTGCACTCATGTACTGCATAAATTGTATTGAAAGAACAAGAATTCCTGCCAGGAATGGTTTGTAATTTGGATAAGTAGATATGATTACATTTTATCCTGAGTTGTATAATGTATTTCATAGGTACTTTGGATGTCTTACAACTTGAGATATCACTCCTGTTTACATTTATAATGCAAATTATATATTTGTCTTATGCCCCATTAAATAACCAAATAAAGCACTATGAGATCTGTAAAGTAATTTAAAATGTATTTGTTAATTAAATATTCGTAGAACCTATTATGGCTAACTAAACGCTGAAATGTAAAGATGTTTTTGCCAGATTTGCTCCAGCAACGTACAACTAGAACCAATTGTGTCCCATAAAGTGAATAAATTCCCCCCCCTATTACAAGGGAATCTAAACAGGTATGAACGTATTATCTCTGTGTCAATTAGCTGTACCCCAACAAGTGTATATACTACAGGATAAGAACATTTATAGAAAGATGTGGATCTTAGTAGACTGAGTTACGATTACAAGAAATTTGTTGATATTATGTTGGCTTTTCATTGAGGTGGAATAACTAGTTTTTGTGGGGTTACCATCTATAATGGAAAGAGGGGTAAAGGGTCCGCTACCAGGGACAGCAGGTACCCAAAGATTGAGTCTGCCCTGCAAAAACTAGGACCGTGAGGAGATATTGCCTTGATGTCCCAACAGAAAGTTGCTTATTCTCACTTTTGTACATTTTTAGTTTCTCCATTAAAGGTTTTCGCATTCTGGACCAAAGAATCAGTGATCCCTTATGGTTATGAGTTTATCTACATCACATTTAATATGATGAATATATATATATATTGAACAAAATATATTTTTTTGAGTTTAGCAAGAGTAGATTGTTAATTTATTTATTTACAAATGACATTCAAGGAATCATATCTTTTATATGAAACAAAATCAACTTTTTTAACTATATACTTGGACCAACTGGAAAATGCTTTTGGAACCCAATTCTTCACCTCTTGAAGAGAAAGCTAAAAGCATTATCACAAGATGTGTCACTATCATAAAATATAACTTACAGTCAGCACATAAACATCAAATGCAATACTTTAGAGTAACTGGCAGCAAATAAAATCACCCTGGGACATGTAGCTGATGTAGCACTGAGTGCTGCATTCTAGATAGTTGAGAGATGCAATCTCTCTTTACTTGCTAAGAACGGATGGTCATCCATCAGATGGATAAAAAGTCTGTGACATGTGCAGTTGTTATGGTGTGTAAATGCCTAAGGTCTTATATCATGAGGACACATATGCTATGGGAGTCGTTCTTGTAAAAATGGAATGGAACTTAAAGATCTCTACAGTCACTTTGATATTAAATGGAAAGTCTAGTCTTTGAGTGTTAAGAAAACCTTTGCCACCTTTGATTATAAAATTTGAAACTATTAATTTTGTAATCTTTTACAATATAATAATTTGGAATTAATTTTGATTCTACTAAAACAGACATTATTATAGGTGTATTAATTTGATGCTTCTCATTCTTTTACCTTCTTCAGTGTATATGTACGATGGTAGCAAATAACCTCAAAGATAATAGTTATGAAAAACTCTTTACCTAAAGGCTATATTTTATCGTTAAGGTTTGTTGTCAAAGTAGTAATTATTTTATCATTGTCTGAATCTTGATAATGATTCTGCAGAAGCAGATAATCAATAATAAAGATAATACACATAGCCATACTGGTCCAAAAGAAGATGGAGTCTTTAGTAGGTAATAACTTTTATTGGGTCAAAATGTGTGTAAATCTTATGCATAATATGTTTTATTATATCATCATTATATTTACCCCCTACTTATATCTGTATTTATATAACTTGCTAAAAAAGCTGGGTCAAAATGTGGGTATACTCATCTTATGCATAATATCTTTTATTATATCATCATTATATTTACCCCCTCCTTATATCTGTAATGATATAATTTGCTAAAAAAAGCCCAGTAAGTTGTATATGTGATAAAGTGGTACACATTACTGGACTGTATTGATTGTTCTTAATCATAAAGTGACTTTTATACTACTGACAAAGAAATACTGTCAGTCAACATCAAGCTACCCCTTGAAGCAGATAATATATTACCAAAAGCAAGTGTTCCAGTCAACTACATTATGTTAAATAAATGAGGCACAAAAACTCAAAAGGTTAACTTCCATGAGGCTATAGGGCAATACGCTTTGGAATTTCAGAATTTTTTCATTTAACCATTATTTCTAGTAATATATCTATTTGGATAGATAGATACATTGATAGGCTTCGACTCAGATTCAACATAACTAACTATCCACTCTTACCCTTGATCTTTGTGCTCCCATTGGACCCCCTGTCCATCCGGAACGATCCAGACTACAGGGTTTCCTATTTGGTCTTAAAATTTATATGAAATGCCGACTCCCTCTTTATGAAAAGTCTGCTGCAAACGTGGAACAAAGTCAAACATGAATTGGAAGCATGAGCTGATTTCAGTATTCCTTGGCTCGGTCGGATGGTGCCCTTTAAGATAAATATAATGCCTAAACTGCTTTATGCTTTTCCGCACATTACCAATAAGGGTTTCAATAACCTTTCACATAGCGCAAAATAGATATTAATAGGTAGAAAGATAATGGTGATAGATTGTCAATGAAGGTTCTTATGTTTGGAAAGATGGAGGGAGGCCTGGGAATTCCAATTTATTATAAGGCAGTCACAAACACTTCTGTTTCAAACTAAACCAGGGTGACTGCATGGATAGAAGAAGAAGCTTGGGCTTCAATGATTTGTTGGAGCCCAGCAAAAAAACAAGCCCTACTATTTGTAATGCTGCTGTCTCTCCCCAAACCCAGGGTCATTCTCCTCAAGCATATATTTATAGCAGCTTAAACATGTTTTGGCTGCATGTGGAGGTCCCCCTTAAACTCCCTCACTTTTAGAGATTAGGCCTCTACTAAATTCTAATTGTAGATGCAAGTCTATTCTTCATCATCTTAAACTTACACATCAGGAGATCTCGGCTCCTTGGATAAATTTGTGTGCGCATGCAGTATGTCCCTAAAAGGTAGTAACAAGTAAATTTTTTTTATGCGCTAGGTCAGTTTTCTTGTATTATGGCTTTGGTTTCTTGGGGTCTCTATTGTTGCCTGCAATGGACAACAGGACAGTGCATGACATCGGTTATTTAATGTTACAGACAAGCATTAGTAAAATGAACTTACAAATACGTTCTCATTTTCATGAGAAATTCTCGGGAAAAGATCAACAAATGAGCATGAATCAGTTTCCAGTAGTCTACACAAGACAATTATACAGTATTTACCCATGTGTTATGCATGCAAGTCAGTTACTAAATGGACAATATGTTCATAATCCATAGAAATACATAGCAAATTGGGTTGAACAGTAAAATATATTTGCAGGCAGATGTATGAGGATTAAACATTGCTTCTTTTATTTGCTTAAGGTTTCTAAAGGGTGAAACTAGATAGATAGATAGATAGATAGATAGATAGATAGATAGATAGATAAATGGATGACAGATAGATAGACAAAAGATTGGGTTCACTTTGCTTTTTTAATAAAAAATCAACCGTTTCCAGGTACATTTACAGCCTCAACAATGTGTACATTGTATTTTGGGAACCTCAATATAGAGAAGAAAAGGTTAGATGCTGGATTTATAGTTATGTTATGTTGTACATTATTTGCATATATTAAAATATATGTAAATAAAAATATTGCTGCATTTCATAAGTAAGTGCTGTTGCAATTCGTAATCCACCCCTTGTATGATGTGTAATTGATTGTTTACATTAATACAGTATATGCTTTTGGAGCAGGTGGTTAGGGTACCTGCTTTGGTGAGCAATGCTAGGGTCATATACTTTGTGAAAGTATTTAATGGTTCTCAATTTCTAACACCGAAAGAGACCATTTGTGCCAAATGTTACATCTCGTACATACAACTGTAAAGTAATCATAATGGATTTGCATTTTCCTCATCACTGTGCTAATGTAATCTCAAATCACAATCTCTTTAGCTTGGTTTCATTTTCTGCACGCAACTATAAATCTACGATCAATTTCTGTTCCAAAGGTAAAATATTTCTGAAGAAGAGCTCTAAGTAGTCTTGTGAGCTTGCAGTCTAATGCAATTCAGTTAGCCAATTAAGATATCTTTACTAAATTGTATTAAATGTTTTATAGAAAGTGTTTTGTTTGGTTGTTATTTAATCCTTAACACCTTGTAATCCAAGGCGAAATGCTAAATGGTTCAGCACACCTTTTGCACAAATATATATTTGATTATTTGAATCACACATCAAAACACGTTTATGTTTTTTTGCAACAATTTGTTTCAGAAAGAGCCTGTACACATTTTATATTTACCATATAACACTGTCCATCAAGACCTGTTGGTGTTACAATTTTGTCATCAGTTTTCAATGGCAGGTGAACAATATCTGATGGGCCCTGAATAAACAGATGCGCCAGTGCAAAAGGTTCTGAGAATAAATTCACTGCTTTGTCATGAAGCAGCTGTGGGATGATATGCAGATTTGCATTCTGTAGCGTTTGAACTTTCAGTTTGGAAAGCAAATCTTTGATGGAAATGATGATGAAAATGCATGCAGCCGAATAACAAGCTATTTCTAAGATTACATTCTGCTTTATCTTCATTTGTATTAATTTTAGTTTTTGATGTTTCCATTTGGAAACTGTGTTTAAAAAAAGAATTCTACATGTAGAATATTTTAATAAATAATAATAATAATATATTATATATATATATATATATATATATATATATTATGGCATTCTGGGCATGTAAAATGTTAACGTTTGATCCTTCTTGCATTTCCCAAGGTCTTTTGCAAAAAAAGGCAGGGAAAATCATTTTACAAAAAATATGAATGCAATCTATTGCATAGAACCCCATTAGGGAGCAGAAGGAATAAATCTTAAGCAGTTTTATTTGAACAATTTTAAGAGTCTAGAAAATTTGATGGAGATCCTGTAAATCAGGGGTGCACGGCTCTGCCTTCAAGAGCTGATGACAGGCTAGAGATTTGGGGTTTCTCTAATTAATAAATTATTGCTAAATTAACTCTACCTCTAAACCACCAACATATTAAGTTATGTATTATATTGAAAAGCTCTTTAAGATGTGAGTTGTGGTTGTCTGCACTAAATATTCACACTCGTGATTAGGTGGATATCTTATCAGTTCACTAATAGCAATAAAACTGGTAGCAAGTTCAAACGGTACAAACGCCTA
Source organism: Spea multiplicata (assembly GCA_009364415.1). NCBI lineage: Eukaryota > Metazoa > Chordata > Amphibia > Anura > Pelobatidae > Spea > Spea multiplicata. The sequence continues at coordinate 29,583,753 of VKOC01000005.1, read as the reverse complement.
GTACTTTTGCATTTTGAATTGATAATGATGGATACCAACTATAACCCAAGTTACACCTAGTTTGGGCTATGCAGTCCAGCCACATTTGTATTTTTATAAGACTTGCATAAAATCTTGCTTTCCACCATCCATTTGTTGTTTGAAATATGTTTCGCCCATTATTTGTTTTCTTTTTTTGTCTTTACAATATTGCTGTTTGTTTGCTCTGGTAACCAAAGATACCAAATAAAGCCAGATTAAAGTAAACATTCAAATCTACAAATTTACATTAATTATGTAAATGCATTTGTATATTTGAAATATTTGGTCCTTAAAGGCAGTGGGTCAGTGTAGGCAACTGTATTTGCTTTAAGGTATAGCAGGCAATATGGACCAGCATTATATTGCCATGAGCAGTTCTTTTTTGTCTTCTATTTCTGCATTCATGTGATTCTGTGGTTAACCGTAATTCTTGTATTGGCTTCATGTAAAAGGATTCCTTAATTATTATGGCCTGCCATAATTCTACTTGAAGGTTGTATGTCTTGGTATTCTGCTGGGCTGATGTTTGGAAGTACAATTGTGCTGTGTACTTTTTTTGAAGCATTGATGTTAATAAAAAAAGATAATTTACAAAAACAAACAAGTACAAGAATTTAGTCAAAACAAAATAATTGTATAGAAAAAAAACACATACTGATTTAACTGTGGTATAACTTCAACCTAAGGTATTTATTACTGTAGATATCGCAATGGCTCAATGTGGAACCAAAAGTGACACACAATCTTCAGCCCAATCAATGGAGCCCAAGAGATGGTTGCACTTACCCACTCATCTGCAAATCACATCACATGGAGACCATTTGACTATATCACTTACATTTTCCTATAGATATACTTTACAGTATTACTTTAAGTTTAAGGTTTAGTGGTTTATGAGCAGCTGGTGTTTCTGCGAAGTGACATTGTTTGAAGATGGCAACAAAAATGGCAAACAAATTAAGCACAGTGGATTCTGCTGTGGCTATTTGCTGTGGGTTTAGAGTTTAGGTTTTGGGGTCTTTTAGTGTCAAGTGATTTATGGTTTGGCAACCATGCAGAAGTGAGTTATTATTATTATTATTGTTATTATTATTATTATTATCTTTTATTTATATAGCAACAATAATTTATGCAGCACTTCTTACAATACATATATTCAAGGGGTAAGACAAGACAAGACACATGTTTTAATACAACATAGTCCATGACGTGGGCACTATATATTCCATGCAGCTTGACCAAATTAAACATAAATAAAAACACTGGAGACATGGGGTTGTTGGGAAGTGTAAGGTCACAGCGCTTTATTACTGTGACAATTTATCCTAGTTCACATGCAAAAAGAACATGTTCATACGAAAAAATATTAAAACTATTAAAACTATTAAAAACTAATTAAGACTATGCGAGCAATAACCAAATTACTGTAGGAATATCCCACCAAATACCAACAGAAACCATTGGGTTGTAACACCCTTCCACATGAAAACCCCCCAGGGACTGAACCTGTGAAGTGATAAACCAGAAACGGCATCTTGGTGTAACAACCAATTAAAACATTGCGCATAACCTATCTCCATAAAATACTGTCAATTACGGGGTAAGAAAAAACTGGGAGAGGGAGGGTGGGAATTCACTGTAGCACACTGCTAACAATATCAACTAAACGAGTGGCGGGAAAATGCCACATAAATAGCCACCGTGACCCCTGCCTATAGCCCGGTAACCCCATGTAACCACTTAACACCTTAACATGTGTCACTCTTACTGTCGTTATAGGCCCAGTCATGTAGCCCTTTCTCTTAATATCCAGGGCTTGTCTGGAGAACCTTGATTTTGATGTTCCTAAATACCCAATGATTGCATTTCCTATAAGCATTGTATCGCATTAAAATTGTAAACTATTTTGTAAGTTCCATACTGTATAATACGTACACATTTTGAAAGTTGAAATGCATTTCTTTTTAACATGCAAAAAGAACAATATTTCATGTATACATTCACTGCTTATTTATCATACCACAGGAGGGAAGCAATTGAAACAAAATGAAATAATCTTATGTGTGTACATGCAGTATGAAAATTAAGATACATATCTTTACACCAGTTATTTAATTGCCTTTTTTTTAATAATTATTGGAAATTTACGTAAAGTGCATGAACAGCCACTGCTCCAGTTTAACTCATGATGGGTCCCATGATGGACCTGGTATATCATCAGTCTAAATCGCTTGCTGGTGACTGTGATCACGGTGCACTGTTGCTGGTGACCGTTCCATGACCCAAGTGGATAGTGTGCAGCAGATTTCTGTGCATGCGATTACATCTACAGCCATTCACACACATGGATATAGTCAATTGACAAAGGTAATGCTTGTAATCCTTTAGCCGTGTTCCATGACTCTCATTTTTACTGTGATTGTGGCTGGGGAGAGACAGAGAACACCCTGAATCTCAAGCCTTGGGTCATTAAAAAAAATAAAAAAAATAAAAAAAAAATATATATATATATATATTTTAATGAGGTTAAAAATAAATCATTAAAACCCAAGAACCAGAAAGAACTGAAAAAAATCATATTTTTTTAAAATGCATTTTTTAAAATGTTTTTCATAAAATAATAATGCCTGACATATATAAATATGATTTTTTAGAAAAACCAACCAAAAAAACAACAACCCTATTCATTCTGGAAAAAAAAATATACAGCATAATTTGTGTTGGTACCCTATATTAGAAATTACAGTTGAAAAACATACCAAAACCACAAGACATGTTCTGGTCCTTTAATTATTTAATGTCCCCCAGTACTTAACAAGTAAACAAGCAGCAAAACTGCAAATAAGAGAGCCTACAATGAAGACCAAGATTTTATAAAGTGCAGGACGCCATCATATGAAACCATATCAATTAAATACATTTCAAAAATATTCTTCCATTTACTCTATATAGCTTTTTTCCGACTAATCTTACAACTTTGTTGGCACTGTTTAAATCAGTAAGCCTTGTACAGACTATCCACATTGTGTGAACAATGAAGATTTAATTATTTTTAATTAATTGTCACCTGATACCAGTTTCTTTGGTATAATACAACCAATTGCTTTAATCTTGTCTTCTCTTTCATGCAATGTTACATTTTATATTTATTTCAGGGGAAAAAAGGTGATAGTGCTGTAAATACGTACAAAATCTGCCTCTTTAATCTTCATAAATAATGTGCCTTTTATGGCCTCACACTTTAGCTAGTAATGAAAAGGTTTGTGTGACAGAAGGGCATAAAGTCACTACGAGAGTGGAATATCAAAGTATTAAAAACCGTTTCTGAAAATCATGAGAGAAGTGAGCAAGCAAGATAAAGAGACAAAGAAAAGGAAAGAGAAGTGAATACAACACAGAAAATTATTCAATGCATGTGAATTGGAGAAATCCAAGAATTCTCTGCTGCATAAGGATAGTTTTTGTCGGTTGAATGCCCTGCCAAAACTCAATAGCAGCCTTCAATTGACTTGTTGCATTTTAATGAGAATGTCCTAGAAAATAATGTGTTGGAGGAGGGGGGTTTGATAATTCTACCAAAATAGCTGTGGCTTCAGAGTAATTTAGAAAATCATCAAAATAGTATAGATAAATAGATGCTGTTATGTAAGAATACTTTTGAAAATATTACTTTAGACATATTAATAGGAACCTCCGCCATGCTTCTCTGTTATGGGGGTTATGGCCTTTTGGCTGCAAGTCTTCCATGAAGGCCACTTCTGATCAGACTTCTCCAGACAGTAGGTTGGTGTACACGGCTCCCACTGTTTGCTGCCAATGCTGATGGCACTGCTGGACCTCTTCCAATTGCGAAGGGGAGAAAGCATGATGTGTCTTTCATCCCCTGCACCAAGTTTCCTTCACCAACCCCTGGGTCTAGGTCCTCAACATTGCCTGTTTCTTTGTGCGTCTTCAAAAAATGTTGGACAGCCTTGAAACTTCATTCCTGACCCGGCTGACCATTCTATTGAACTGTTGCTTATACACTTGTGACTCTCACTTGAATCTCTGCATACTGAGTTCCTCATCTGATTTCATCGTAACAGATACACACGCATATGTTAAAAACTGATGAGCTGCTTTTATAAAGCAGTATATGCAGTATATTATTCAATATCTTACTACCAGATGGTGCAATCCATGTACAACTCTGATGGTTCAATTATTTGTCTTTTACTTTGTTTTAATTAGCGATATAGATTGATTTACCATAATAAAAGTTTTATTAACTGCTAAATTAGTAAAGTAAATGTTGGTTGCTTATCTCTTCCTTCTTTCAAATATAGTAAAATTAAGAAAATATCACATATCAGGGTAGATATGTATACCAAATGAGAGAATATCCAAAGAACATTGAATTTTGTATGTAGATTAAGAAAGTACATTATTTATAAATCATCTTATATGCATTGATAATGTTGCTGAAGCATGATTCTTTTGGGACTCTGCATGCAAGATTAGTAAAGAAGGTATGTTAACAGCAGCAGATATATTTATGCCAAAATGGTGGATTACAGATGTCACATAGTATGCTATGGGGACAAATTGTCTGATCTTGTTACTACAACATGTTCTACCTCATTAGATCGTTTATCATAAAAAAACATGGATCTGTATTCCTGTGAGTCATAGTTTGCTATCAAACTGTCTACTGTCAAGCATATTATTTTTTTGGAAAAACATTGTAAACATCAACACCTCACGTGGTCTACACATTAGGAAAATGTAAAACATTTATGTGAAATAAGACCATTGTAATCATATTTGCATAAGCAAATTCAGACCTAATGTTCTTCTTAGCCAGAGTTGTATGATGCTGGCTCCTGGTTAATCTCTTTTCTAAAGTCTTCACCACCTAGACTGTTAACATTTGCAAACTCACTAGGAGAGTGGTGGTGTAAATAATTAAGCCACTGCAGAGTCTAAAAGGAATTCTCCAAGTTTAGCCTATTTTAGTAATGCAGCTAAGAAGGTAATTAGAAAGACGGACTTTATATAACCACGTAAGAATTTGGGGGTCTCGTAAGAAGTCAACTTTTCCAAAAGTTCCTGTGGATTGTGTGCCCCCCAAATTCAATTTACAAAACACCACACTATTTTCTTAGCACAATTAAAATGACAAAAAAAGAAAGACGCATTGTTGTATACCAATCTTACAGCACAGGGATTGAGATTGGTGAAGGCATGGGAGAGCTCCCTACCTCCCCAATGGGTTAATGCATATTTTAACAATGTAATTTATTTTTTTTGTTGTTGTTTTCTTTTTTTGGACGGGGTATTGCAAATCTCATTGTTACCACCAACATGCCTTCTTACTTGCATTCGTTCTACCTTTACAACAGCTATACCTAAATTATACATTTATAATAAATGTATACTACATAAGAATGACTACACTGTGAGAGCTTTTAAAGTACAGTCAATAGTCACCGAATACAGAGAATGGTATACTAACTATTACAGTCCAAAGGAAAGTTATGAGATCTAATAACGGACTCCAATATTTTAAGAAACGTAAAGGCTAACCTCTGTTACACTACTTTATATGTAGTGATGGGCAGAAATTCCTTTTTATAAGGAGGGGGGTGGAAAATTCAAGGGAGACAAAAGAGCTTTTTTATACTCATTCTTTCTAGACAGGACAGGAAACGGGAAACAAGACAGGAAACGGAGAATTAGAAATGTATCCGAATTTCATTTAGAAAATGACATAACTTTCTCTGGTGTAATTAGCTATGGCGCATCTGTGCTCTAATTGGCCAGATTCTGCCATTATCAATCAAACTTATGTGATTTCAGTTATCGCTGTGATTTCTACAAGAAATGCTATCCAGAGACTAACTTATTCACTGAGAACCTCTTTTGATTGTGCTGGCATTGCAGCTTTACAGTTGACACAGTTTTAATAATATGTGAATGTATTTATTGAATCTAAATTGACTGCAAATAATAACCCTGGTTTATTATTTTTGTCTATCCTTTAAGTATTGTTTCCTTTTTTATGAGGATATTTAAATCGAGTATGCAACATCTAACACCATAAGATGAGAGGTGTCTTGTGTAATACAGTATTACACTATTTTTATGCAGACGGAAAGTTCGGACATTTCAATAAGCAAACACCATATATCAAAACACTTTACCCATCACTGCTACATAAATCTTTATCTAATTGATATGTATCCTTGCTCAAATAACAACAGTATTATCAGTGTGAATATACCCACAGCTACATTTAATGCTTTGTACAGTCTTTATGGATAAATCATTTAAAGTCATAAAATCAGTTTTGAAATGTATGAAAATGATCTTACTTAAATTAATATTGGTTTATTTTTTGTTTGCTTTCTTTTGCCTTACCAGACATTAATACAAGCATAGTCATTCTTACCAATCCTTAATCGGTCCATAAACTTTAGAAAGATTAGCCATTATAATGACGAATACTGGCATGAACAAAAATGCCTTTGATTTTTATCTGTGTCCTAATAAATGTCAGGAGATCATAGTTTTTCAGGAGATTATACATAATCCATAATACAAAAAATACAGTAAAAAAAATTGTGTATTACGTGGAAACAGACTATTGAGAATCCACCTTTTGTAACACAATATGTTAGATTAATTAACAATATTATACCTTAATCTTCCTCTTTTATTGTTTCTTACATGCTCTTATCATGTACATCAATTATCTATCTATCTATCTATCTATCTATCTATCATCATAGACGATATACATTTTGTATTAGCATTAGATATGGCTAAAGCAAACTCATGTTGTACTCATTTTAAGTGAATATTCACACAGTTTTTCTTTCCTATGTAGTATCTTCTTTTGGTTGGTTTGTAATCACCATTCTGTTTGTTAATATTATTCTCTTACAACATTTGGGTGCATAAAAACTAATTATCTTGGCCATAGTTTTCATAAACTTCAGTAAAACATGGAAAGGCAAGAAGAGATGCTTTACGATAGGCTATAAAATTAGAACTGTTCACAACAAGCCTCCGACATTTCGCAATAGCAGCATTAGGTTCTTGTGATCCTCCTGCCCCTTGGCAGATAGAAATACAGTCTGAAATATTTTAAGATTACTGGCAAAAGTACCCCAAATTAATGAATTACTGCAGTGCTGGATAAAAGGACATTCAAAATGCTGTGAGCAAGGTTATGCTATTTTTTTTACATTAATGGTAAAAGTTGAATAACTTTTTCATCAATGTCATTATCTCATTTTCTTTTCCATTTTTGGTAAAGACAAGCAAAACGATTTTCTACATTAGTATTACAAAAGAAAAAAACAAATTATTATGTTAATATATTTTGAATTGTTCAGTTGAAGAGAAACTCAAAAACATAGTTGTCGAGAATTGTACATATTTTAATGACAATGTATTCATATAATACATAATTCCAGCATCCAAAATTAAATGGTTATGGAGGGCTCACTTTGATAGAATTTACAATTTAAGGAATAAATGTGAACCTTATGCATATTGGTAAATAATATCACTAAATGCATATCATAATTGTATGTCCCCTTTAAATGCAAATTCATAGAGGGGTTCTACCAAAAGTAATTCATTGTGACAAATAGATTGTAAACTCACAAGAACAAAGCCCAATTCTCCTTGTGCTCCGTTATGTTTAACATCTGTAAATTGTATTATTTACTTTCACTGTACCCTATTCTAACAGCACTCTGGAATCTGCTGGCTCTATATAAATAAATGTAATGTAATGCAAATCTTCATTGGTGAGATGCGTTGAGCACTAGAATCTTTAAGATCTATACACAGCCCCAGTAGGAAGTGACAAAATATCTACAAAAATACTTTACCATATTTATGTCATCTTTAAAAGTGCAAATTTGTTACTTTATGTTTTTAGCTACATAATGGAAACTTTTGAATACGACTATACATTTTTGGTTTTGAATTTAATAGTGATAACAAAAATAACAGTCCATTAGTAACATTGTAAAATAACTAGTAACTGAGTTTTACAATGTAGACAAAAGATTAGCTGTTTACACTTTTCAAAATTATTTCTAAAATAACATTTTTATTTTCTTGAGTTTCCATTTCATTATAGCTAATTAATAATTAATTATGCTTTTAAACAATCACTTGATATATTTCATGAAGATTAAATTTGTGTTTACTCTTGTTATGTAACTAATTTCAAGCTGAATTAGTTAAGCATATTTAATTCTGTATAATGTAATTTGACTTAAAATGTTTGTGGAAATGAGATAGTAATAAAATAGTATCCTTGAATTATGTAATGCAACATGACAGTCTACAAATGCCAATTTACATTTAAAACATCTGCTTCATAGCAGATGTAAGAATTAGCAAAAAGGGTATTTATTGGAAACTATATATTGCTGGGTTGACTATTTTTTTTTTCCATTTCAGATTTCGATTTTTTTCAAAAAACATAACACACAAATTGATTTCTTAAATGCCTATGTTCATGCCATGCAAGTTTCTTAGATTTACTTGTAATGTAACATGATGTCAGGGATGGGTCCATACAGATGCCTGTAATGACCCAGAGTGCCCAATGATGATATTCAGGATTTAATGCACATTAGCAGAGTCAGACAGGGCCTGGTGCTGGGTAACCACACTCCCTCGAGTGTTGAGCACCTAGGGTTGTGCAGCCACATCCAGGGCACTGACATAGCAGCAGATGTTGTCCAGAACAAAACTTGGTAATATTCCGCAGGCACCCTGGAGCAGGCATGAGACATACCTCTACAGAGACATGTGCAGGATGCTGCAGGCTGGGATAAGGGAAGTAGTAGCAGAGTAATAGCAGAGGGTATCGAGAAATATAACAAGCAAGGGGACTCAGCGAGCAAGAGGGAAAATAGCGAGCAAGGAGGACAGAGCAAGAAACAGGGAGACCGAGCTAAAAAACATGGGAAACTGAAAAAAGCATAACCAACAAAGCCAAACATAAAGAATACACAGATTCTAAACTTAACCAGACAGGGAACAAGGCAAGGAACAAAGGATGGAGTGAGGAGCCGAAATCCTCAGATGTTTCTCCTTTAAGCAAGGATAGGATATCTTAAACTGGGACATGGGGAGAGGAGAGAGGAACCAAAATCCTCAGATGATTCAGGGAAAAGAGGGCAAAGGTACATAAAAGACTGACACACATAAATACAGGGCAAGTCTAGGACTATATGATAACAATTGGAGATTGGCCATAGTATACTTAGCTCACCACTATGCCAAAGTACTCAAAATATCGGTGAGTCCTAGAGCTAAACCCCGCCTACTGAATTTCTAATAGGCTAAAACTAAACATTAAATCTAATCACAGAACAGAGATAAAGACATACCTATAGACTGCAGACTGAGACAAACATAACAAACAGGTGTAGCACAACTTATAAAGGAAACAGAAGTTAAGAGCAGGACTGGAATCAAAGAATCAGAAGTAAATGGGAATGGAGACAGGGAAAATGTAGAGAGGCAGGGAAACTGTAGCGAGACAGGGGAACTGTAGCGAGACAGGGAAACTGTAACAAAAAAGGAAAAACCAGCCAGCTCCGCAGCCTGGATGGGGCCTGACACATGCAAATGTAAAGATATATATATAAAACACAAAGTATATCAAAACCTAGTTATGATTAACATGCTCTTAAAAAATGCTCTTAAAGTTTTTGTCAAACATGGAAACATGTAATGTGTCAGCAGATAAGAACCACGTGGGGATCCAAATCCCTGTTCCTCTGAGGCCAAGTTGCTCAGAGCAGATGTCTCAGACTCAGACAACTGCTCTGAGCAACTTGGCCTGATGGGGACTTGAGTTCCCATGGCAATATTCAGGGGAAGGTACACCTCTGAGCAACCTGGCCTGGGGAGACCAAAGGCTTCAGCACCTGGATTTACCTTTTAAAGGTCCATAAGAGCAACTCTTTTGATCAGCTGCCCTTCATTGGTTAATGCCAGAGGAGCTCCCTCCCGGCGACCAGTAGAGTCGCTCTTACAGATCTTTAACTCCTGACGCCGTTTACCCACCGCCATATGAATTTATTTGATATTCAGTTTGAATAATGAAAACGCAACATTCGTGTCAAGTCTAGTGCTATCCCCTTTTCAAACTTTGTAACAGAATCACTTTTTGTTGTACATAATCTCCAATATGTTCAACTGTTCATTACACACACATTTGCAACAGTTATGTATATCCATCTAAAATGTGTATAACTTTGTTGCAGTTACGTTAAGACATAATGCAAATTATTTTTGAGATTTTGTGTTTATAAATTCATACTGTGCTAATATACATTGCTTTATGTGGCTGTTTTTGGTATATAGTACATAATCATTTCAAGCCAGCATGGCCAAGAAATAGTTAAGTTTTAGTTACAAAATAGTTGATCATGAGATCATTTTCAAGTTTTGTCTTTTGAGTCATGTTCTGTCTATGCTTTCCCTTTACCCGATTATAAGTAACAACAGTTCTTTTTATAGGTTTCCCTGGCTATGGTTTTGGGTCAAATATGAGCCTTTCTGCTGCTGAACTTTATATCTTTGAGAAAATAAAAATGCATTATGATATTTGTCAAAGAGGCCTTTTACATGGCCATGTCTTAATTTTCCCACAATTATGTTCTACAGACAATCTATGCATAAGATTATTCTAGTTTTTCGTTTTTTAATGCACTGCTTGGGTTTATTCATAAGGTAAGGTAGCGTGTTACATTGGTTTTGCAGATCTTAAAACATACATCACATAGAATCTTTTTAATTTTTTAAAAAGAGACCTCCGGGTAGCTATATGTTTTTAGCATTTTTTCCAATATTTATCTTTTGTGCGTGTGAACAAAATGTGAAATAAATAAAATTCTCTGTTATAAATTTTGGTTAGATGCCAAAATACCAGCAGGTCTTATTGGATAGACAATGCTTTCTGATAGGCAGAACAGATGGCTTCCATCAGCCATCCAAGTTGCTCTTTTCCATATTTGTTTATTTATTTATTTTTCTATATTTTTATAAACTATGTTTTTTCTTGGAATTCGTATATTTAGTGGCCATATGAAATAGGAGGACATTATGTAATGTTGTAGTAACATGTTAACACAGCCTATAATAATTCACTTGTTTTTGTATGTAAAGTCTTGTAGTCCAGTGGTTGACTAACAGAAGGCACGGATCTAAAAGGTGTGCTCAAATCTGTAATACTAGTAAGGAATTCCTAAGTCAATAAAGAGACCCTCACAGCATCAGTTTGATCATTTTTACATTTGTTAAAAGCTAGGAACTACTTAACTTGGTTAATTTTGCGCAGCAAGATCATATTTTTCCCAAATATTGTATATATATTTTTTATGATAGCTCATATAGCTTATTATTCAGATACCAAAGAAAACAGTTTCATTTCTATTATTGTACCACAGGTAGCATCATTTTAAATTAAATTAATAATGGGAACCATTTTAATTTACTGTATCTGACCCTCCATTATACTTTCAACTGTAAATAAGGAAAGGAAATATATGCACGCATAGAGGTAAAAATAATATTAAAATGATGACAAGCATTTGCTACTTGATTTATCAAATCAAATTAAAGGTAATATGGTGTTTTAGAGTAACTGCTAATTTTTCTGATAGATGTCCAGCTTTCTGTTCTCTGTGGATTTACCTTGGCTGGCTAGACTTTTTAAATTGAAAGATACTTCTGAGTGACCCAATTCGTAGATTGTTAACCTTTATAGCTATTCAGTTGGGACGCATTTGTACGTAGTGCTATGGGCTCATTTCTCACGTCTATGATACAATTAATTTGTGCACCAATTAGGAGTAAACACCCATTTAGTGATTTTTTTTTTACATTTCTCAAGGGAATCTCCATAGACATCTATTAACATGCAATTTGTTTGCTAGGCAACCAGACACAAAATGCTTTATACAATTGTTTATCAACAATAATCAGTAATCAGATATGTGATTTGATTTGTTGATAACATTTATAAATCTAATTATGATAAGATAACCACTGTACTAACCACATGTAGACCACCATTCCATAAAAGTCCTTGTAATTCATTGGTTTATACTACAGTTCTTTTGAATTCCACAAAAGTTACATTTGTGACATTTGTGTTACAGTAAGTAATGTAGAATATATTGTCTTGTATTGCCAGGACTTTACAGAACAGCATATGGTATGCACAGAAACAAAGGGCATAATAAGACAAACTATTTAATGCTAGTGCATTTTTTTGTTAAGTATGCAAAATTACTCTGATATGTTATATATGTTTTATTTTTCTGCCAAACTAAATCTCAACATGTCTTAAGTAAGGTATAATTTTATGAGCTCTTAGAACAAGAGTATACTACTCATTTACAAGGAAAGCATAAAGGTCTTCAATGTTTTATAGGGCAATAACTTAGTTATGCAGTCATGCAGCCCTTTATTAATTGATATATTTGCATAATTATAGTAATTGTGATACACTTTGGCTCCTGTATCTTAGGTATAGCGTTAGAAATTATTTAAGTTTCAGTTAAGTTTATGCAGGTTGTAAGTAAAGTTGACGAAGACTCTGTTTGTCTTCTCATGAGTACTTAACTCTAATGCAAATTATTTGTACTTGTATTACCATTCCAGTACAGCACTCAAAGCAATGAAAAAGTCTTTAAGCATTTAAATGTTGCTCATTCATATCATTACATGGACAGGTGATGTTTAAGTATCATATGACATAACAGCAGGAACTGAAAAGTTGTTGCCATGGAAACTAAATAAAAGCTTCTTAAAAGTTGCTTGATTTTGCTTTCTAGAACATTCAATAAATGTTTTTTCCAAGTAGAGAGGATATTTTTAATAAATAAATGTTTAACCCCCTTAATGAACATTGATAACTTTCTAAGGGTATTAAACAACATGCCAGGCACGTCATCAGTCCTCAAACTACCATTTCCATGATGTGAAACTTAGAAAGTGATTCAGCAACACCAAAATCTGCTCCAGGGACTCTGTGTGGCCTGTCTTCGTGGCATCAATGTCTGCCATATACAATACGGCAGCTCAGGGAGTGATTGGCAGCCTGGGCTAGTGGGTAGCTTGTCACCCCTATTGTATTTGTCAATATTTGGAGATATTTCTGAACACTTAAGGGGGTGCTGTTTGGCTCTGACATATACCAGGAGCTATAATTTCATACCTAAGCAACAATGTGTGTTAAAAAAGCACACAAAAAACGAATGCTACAAACTTTAGGCTGGTTGTAGAATTAGTGTATGGAAAGAGTTAAAATACAACCATTTGAAATGTCAATTTCCCATTTACTCATTGATGTTCCTTGCACACATATTGATACTGAACATTAATTGCAGGGGATAACATTGATGTACTTCAAACATAGCCTTTTTACATTCACCATAAAAATAAACAGGGTGCCAACCTAGCTTCATCCTGGAGTTGTATTGTGCATTTTTGTGGTAGACAGCTCATTTCTAGGTTTTCTGGTAGTACCATGGTGTTGGGATTCACGCTAGTCTCTTCTGGCTTGGCCCTAGCTCTACTTATGCGTTCTCACCGGCTGTCTCATTAACCTCTACTATACCTAAAATCACATCAATATTAAAGTAGGGAAACAAAAAAGATAATTATGTTCTACTATTGGTGTATCACATTACCTTGTGCACTTTGTCAAGCATAAAATATCATACTATTTGTAATTAGATAACTTGCTTGCTACAGCAGTACTCCACAGCTATTTTCTGCTTTTTCCTTAAAATATCATGACATGTTATGTGTTTAATGTTATAATACATAACAATAACTCCCGACATTTTATTCACCACAGTGTAGCTCGAACTCAAAAATTGTTTTCTTGGCTTTCTCATTTTTCCTTGCCTTAGGATATTTAAATAGCTTCTTCCATTAAGATTTTAAGAGTTGCATAAAATATGAATGCTTAGGCATCTAATTTCTAAACACTTCTTACTCAAATACATAAAAGTTGCGAAATTTGGCAGCTGTCTCAACTTTTATATCTGGTAAAAGAAAAAAGGAAAAATTCTCTTAGGTTGAAAATTTTCATTCACAAACAGCATGCAATCTGACTTTGCAGAGCATAAATATTTAATGGATTTATTTACACTTTCATAGAAACTGTTTTGCTTCCAAAAAGCATTTGAACTAATATTTTGAGAATAGATAAATATGTGCAACTTCACTTGAGTAATATGCCTCAAGAAATGTATACATTATTTAATTATGGAATATTAAATTTACACTTAATTGATCATTATCTTGATTATAGTTCAGTTACAAATGCATATGACAAGAAGTCCATAGATTATTGAGTAGAAATTTACAGTGATGCAAACATTTCATACTTAAACCCATATCTTGAAATATAAATGTGAAAAAAGATGTGACAGCATAGCCAATGGAGGGACTGCTTTATTTATGAGGGTATTTGAATGTCTAACATACTAATTCTATACCTCTCACCCATATCATTCCACTGTGCTCTGTTTAGTCAGAACCATTTTTATACAACTCCTTCATATTTTTATCCAGTACTATAACACCATATACACATATCTTGGAGGTCTTTCTCTTTATTCTTATTAGGTTTATTCCTCTTCTTTTACTTTATTGAAAACAAAATTGTTATGCATCCTGAGGATGGACTGGTTGGAGGCTAGTCTGGATAAGGGACAGAAGATTAGCAAGTTTTTCCAAACCTAGTGTTGGTTTATTGACATGCTTGACAATACTCTTCTAATTGGGATAAGAGGTACCTTTCAATATACCTGGTATTGTGTAAAGCTCGTTTACAGCTCGTTGGTGGCCAAGTGCCCATACGTGTGTCAGATCTTGGACAGAGAGACCGAGACAGGCTTATTATTCATTGAATGTTTCCTAATAGCTTATTGGGTGCAGTCATTGTTAAGGGCCATTGGATAAGGGCCATTGGATCTTCGCAGGTGGATGCTTTTCCATTTATTAAGTGTATTTTGGGTTAATACTCTCCAGGGGCTTTTTATCTGTAAGAAAAAAGCAAAAAGGTTTAGAAAACTTTGTGAATTATGTATACTACATTTCTCTCTTATACAATGTTCGGTTGGGAAGAATAGAGATGACAAATGGTATGAATACTTCTTATCTCTGTTATGCAACACAGGGCTGAGATTGTATTGGTTCTATATCTGTACTCATGTAGTATTTTCAATAAAAATGTTTTTCCTAAAAAAAAAGATAAAACTACTATGTCCCTTCTCTCAGACTGTGTGCAAGCATACTATTAGGCTATTGCAAAACAGGTTGAGTGCTATGTCTTAAAAGAATTGGGCCCACACACTCTCACACACACTCACTCTCCCTCTCAACATCTACCCAGTTTGCTTGCCATATGCTTCTGTGTCCCTGTCTCCTTTTCCACACCTTCACTTCTTGTCTTGCCTCTTTTTGTTCTTTGCTTCTTGTGTATTTTTTCTTTTTTTTGGCCCGTTTCTTGTGGAATGCCTTCCCAAAAGAGTGGAAGCTACATGATTATGTCTATGTACTTATAATTCAATGATATACATTGTGTACATACATACTCTATGTCATCTACATACATATAATATATGTGTATATTTTTTTTTTTCGGTTTGTGGGAGGTCTGGCCTTGATTTTGGGGATATATATATATATATATATATTATATATATATATATATAATATATATATATACTGATCGCCACAACATTATGACCACTAACAGGTGAAGCAAATAACACTGTTAATTGAATATTGAAAATAAAGCTGAATATTCTAATAAAATTAGTAAAAAAAATGGAAAGAATAGAAACTCTAAAAATATGGTTATGACACTGATATTTTTTCCCAATTTATAGTCCGAAATAACCCCCCCCATTCATACTGAAAGTAGTGCTTCAGTGTCTGTGTAGTTTTCGGGCAGGCTAGAAGTGGATCCTAGCTGGAGGAACTGGATAAGGTGTCCCTAGCGGTCAAAAGGAAACTCAGCAACCGAAGAGGCTGAATAAAAAATGCGGGTACACAGCGGGCAACAGAATCACTTGGCAGCAGAACCAGGACCAATAACAGTCAGGAGCCAAGCCAAAGAGATAATCAAACGCTAGTGAAGTACTGAGGCACTATCACAGGCAATGTGGACTACAAACTGAGGGTTTAAATATCCCTCAAAGCTTCTGAACCCTCCTACCCATCTAATTAGGGGGAGGGGAAATAGATAAAGGTCCCTTTAAGACCTGACATGAATATTCATGTCGCCATGACGCGCGCCCCATCTCTGTCGCTCCGCGCGGGGGTTGCTCATCTAGGAACTGAGAGGACGGATGGCGGCTCCTGCTATCCGGATGAGCAGGGGGCTGAAGCCCAAGAGAGCACCAGTAACAGTGTGTTATATCTTCTTTTGGATCACTAGCAGCAAGAGACATATACTGATCAACCAAACTATAATGACCAATGACAGGTGAAGTAAATAACACTGATAATCTTGTTATCATGGTACCTGTAAGTGGGAGGGATATATTAGGCACTAAGAACATGTGGTTCTCAAAGTTGCTGTATGAAGCAGGAAAAAAGTGGGCAAGCATAAGGATTTAAGCAACTGTGACAAGGGCCAACTTGTGATGGCTAGAGGACTGGATCAGAGCATCTCCAAAACTGCAGCTATTGTGTTCACCGTCTGTAGTGGTTAGTCAAAAGTGGTCCAAGGAAGGAAAAGCGATGAACCAACGACATGGTCATGGGCGGCCAAGTCTAGCTGATGCACGTGGGGGCAAAGGCTGACCCATGTAGTCAAATCCAACAGACGAGCTACTGTAGCTTAAATTGCTGAAAAAGTTAATGCTGGTTATGAAAGGAAGGTGTCAGAACACACAGTGTGTCGCAATTTGTTGAATATGGCGATACCTACAATGGGCACGTGAGCATAAGAACTGGACCACGGAGCAATGGAAGAAGGTGGCTTGCTCTGATGAATCACATTTTCTTTAACATCACGTGGATGGCCAGGTACTTGAATGTTGTTTACACGGAAAACACATGACATGGGATGCATCCGTGGAGGCCCCTCCTTGCAACTTACAGGGCTTGAAGGACCTGCTGCTAATGTATTGGTACCAGATACCACAGCACACCTTCAAAGGTCTAGTAGATTCCACGCCTTGACGGGTCAGGCAGCAAAAGGGGGGCCTGCACAATAGGTATCCATAATGTTACGGCTTAATGTTATATATATATATATATATATATATATATCATATAAATTTTAATGCATAGGTCTACTCCATTAAAAAAATAACCTCAGTGCTGTACCATCTTTATGTCTATAAAGTTATACTAAAAATCTACAGTATTTAGCGCTACCAGATTAAGGATTGGAGTTTGAAGACAGAATACAGAAGAGAAGGGGGGAGAAAGAAGATGCAGAATAAGAAGTGGAAGCGTTTGGCGGAAGTGGTCGGCAGAGAAGGTATGGGAACATTTAGAGAGCATGAATGAGAATGCTAGTGTAAGAGCATGAGTGAGACTGTGAGTGAATGTGGACCTACGAATTTTGGCCAAAACATTTTTTGCTTTGTTTTCGTCCAATTCGTGGGGGGTCTGGCCTCTTTTTAAGATGTGGTAATGTGGTACGTAATTTGTACACAATGCACAAGTCTAATATATATATATATATACACATACACACATACTGTATATATTTTTAATTTATATGTTTACTTCAATGTTTAGAAAAACAAAGAACCTTAGTGATGCACCATCTTTGTTTCTATAATGTTAGACTAGATAACTATTTAGCACTGTTTTTTTTTAAATGTTCAGTCTGGAAAGCAGCAAGCAATCCTTCGAATGTTAGACACTCAAGGGAACTGTAAGAAAATACAAAATATAGCAATTTTTATTTAATATCAAAGTCTGTTCACTCATTCACCATCACAATGAATCTGATTGGCATGGCTGGAAGATAAACATGGCTCTCTGAGAGTTCAATACACAGATTAATAAAAAGAAAAAATAAATAAAGCCTACTCTTTTTAATGTTGTTTTGAAAAAAATCAAGAAAGATATTGAATAGAATTTAAGAAAAAAAACCTTTTTATTAGCTTGGCAGGGCCCCTTCTTTGTTGCCCACTATCAGTTTTAATCTGATGATATATTATTGCCAAAACGCCAGCAAGAAATCATTTTGTATAGAAAAATCCCTGAAGTGTTATTACTACCCGAAACGCCTTTGGCTAAATTGACAAAGAACCATTTCTCCCATCCATACAAGAAAGCATTCTTCTGCTTTGATGCAACTTATTATTGTTGCTGTCCCTAAATAAATTGATCTTTTTTTATACTCCACTCTTGTTTTCTTTACTGTAGATCGATGTGTTCACTCTTGGGAGAAGGAATGTGTTCAGAGCTGCCCAACAGCATAGGTTAAGTTGCATTATAATGATGGAGCAGCCTGGATAGTGTGTTGACACCATTTGGAGTAGTTAACATCAGCTTGCAGTAGTACATATCCACTATCTGGAAATTTCAATTCAAAAGCTGACGAAAACCCCAAGATCCAAGAAAAACAGCTTCAAGAAACATTATCTGTCTAATGAGTCTTCTTAGATGATAATACACTTTATGACATCCAGATAATAGTATTACCATCTGGCTATCTTCTTCATGTTAGACTCTGATGGAGATTTGCTTAGTAAAATTATGTATCACGACTATATCGACTATGAGGAAATTTCACAATTTTGGCCATTAAAAAAAATAGATGAACAAAAACCCCGAGCGAAGCCGGGGTTTTTTAGCGAAGCCGGGGTTTTTTTTGCCTTCTTTTGGATCAACAGCAACAAATTAACAGATATAGGAAAGGCTGAACTTGATGGACGCATGTCTTTTTTCAGCCTATGTAACTATGTAACTATGTAACAATAAGACATTTATTAAAATAAATTCTCCAAAGAATTGCGTTTTTTATTTTAACCCTTTTGTTTGTTCTCTGGGTGTGAAATGACTTGGCAGCATACAAGGTTAATGAAATACAGCTGCTTGCTAAGTGTAAGACTAATGTTTTATTTGTTTGTGCTATATTGATGATTTATCACACGTCCCTAATTCCTCATTAGTCAAGCATAGCAGTTTAATGATTGTGTTCTTGCATTAATGTAGTCTCCATGATTCTTGATACAGCTAACGCAATGAGAACTATATTTGGCTGCATGATCCATGTCACTAGAGCCTACACATTACTCAGGAATATTTTAATTTGCAAGTGCTTTCCAACTTTGAAAGTCTGTTTGACAAGGGTAGTATGAGTCATGAAGGTTGAATTACACTAGAGTACATGCAGTGTGGGATAATAAAATATGTACTCTGGTTATGACGTACACCTTTGTTTTAATTATTAATATGTTTTTGGGTTTTTTTTCCTAATATGTCTAATATGTCTGTACCATTGGGGCTACCTACAGATTATTTATTCAATGTAAAAAAGGAATTTATTACCAATATACCTTGGAACACATATTATATTATAATATTGTATGGGTTATAAAAGCAAAATCTTAGCATTCAATCATAATTAGTTACAGTTATAGCTATCTCTCTAGCAATTTCATGGTAAACATACTCGAAACATACTCATAAATCAAAAGGAAGCAGCAGTAAAAAATAAAAGGAAGATTTAGTAGTGTAATTCATGAGTTTGATTTTTTCTTGGGTCTTCAGATCACTTTCTTCTTGTTTTCCCCACTTTTCTCCAAGCTAATTTAATGCTTTTTGGGACTTGCCTCATCTGACATGTGCCTAGTCCTGCTTCAATGAATGGCTAGCCCTGCTCTACTCACAGCTAGCCCTACCCCCATAAAGCCACTCATCCCGAAGGAGACATATTAATATTGATTTTGTAATACCTTTTTTATTGGACTAACAGTAGTTTGTGCAAAATATTGTTAGTCCAATAACAAAATGTGTTACTTTGCATCTACATTAATGGACTAATATGGCTACTCCTAACTGCAATTATGTCCTGGCAAGCCACAATCACAACTTTTTGGCCAACTCTTGTGTCTACATTGCTCAGGTAAGAATCAAAATAAGTGGCCTAAAAAAATAAATAAATGAAAAACATATTTTTATTGAGTCAGTGCACTATGCAAAAATTGTCATGGTTATTGTAAATTATTAGTAATAGTATTACTAGTAGTATTTCATAATGAACGTAAAAATAAACTATGAAAAGAGCTTAATTAGTATACATATCAATAGGCTTATTCTATACTTATTAATCTTTTTGGGCAACAGAGACAAGCAATTCAAAAAAAGGTGTAATAAAATCTATTTTTAAGTAATGTGTGATTGCTAATATAATAGAATTGAAGGGCAGGTCACAGTTGATTTTTGTCAAAGAGCAGAGTAGGAGTTTTATCTGTTTTCCTTCACTATACTTTGTTACTGAAAGGAATAGCTATTGATACTCCAAAACTATATGTGGTTCCAGAGACACAATGTATATGTTATCTGTTAGAAAATAAGATACAAACGTTTTATTGTCAAACTTTTTTTTAATAGAGAAAGTAAAATAGACTTTATACAAGACTACATTTGCACCTTTACAATAATCAATTAACATAAAAATAAAATGATAAATGTTGGTAACTTGTTTAAAGGGTATAATGGCGCAAGGGTACAAACATATAGCCTCTACATAAAGTTACCAATACATTTTGCATTATTTAACTGAATGTATAATTGCCTCAATATAAAAATATTAATAATACTTCATCAACATCCGGAGTGCTAATTTGTTACTAGCCATTAAGATGTATAATGTTCGCTTTACCGCAAGAAATGGTAAACAACACAGTCTTTTCAATTAGTGAACGATGAAAGCTGAATTGATTTATAGATATGTTCTATACCCAGAGGGAGAGATGAATTATTAGTTTGCGGTATATAACAGCCCTCTTTAGTAGTGAAGGGTTAAGCTCCTGAGTAAGTGAATGCATAAATATATGTAGAAGTATATCCTTTGGAAAATCCTTTAACAATAGTAGAAATCATGTGTTTTTTGAAGTTTACAGGCTATCTTTGGACTATTTATTTAATTTTATGCCTAAACAATGAAAATGTATCTGATTTGAATTCTTTGATCATTATTGACATTTACATTTAACTGTAAAGATCATCAAAGCAGTTAAATTTGATTTCATAGATGTGTTAGTACATCATCAGAAGGATGGCACCTAAAAGTATGATTCATTTATTTGTGGAATATCTATTTTAGAAATGTTTTAATAAATAAAAAACAGACAAGAGCAAGACCAAAATTATTTTGCTTTAGTACATATGGACTTTACTATCATTCATATAAACAACTGCGGATATTTAGTCTACGCCTGTTGAGCCATCAGGCTTCCGGGTTGCTTCAATGTTCAATGGACAAGCTAGAGTAAGATCTCTAATCTCCCTGGCTGTGGCTAACCAGCACAGCCTCCATAGTGTGCCGTACTTAACATTGGGCCCCCTCAAATTGGGGGAGTGCCGTGAAATGACGTCCAATCTCGGTGCTTACAGCATAAATACTTGACTAATACTTGACAATATATATTCAAATCCTAAATACATCAGTAATATTCCATCCTGAAAATCAGACCAAATTAAATAAAATACATAACTACAAATAATTAGATGTAACTATCATCTGGAAGCAGGCACTTCACATGCTATTTTGAGACATATATTGTAGCACCAATTTTTGTGTCATTATAATCATCAGATAAATGGGAATTACAAACTTTACTCTACCACCATAGTATGAATATCAATAACAACAACAATAGCAATAAAATAATATCTCGTCTTTCTAGGGCAATTTTAAGGGGTCATATACTGGATTACCTGGTAATTCATTTGTTTAAGGTTCATATAGTTATGTATCTGTTTAGTACTTAACTTTTGCTTATCTTTGTCACTTCACATAATTAAACCACTAACTTTATATTAGATAAAATATATTATTTTTAGTAATTCAACAAGCTTGCATTTATTTAAGAAAAGGTATAAATATTTTCATTAAAAAACCATGTGCTGTAATAAAGGTCACTAGCTCATTTTGTATTCTCTCTGTTTTGAGATGTAAGCTACTCTTGAATCCGTACACTTTGCCTTTAGATTAATGAAAAACATGTGAGAATGAGCTCAGTTTGACACACGTCATTTATAATTTGTGTTACAAAAACATTAGGCTGTGACTTTTTTGCAATGTTTGAAGTCAAATTCGGAACCAGCAAATTATGCAAATCATCTCCATTCTTTCCAAGCATTGAAAATTTAATGTCACAAAATGCATATTTTAGCATCTATTAGCTGCAAATTCACTTTTTAGAAGATATTTTAGGCATTATTTGGGTTCTTCAGGTGTATATTATATTTTTAAAAAGTTTCAAAAAGCACATTTACCTTAGAAATCAAAAGTCATTTGTATTCTATACCTTTACATGTTTTGTATTGTCATACACAGAACTTCAGAATACTTATCTTTTTAAACACACTTTTAAAAGGTTATTCTTCTGTAATCACTACAGACATCAAATTGTGTTGTGCCTACTTGACAATATCCTTAGCAAGGGGTGTCAATAGGGCATTCATATTAAATACGCTCATACGCACACTGAAATACTCCAACAACATTTACTAACATACCCAAAAACACACATACTAACATTCCTAGACACATACACTAATATGACCCAGACAGACACCCACACTAACATACCCAGACAAACACACACATACTAACATACACAGACACACACTAACATTCCTACACATAAATACCCAGGCAGACAGACACAAATATACCCAGGCACACATACTAACGTACCCAGACAGATGCTAATATACATATCCAGGCAGACACACACTAACATAACCAGACAGACACTAACATACATACCCAGGCAGACACACATGCATACCAAGGAAGACAGACACTAACAAGCATGCAACTTGCTTACTCCAGGAGGCCTCAGTCTGTCTTTTTTTCATCTTGCCCTGGGGGGGGTGACCTTGCCTCCTTCTTTAAAGTAAGAAGATAGAGAGTGATCCATGATCTCCCCAAATGTCCTTGCTCTTACAGTGGATCTACGTGGGGCGCCTCCATCCAGCTCACCCCTCAGGAGCCACCTCCACGTATATCTGCAATGGTAACATGTCTAGGTTAAGGCAATAGCCATAATACATTCAGAGTAATAAAGGTATTTTCCTTTTATCTGCTATTCTTATTTACACAATTTCTTATGTGTTATGGGTTATGTAAAGGAGCATGTTTCTGGGGTGAATAAACCCTTATGTATTAATAAACAGTATCAGGACTAAATAGTCCTATAATATTCTAAGTGCTGTTATTAGAACAACCTAACAAGTATAATGGACAAGTAGTTGATACACATAAAAACTAAATGTTCACATAAAAATTAAATATTCCTAAAAACAAACAATTCACCACTTGTCTGGAATCCAAGTGGTCAAAAGTTCCAGAGATTCTGGCTTTCAACAGCTTAAGGTCCCCTTCCCTGTATAAATTACCTTTTGGAAAGGACCAAGATATAATTTCTGGAAATAAAATTCACCTAATAATCAAACAGCTTTCAATGCTTTTCTTCGACCAAGAATTTGGACACTTTTGATTTATATATTCAATTTGTACAATGTGTACAGAAAACATCGGGACAATAACATATTTTACATGCTGTCATTTTAATTTTATTATTAACAGTACTGAATTAGATGTATCTTTGTGCTTCTATGCTAACATGAATAATTTATGGTTATTGACTTGTATAGGAGGATTACTAAGTAACTCATAGCTTCTTCCAAACAGTACAGCGTTAAATTAATTGCACCCTGGAGGCAATCAAAGCCCACTGGTATGTTTAGAACCATACTGCCACTTACCAAATGTATTAAAACCATCTTTAAGATCTTAACAGGTTAATTTGGCCCGGTTTTAATATACAATTCTTCAGAGTGGCTGCAGTGTTTAATGAAACATTACATTCTAAAAATATATGATATTAAATTAATATTTATAAAGAAATTTTAGACATAAAAAAGCCTCAAGGGAAAACTGAACGTAAATTTCCCCGTCATGATAAGCACCCAGCTGAGTAGGGCGTCAGATGTTTCTTTGCCGTCCTATTTAATCACTTAAATGAACTTGAGTAAATTATTAAATGCAATTCTATGTGAAAAAATAAAAATATTTCCACATTAAAGGGATGAATTAATTTATTAAACATAACAAATATTGTTGCTGAAGCCATTTGTATGGATATAAGATATTTGAAATATTACAGCATTAAAGAAAAGGGTGTTAAAATTCTACTATGACTATTTTTCAAATTATGTTTATGTTACATCTTGCTTTGTAGCAGTCTTTATAATCTAAAACATTTCAAAATTCCAATCCACAGAGGAACGTATGACTCCATATTTTATCGTCCCCTCAAACATTAAAAGTTATTGAATTTGCAGCTCAGTTATTTTTACTCAACCACCTATTCTCAATCAACAGTAGTAAATCCTGGATTTTACTTTTCCTTGTGGACTGCCATTGCAAAACAAACACAAGTTCTCTATAGATCAGCAGCTACAACGTTACTTTCCTGTTTTCTTCTGTTTAAATTAGTCATAGAAATACATACATATCCACAAGAGACAAACTTGGATCTACAACAAAAATATTTAATCAAGGCAGCTTGTTGTATCCTAGTGCTATATTTGTAGCACATATTGGTAAAATCTCAGCCATTGGGCACTATGGCTAGGGAAGAATATGCATTATTCCAAATACAGTATGTTTTAAATATTTAATGCTTTACTTCTAATGCTACAGAAACAAGGAGAATTAAGAGTATAATTCTGTATAATTCTGTCTCAAAAAATATGTTCATGTATTCAAAATATAATCTATAATTTTCTTTAAAAAAATCCCTTCTTACCTCTACGGGTGATATGTGCCTTCCTCAACCTAGGGTCCTCTACCAGAGGTCTGGGAATTTGAGGGTTCTGGACAGTGTTCTGATGTTGTTCTGGGAATCTGTTGGAGCCACTCTCCCACCTTAGGAGTCCCAATCCTGAGCACTCCTATGACCACTGGGACCTTGGCCTTCACTCTCCACATCTTCTCTAGTCTTGATGTTGCTTTCACTTGGCACAGCTACACCTATCACCACCGCTGTCCTCAGGTCCTTGCCCACTACTCGGGTTGATTGACCAGTACCTGCTTGGCTGTCTGGATCTGGAAATCCCACAGGATCTTTTCCCTGCTATTCTCTGCAACCTTCTGGGCAACCTTGGACTTGGGAAGGTTCATCCTTTACTCTGTGCCAGCTTCTCGGTTGTGCCTTTCAGTGTAAGCTGTTCCTGCGAGCATCTTATCCACTATGTATTGGACTGTCTCAGAAGCCTCTCTACGTAGTCTGCACCTTTGGTGTGGTAGATGCCTAGCTCTATGGATCTGGTGTTTAGTGCCTGCTCCTGTGCTGCCATTATCAGTGCTTCGGTGCTGTCTTTGAGTCCAGCCCTGTCCAACCAATGGTGGGATTTCCCAGTGTCAGCCACCTTAGCTATTTGTTGATGGTACATCCCATGCAGGGTCTTCACTTTCAATGGTACTTCCTCTACTAGATCTTATGTCCATGTTTATTGCTAGTTCAGGCATTCTCTCAGCAGCTCACCTTTGAGTGCCACATTACTGATGTACTTCCAGATGCTGTGGGTTTCCTCCAAGGATCTCAAGTTGTGAAAGTAGCTTCCTCTTCACTATGTTGAATCATTGGTTAACTAGCTTTTTTGCCTTTAGGATGTAGGTCTTCTATCCATCCACAGTTATTTCATACTCTTCATATATCCCTCTCATTAGGTCTGTTGCGGTAGTAGAAATTCATCAGTTCCAGGTTCTATTGTCTAATCCGGGGCGATAATTATTATCATTATTCACAATAAAGAATCACAAGAAGAGAATTAGCAAGCATGATTGCCTTAGTATTAGTAACAGTTATGGTTCCAGTACCACAAAAATATATACTTTACAGGATTGTTGGGAACATGAGATTTTTATGTAGATTAGAATTTAACTAATATTTTTTTTTTGTATTGGCTAGACTACGGCAAGGATTTGCACAGAATTTTAACAATTTAGCATTTATAAAACTGACATTCTATTTATCAAAGGATTTACAAGGTAACCTATGTTGTACAATGTTCCTCTACTAAATACAGAAAACAAGTAAATACTGTTTGTCTGCCTCTGACCTTAGCAGTGGCCAAATTAGAACATACTAGATCACATAATCATCCAGAACTTCCAATAGGCTATTGACTTAACAGTGTATTATGAATAATTAAAACAGCAACCACAGTTGTAAAGAGTTATAATATATTGACAGTTCGTCCTTTAACCATTCGAGTGCTGAGAAATATTATACAAATATTAAATTAAACACAAGTGTATATTTGATCTACGGTTTGGGTAAGTGTATTTTACAGATATACAGTAGTTTGTATTACAAATTCTTTTAGTTTAATTTGCAATATCTGTGGAGGAAATGTTTGTATGATTTACTCATTCCTCAAATTTATGCTATTAATAAAAAAACTGCTAGCATAACATTGTACCCTCACAATTTACTTTTTGCTATGATATAGTTTTTTTCTGAATGGTATTGAATTTCAAGAAAGGAAATAACCTTTTCTGGCATAACAATACATCTTTGCTCCCTATAGCAAAAGAATGTTAAAATAGTTTTATGTATCTACTGAAATACAACTTGTATATGCCTTCCAGCCGAGATCTGTTTCATAAAGAAAAATCTTATCTGAAAGATGAAAATGACTGCACATAGGAAACCAATATTATTCATTTTAATGCAATTTACCATTAGATAAGTAATATATTCATACCCTTTATTTGTTCAATATAAAGATAAATTATAATAAGACTAAATTACCCACAGTTGTAATTAATCAAATCAACAATGACTACTAGTTCTGTTGTGCCATCTGTAATGTTGCCACCTACAAATTAATCAATAATCATGTGATTCATCATCACTCTACATGTGTGTGGACCCAAACCCTAGATCCATAGTATATCCATAGTATATATTCCACTCATAGGGAATACAATATAACTGACCTAATATCTTTTGACTTGTAACACCATGTTTGTGACAGAAGACATCCTGCTGCTTTGTAGGAGATATATCAGTTATAATGTATGACAGCAGTACATTGGAAGTAGACTTTGATAGCTGAAATTAGATAACATCTACTTAATGCTTGTCATTGTTAACATTGTAATTGTATTGCTACAAATATCTGAAATGAGAAAGCAAACATATAATAACCAGGTCACATTGCATCAGTATATATGTTCCAGAAGATTATAAATTAAAAAAGTCACCATTTCTTCTAATGGTAATAAATCATTAAGATCCTATAGTTCATTCATCTAACAAAAAGTATAAGAGTTTTTTTCCCAATATAAGAAGTGTTTCTTTATATTAAACAGAACCCTAAATTATTTAGATTACCATAGCTTTTGCATCCCCTTGCTTTCACAGTTTCCTACGTCCAATACATGCAAACTTTTAGAAAGTGAACATCAGTAAATCATATGATTCACTTCTCAAAGCCTGCTTTGCGGTGACTAGTTTAATTGTTTGCATTTCCCTTGGTATGATAAACATATACTGCTTAATAAAAATGGCAGCAACCCTAGCGCAATGTCGTAATGAAAAGGATTTGCAATAGTATTGATTTGTCTGTAGGTATTTTCTGTATGACTGCGTGTAACACAGTTCCTCATAGTTGTAAATTATGAGGATTACATTTTCCAAACAATATTTTGTAATCTAATACTAATAGTAAAGCTTGTTATGGTTAAAATGCTGTATAATTATTTATCATAATATGTATGATTACAAATGATAGTGTTGTTAACAAACGAGTTATAGTAAACATTACGGAAAAGACATGAACAAAAACTGTAAGTAGCCATGGGGAAGAAGATCATTATATCAAACACTTGATATTTTATATAATTTCTTTTTTTTTTTTTTTTTTTTTTTTTTATATATTTAGATATTTTATATTATTTCTTAAAAAAATGTTGCTGTTTAAAACACTTTGAAAATGTTCAAGTACATCTTGTCATCTATGCGTATATATATACATTGTCTCCCTTGGTCCCTTTCCATGAATAAAATACAAATCAATTTGTCTGTGTATAGCATGAGACAAAAGGTTGCAAAAATGCTTGCTTTTTATCATTACCAAACTATCAGGACATCATCTGATGGGAAGAAGAGGTTGACAACTTACAAACACACCAGACCTTCTGCAATTTGACTTAATTGCTGTAATGTTAATATTTGCAATTTACTATAATTGCTTACAGATGACTTTCCATATTAGATATGTTGGGCTGCTCAAAACAATAAAGTGAATCATTTTTAAAGAAAGAAGGTGTAAAAAATGTGGAATTATACCATTGCCTAGGTTATTTAGAATGATTTAGCTGACTCTGTAGATTCTTTTTAGCAGGCAAGGGACAACACTCTGGTAA
The DNA here is from genome assembly GCA_009364415.1 of Spea multiplicata. Classification (NCBI taxonomy): domain Eukaryota; kingdom Metazoa; phylum Chordata; class Amphibia; order Anura; family Pelobatidae; genus Spea; species Spea multiplicata. The sequence goes on along the minus strand of VKOC01000005.1, from coordinate 29,555,042 downwards.
AATATGAATTGTATTCCAACCCCATTATTAGAGGATGGTTTAACAGGATGCATTTTATAATGAAAGTGCTTTTAATAGGATTTACCGTAATTGGAAGACAAGACATAATTGCCTTGAATCAGAAGTAATGCTGTGAGTGAAATCCTTTTAAGTAGTCTGGAATGTACATAGTTTTATTATACTCAGCCCGATACATTGTCAGAAAGAAGAATTAGACCTTGATAAAGGACACTAAGTATTCCCAGGAATATAACAAAACCTCAACCTGCAAAACATTTAAACCTTGTCCTACAAAACAGTGACAGATGACGCTTTTATTTTAAATATAGACTTTATGTGTTATATATCAGGCATAACAATTATCAGTATAATCTTAATCAATTCCAAGCAGCCATTAGCAAGTATTATTTTCGACATAGTTGAACTGTAATTTATTTGGGTATGGAAAAACCCGCTGTCAGGTTAGAAGAGAGAAAATATTACTATGGACATTTAAACATTTCGAATAAACAAAATGTTCACTTTTTCAAAAAGCTATTCAGGAAATCGATAAGATAACTACTTACATTATGAAGTGCAAATTGATACTCTGATCTTTGCAGGCGAAAGACTCAAGATCCCTTCAGAAATGTGCAGCTAATATAACTGTATTATTTAAAAGAATAATGTGAGCTAATTATTAAGTTACTTATTAATTTAATCTGTGACAAAGGCATGCAAGCAATTACAGTAAATGTATAGTGCCTATTATATATATTATATCTATTTTATATCAGCTTTCAGTACTGGAATGACCTGGAGTGAATTGTGTGTCCTTAAGGGTTTCATTTTTTCTGTCTTTCTTGAGCTTGTTACTTATTATATTTTTTATATATTACTTAAATTATATTGTAGTCTGAAAGCTTTTTAGCCACTAAGGATATTCCTGGTGGTCATTTTCATTTTTACTTAGGTCTTCCATCGTTCTTTTCCCTGATGCTGCAATGATTTTAGTATTTGAATTACTGCCAGAGCCCTCAAGCTCTAAGGCATACATAAGGAATCCAAAAGACACAGTCTGGTTCCCTATGGAAAGAAACATTTTATGTGTGAAAGTCATGCAGGGATACATCTACTTAGCTTAAACTTTCTCTGACTATCACTTCCTACCACTCCAGCTGGTGATTGATGTAGAGCCCTTTAGAGAATTAACATTTTACATTACTTTGAGTTTAAATGCTGAAATTAAATAAGAGCTTTCAGTTTCAAGAGTACATTCTACTTTCCAAAAGTCCCACTAGATGTAAAAGTACAGGGTTAATTATCTGTATCACATGAAATGTATAGTTTACTGTGTAATGTCAAGGTGCGATTTAATGTTGCTATTTTGCATTAATTTTCTTATGAGATATTCTATTGGTTATAGTAAGTTTCTTAAGATTTTAATGGTTTTTTAAAATACATTTCTGATATAAAATCAATAAAATAATAAGACTAGGAAATGGCTCATTGGGCTTTTAAATGCTACTTATTTTGCAAAAAAAGTTTCAAATGACAAAGCAACTTTTGTTTCCTTCTCGTTCCTATTAAATGTGGAGTTTTTTTCAATTTGGAAGTGAAACTTGTTGGTCATACTCTCTCACGCTGTCTGTCAACGTCTCCCAACCTTCCCTGCCAACCACTACCATGTCCCTGTCTTTTTTTTACTGAAAACAAAGACACATTTTCAACTTTGAGTTGGTGCTAAAAGAACCCTAATCACTTCCATTGTTGCTTTGGTGTGAAACATAGTTAGTTCTCTTATACATATATACATACAGTGTTGTGGGTCAGTGTGACGTGATCAAAGTAAGATCAAAGTAAATACATTTTTCAGATCAATAAGCAAGAATATGATAGAAATAAAACTATAATTAAATTTTGAGATCTTGTAGAGTAACATGAAAACCAGCCCAGTTGAGTGGCCCTTATCTGTTATCAGTGTATATGTTTCCTTGTCTAAATGGGAAGCTGAATGGAAAAAAAGGCTGTTCTCTTTGGCATAAAATACAGAGCTGTATACAGAAATCTAGCTGAGCACATAAAAATATGGTTTCATTTCATTTTGCTCCAATATACATCATCAGCAGACCTGGGCGATGCCATTGTTGTCGGCCATGTAATATTTTGGATGACTTTCCCTGCTTAAGGGAGCTGATTCTATGTGGTAATACAAATTAAGTCCAGCTTATACAATGAAATGCTTTCCTCCATAGACTTTGATTACGCAAAGTGGCAGATAAGGGCACGCTAAGGGGTGCAATGGATGCAAGGCATCCTGGGAACCAAGCTGCCATGTGAGGTTGCGTAATGCATGTTTTTTAGTAACGTGTGCCAAGTGGGGTTACGTAATGCAATGTAACGTGGCAGGGCGCACAGATCGTGCTGGTCGCGCTGAAGAGGAGAGAGAGTGTGGCTGTGTGTCTATAGTTTTGAGAATCAGTGTGTAAGTGAATCGTGTTAGAATGTGTGTTAACATGAATGGGGACTTGAGAGTATGGTGTTAGCATGTGTTTATGGTGTTTGTGTGTATGTATTGTGTTATCGTGAGTGTTAGTGTATTTTGTGTGAGTGTGTATATTGTTATAGAATGAGTGTGTCCCGGTTTATGTTATTAGAATGACTGTATGGATGTTAACATGTAGTGTTAGAATATGTTTATGTGGTGTTAGTGAATGAATGTGTACATGCTTGTAAGTGATGTGATAGAATGGGAGTTTAGACAAGTGTGCATGTTAGTATGTGTGTGAGTCTGTGTGTTATGAGGCAGCAACAAAGAAATGTGGTACTCAAGGTGCTGTTAACCCTTGGCTCACCCATGGTGTAAGGCAAGCTTGAGTTATTCTATTGTTTACCATAAGGCAACATTTATAAAGAGTTAAGAGTGTTTTAGAGATTAAATGTGTGCATGTCTAATAGACTGTTGTCTGAAAATGTTAAATTTTGAAAAAAAAACTGTTTTAAAATCTGTTTTAAACGAAAACACCACAATACTTCTGAAAACATTTTTTATCTGAAACTTGTGTGGGAGTCACTATTTAAATACTATTTAAAGTCACTATGTAATACTATTTAAATTACAATACTGCAAGAGAACATGCCAGAACCCAATACTATAAAATAATATCATTGTGATTGAAACAAGAAAAGTTGGAAATATATAATAAAATTAAGATCAGTCACTTGTGATTACATTGAATTTAGTTAATATGGCACTTTGGCACCAACTCCTGAAAACCTAAAATGCTTACAAAATAATGGCTTTCAAACAGTTCACATTCACATAACCTTGGAATGATGTCTCCTCAAATCTGAAAATGCTGAGAGGTCAGGTAATGCGTCACCTACAAACAGAACTAAAAAGTCAGAGTCATATATAAGTTAACTTGTATGTAAAGGGTTATATAAATGTGCTCTAAATGTCACACGCTGCCAAGTCTACATCATATTTGAATGATGGCAAAGGTGCCCTGTCTTTTACATTGGAAGTTTGATTGATGTATGCAATTGCAGTTGGGGTGGCACTGTGCCTCATTGAATGCTGCAACCCAGAGTTTTTTATTTAGTCTACATTTATTTTATGTTAAATCTGTATCTCTTTGTCTTGACTAATGAATTTATATGTGTTGATTGTTAACGACTCATTCCAAAATGTTTATTATTTATTAGTGGTGTCTGATTTCTAAAGCGAAAGAGTAGCTGTATTGATTGTATGCTTTAAGATTATATCAGAGTTAATTAAATCATTTTAAGTCAACCTTTTAGATATTTACCATCTTAAGAAAATTGAAAGTTCTTAACATATTCAATTGTTTTTTTAAGTAAAATAAATGCTATCTATGTCTTTTTTTATAATCCGAGAAAGAGATTCCAGTAAAAAAAACAGCAAAGCAAAGCAAAACTAATTTGTTTAACTGATCCTTACAAACTTGAAATGACTGACTGACATATCAGGGAACATTTCAGGGAACTATCTGGGTTTGCCCTGAAGTCTCCATATGAAGCCATGATTTTCCAGGACTCTGGGACAGTTTCTTCTTCTTCTTCGGTGCAGGGAAGTGGCATTATGGCTATATTTACTCCCCACCCATGTGTCATCTACTCCCTGCTTACTTCCTGTGTCTTGGTCCAGCCCCACCACCATGCATGGCCAACTCTGTCCCTCTGCTTAGCCGCTCTTCCAGTAGAGTGAGTGCCTCAGGCAAGCAACCAGGTATGCCGACAATATTCACATTTCAGCGGTTTAACAGAACAGCAGAAGGTCTGCTTTTTCATATTTTTATGTAAATCTGTTGATCAATGATTTTTAACTGGTTTGTTTAGGGATCACTACATGTCTGATTAACAATTTTAACAGAGAATCTGCACCTATATAACATTTCTTTTAAATAATATTTTTTTACATAAAGCTGAATGTAAACAATACAAATTAGAATACTTAATGAAAGAGATATACATGCCCTTGCTGTACTATAATTAACACCATATATATATATATATATATATATATAATATATATATATATATTTTAACTCATTATTGCAAAATGTCTTTCTATTTTTTTTTTGGTGCGGGGAATTTTTCCCAAATACATTCTCAGAGACTCTATTATGGTTGAACACACCATATTTATATGCACAAATGAATCAGCTCACTTATGCCTGTCTAGTGCCATAGGCAGCCCAGAAGGCAATGCTGCTAGAACGAGACAAGGAAGAAGAAGAAGAAATGCAGAATCAGAAGCAAATATAATGTCATTTCAAGACTGTGAGACGGGAGTGTTTACTGCCCAAACAGAATTTAAATGAAGACATTTCAAATCTATGTCTGCTTTCATAATGTACTGAATTCTAAAATAATTATTTCACTCTATTTTAATCAGAAAAAAAGAAAATTAAGAATGCAGTGTATCAATACTGACTTAATTATGAAGGGTGAAAGATTTTTAAGTGAAACAATCAATTTCCTTTGTTATGGAATCCGATTTTTACACACACACACATAAAGTATATACATTTATATTTATTGCTCGGCCATGGAAACCCAATTTATGAAGCTAAGGATGCACAGTGCTTGAGTTGATGTTGCTTCCAGAGGCAGTTTGGAACTCTGTAGTTAATGATGCTTACAAAGGACAGGCGATTTTTAGGAGTTATGTTCTTCAGCACTCAGCGAACCTATTCTACCAGTATGTGTGGTCTAACTATTTTAAGTTTTTTTTTACTCCTAGCCGCTTCTACTTCACAATAATAACACTTACAGTATACCTGGGCATAGCTAACAGGGCAGAATTTCCATGTCTAAAGTCACTGAGCTCTTCAGGACAACACATTCTACTGTCAATGTTTGTCTATGGAGATATGTTTGATTTCATACATAGGTAACATAATCCAGAAGTCCAGTGGGCAGTTTTCATCTTGCCACACTTAACATGCTCACACGGAGAAAAACAGCATATCCACTAAAACCTTTGAATGCACAAGCAACTCTCAGGCTAGTGAATTTGCAACTGTCTTGCCTTTTGAACTTGTTTCCTGCTGCAAACTAACTTGCAAGCACAGTTTAGTCTATAGACACCATTGTTCAAAATCAATCTAGATACGTGCAAAAAGGTGCCTACAGTCTTAGGCATTAATTCATGGCCAGTGGAGTTATCTCAGTTTGTTTTCATCATCTGTTTTCAAATTATCTTTTCAAGTTCAGTTGTCGTGAGTTGTCACTAATCTGACCTTAGCAAGTGATCAAGTTTTCATGGATTAAAGAACAACTTGATTGTCAGATTAGATATTCATCAACTCCTAGTACATGATTTACAACCATGGTGATTTTCATCATACTATTTATAAATTCTGTAATTGAAAGTGAAATAAAATTGCTTAATAGGTATAGGTATGTTATGGTACATTCACCCCTATCTCTGATAGCAAAAAACATTTACATGCTTTACAAAGGGGTTCTTAGTACTTTTCTAGGAATGTGTTTGATGAAATGAAAATATCTGATCTCTTAAAGAACCAAGTTAGCCGTTTTCAGTTTGGATGCCGTTTGGGTTTGATGGCAGGGGAGGGCCAATAGACCATTGGGATGTTCTTTTTTGAAGATATGTATCTAATACCAGAAGTATTTTGATTCCGCAAAAAGGCACCTATGCATCTACAGTTACAAATAATTGAAGCTGAAATTGTACCATAACCGCAGTTATACTGTACTCTATATGAAATTTTCTGTTGAGGGACACAACTTAATTGAGCCTTGCGACTAAGGATGCACTCATTTAGATGAAAATTGCCAGAGTTTTTCTGAAAAGAGTGTGTCTGCTTGTGTCTAACATGTGTGCTCATAAATGTCCTTTGTATGTGTATATGCTTTCAATATGTTTGTTAATGATGTTGCAGGTGTAAATTATGCACATTTCCATAATACAGTTCCTACTAAATTACACCATTAACTAAAATCAGGATATTTTCTTTCTGAGCCAGGATTGCTTTTCTATACGAACAGATATGGAGTTAAATGCTCATGCAAAGTTGAGTTACAAATGAATGTAGATTGCAAAGTTAGATATTTGAAGGTACTTATTGCACCCACCACATTAAAAAGCCAAAAATACATTGAGAATGTCATTAAGACAAGGGATATGTGTACAATACTGCCATGGCACAAATAGGTAGTTAAATGTATCTGTATTGAACATATTCTAAGCAAATACTCAATTAATTTCATAGTTTTAGATTTAAAGAAAAAAAAGTTCATACACTGTTTCTTAAACATGTTCTAGGCTTATTAACTAAATGTTATTTTACTGCATTGTGAAATACATACAGTATTTGCCCGAATTGGGCCTATATTTGGGGTTTAGCGCAGGGATGCACAATTTGTATCGCCCGACACCTGGGACATGCAGGGTTTTTTTTTAAATTTAGCTCCCGAAGCACTGCAGGGGACCTGCATCCTACTCTCCGGTAGACGTCTGCAGGATGCGCATAGACAACCTCTGCTGCCGGCACTTCCGCTGGGGCTCCACCATAGAAGCCCCGGCGGAAGTGCCGACAGCGGAGGTTTGCGTGCATTCTTGCAGCAGGTAACCAGCCGCCCTGCTAGACACCAGGGAATCTGGGGGGGCATTGGTAAGTCTGTGGGGTGGCATATCAGGGGGCAGAGTGGTATTTCTTGGGAGCAGAGTGGCATATTTGGGGGCAGAGTGGCATATCTGGGAGCAGACTGGCATTTCTAGGGGGCATAAAGCATATCTGGGGTGCAGAGTGGCATATGTATAAGTAAGGTGCGTTATGAATTAAGGTGGTGCCTTAAATTGGCTATTAGAATTCCAAATGTCTGTTTATATATAACCTATGCTGACTATGCTGCATAATAGATACCAAAAATGTTAAAATACATGTATTCATGTGTATTAGGTGAAATACTGTTTTACCATTACACTAATGTGTATTTTAAAACAGCACCAAACTTTTAGGGTGCAGACTATAATCGGGTGGGGCCAATATTCGATCCAATACAGTATATGTTCCACTAGAATTATATAACTAATGTCTGTTTCACCAAACTATACATATGCTAGAAATTCTATTATTAGTTTTCGGTTACCACGTGTGAACAGTTATCTCCGAACAAGTAACCCTATTATTGTTTCCAGGGAATACAGGTAGAAAGCAATTTGTATTTAATATAAGTGATTTAATTTATCTTGACATAAATTATCTCTAATGATTAAATCAAAGAATGCAGTAACCACCAGGGATACGAACCCTTTACACCGTCTCCCGTGGTAGCAATTTTAAGATAAACGGAAAGAAAATAAACTCTATGTTTATGGACTGTGATGATGATCCCAAGTTCTTTATATGGGTGATATATATAATATATATTATATAAATATATATATATAAAATATATATATATACAGTATATTCATACATTCACATCATATTAACAAAAATAGTATTGTTTGGTGGAATACATGGCAAAATATTACACATCATTCTTCTGGTTGTTATTGTTTACATGGGTAGAGACAAGCCTTAAGGGCTGTATGTAAGAAGAAACTGCTGTTTGACAAACACTTCATATAATAATCCAAATATATGCATACATATTTGTTTAGATTATTGGTACATTAGATTTTAACAGTGAGGGAATCAAAAATGCCATGAGAGTCAGTGTGGACGCTAATTAGCATTGCACTAACCTGACCGCTTGACGAACACATTAATTGTCTAACTGGTTTCCATCTCCTGATAGCGTTCAAATTTTAATTATCTCGCTGGAAGATGAAATTGAGTAAAGTTGAATAAAAGCACATTAATAATACTAGTTCCAGATTTACCACATATTTTATTTATACATGTCATCAATAATATGACTTGAATTAATTAATGTTTTAGCAACAGGAATAAAAGTATAGAACTGATATGTATTTGCTCTTCCTTTGTAAGTCTCTCTTGGCTAGGTTAAGGTAGAGTGTAACATAGAGAATTGATATATATATATATATATATATGTATATATTAGGCGATATATATATATAGCACAAAATTTAATTTCAGCAAGTAACCATAATCATGCAGAGATGGACGAATCCCTTTTGGTGAGAAAAAGACATACTGTACGTCTATATCACTGCCCCTTGCTATCACTTGTTATGCTGGTTGAAACCAGACAAAAAGTTCCGGGTGGCGTTATTTCTGGTCCCCAATTTCCTACTGATATCCCATTAATATTAAGGCGCTATTCATGCTGATGAAAAGAATACTCTCTAGCTGGTTGCAGTGTCTTTGATCTGAAAAGGTCTATAAAATGCCCTTAAAAGGAATTATTTTGTGAACCTGACATTTTCATGCTAAAAATCACCATTAGTTGATACATTTATAGATTTTTTATTTGTTTGCAGGAGCTCCTCACCATTAATACCATTAATGCCTAATGTCTAATACAGTATTTGAGTGTAAGGAGTTTAAGGAAGCCATATGTTAACATTTATAGTTTCTCATTGCTTTAGAAGACATGCATTATCACAATATTAAAATAACAGTTCAGTTATTGTGTAACTAAGGGTCATACATCTATATTTACCTAAATAAATAATTACTTCTTTATAATAATTTCTTATTATATTTATTTTTTTAATTTAGCATTTTGATTTTGCAACAGAAATATTATATATGCTAAAAGATACATTTAAGAATATATAATATATATAAGTAATGCTTAAATATTTATGTAAAATTAAATAACTAATAAATTACCCATATTAACTACATAAAAAATGCATCTACAAAAACATAGAAGTGATTTAAAGAAGGGAGTACATTATCTAATCGTGTGTGCTCAAACAGTATAGATAAGCATAAAGAAAAAAAATGCAATAAAAAGAAGGGAGTGCTTTATCTAATACAGTGCATCATTATGAGCATCTCCTCTTCTGGAACCCCTCCATTCAAAGAATGTTTCTTTTAAGGTTTCCATAGTGACAGCTGACATCATCCATTCAAAGCCTAGCATTTTAACTCTTGCCGACCCCTTGTGCACATGCACAAGATTTGCCGCTGTTGTCACTATAACTTATCTTATTGGTTATCTGAATTATCTGGTTGGGATGTTGGAATAAGGACCATTTTAAAGTGTTCTATGTAAAGTTTGACAGATCTGTTTCAAAGGGCCAATTGTGAATTGAAACATTCATGGAATGTTAGCTTTGCTGTCCTGTTTCATTGAAGTCCAAGTAGAATTTCAGAACAAGCACATGATCTCACAAGCACAGGATGACCGGATTTTGGGACTCCCAGTGTTTTTTAACCCTGTAGTATCCATATCCAGCAGCTCCCTGTACATATAAGATTGGCTGGGGTTCTCAGTATAAGCAAAGGTGTCAGGCCTAGCAGTCCTGCCCCCCCTACCCAGGGGCCATTCAATTTTTAGTGGTTTTAAGAAGGTGATTACTTTTTGTAATAACTCAGTTTTGAGTATATGGTAATATACCTCTAATCATCTTTTATAACATTTAAAAATCTCAAATATTTCATGTATTTCCAAAGTGTTTTGCTTTTGAGAAAGCTTAAATTATAGATTTTATACTTTTCTACAAATATCCATGTTCATTGCTGTGAGCTTGCGTATATATTTTGTTTTACTGCTAAAGCTAAAATATAATGCAAAATGAGAGCAGTACTCAGCAAACCACAACTTGCCCTTGGCAAAGACTTTCAAATAAAATAAGCTTGTTTGCCATTTTTTTCTAGCAGTCAATGAATTGTATATTTTTGCCCTAACTAATCTTGTTATGTCATTACTTGGCAGTATGAAAACAATAGTGCGGAGACATTACAATGCATAAAACTGTATTTTACTGCATTACTGTGGGAATATTTTGCACAAAGGAATAACTAAAAACAAAGTACAACTTTGGGAAAACTTTAATATTAGGGAGTAAATTAGGGGTTATCTATCAAACCGTTTTGCAGTGTCTTTCCATTTATTGTGTTGCCTTTGTTATCTTTATCCATATTGTGAAATCAAATAATATTTTTTATAGGTTAGATATTGTTCTGCACATTTTTGTATTTGAGCATTATTAACATTGGCGTTATATTTATATTCAACATTATTTTGGTTTAGTATATGATTCCCATGAAACTATACAGTTCTGTTGTGTATTTATATTTTTCGCTGTCTTACCTACTCAGTAGAGGTTCTACTGATACCGACGATAGTATGAGTTGGGGTAATAATATGTACATACACAAAGGACATGGAATTGTAAGTAAACACATAAAATGATAAAAAAGACAAATGCTTTTAATAATAATTATGACCTTTTATCTCCCTAGTGACCTTTGTTTCAGTGTAAGAAACTATTCCAAGTCCTCCTTGCAATATTTGAAGCAGGGACCATTAACTTTGTGCCATTTCTGAATATTAGTAGAACCTGTGGGCCCCTGAGGCATGCAACAAGATGGTGTCACCATGTCAGTGTCTCAGAAAGCCTAACAAGTTTTATCCCTTTGACTTATTTAAAGGGTTTCTCTGGAATATCGAATGTCATACTGTTCCCATAGCAACCATTACCAAATTATATGAGACATTAAAAAATCCTTATATATATATGACATACATTAACTATAGTATTCATTAATCTAGTGTTAAATATATATTTGAGACACAGTGTTATATGTTATATTGTGTAAATATATATATACACTATCTATACTGCACACACACATATATATATATACCTACACATACAGCTTCAGAAATTTTAATAGTGAATATGTATTCCCTAACTACAGTGTTTGAGAAGCATTTCATATTGTTGGTTGCCTCTATGGTTACAATATTTCCTACAGAAAATATTACTTTCTAAATAAACTAATAAGTTTGTTTATAAATTTCAAGCAATTGTCACTCTGCAAGCAAAATGTTGCATATTTTGAAAAACATTTACTATTGAGCCATCACTTTACTCCAACTTAATTGGCATGTAAAATGTATTTATGCAGGGTGGTCCACCAGGCCTAAAAAAAAAAAGTATGCTACCCACCAATACACCTCAACATCCACCTTCAAACGTTGGACTCTATGACTTGTTCCCATATTGGCTTTACTTTTGTACTATTTCTACGCGTCGAGGTTTGAGCCTGAGGTGCTCCTCTGATGGACTAGCAAGCCCATGAGCATAGGCGTAACTATATTTCTGTAGTAAGGACTATGGCAAAATGTGCATGTATACTTTGGACACAAATGTTCATGATTTATGAAAATAACGCTTTCATAGAGTGCTATTACAGAATAATTTCCAAAGCCAGACATTAAATCCCAAATCAAAGATTGCTTTCCGTAAGTGAGATGCAGAAAGCAATTAAAATAGAGAGAAATCTGTGAAAAGAAAAGAAAAACATTAAAGCTGCAATTTTTTTTCAAAGTTTCAAACTCAATATACTTCAAACACAGGCACTTAGAACCACTGCTGTGTTAATTTCAGAAATAAACCCTACTCCTTTTTTAAACATATCTCGAAGAGAAATACAATTGTATTGAATTGTTATGAAATTGTCTAAAATATGCTTCTGAACCATTATTGCAGGATTTTGGTGATGTTTGCTTATGGGCTGTTTCAAATCTAATCTCTTAATTGTTTGCTGAGTCTGACTGCATACAACTTGAAATGAACAGAAGATTTGCCATCACAAGCGTTTATATATAATTTAAAATAGTTGAAAACCAAGCATTCGGCTATTTAATATAAAAGAAAACATGTTGGCAAGAACAATCTAAAACTATGTTATACTAGTTATAGTAGGTAAGTGCATGACTGTTAGTTGTCGATCATAGCATTTCAAGAAGAAAGGATGGAAAGACTACATAATTCAGTAAACATTCAGCCTTGAAGGATACTCATGTCAAAAGTAACCCAGAGGCATGCATTGCGACATGGACTATGGGGACTAGTTGTCCTATTAATGAATGTCTACTGTGTGTGCTGCATGATTAAATTTGCTTTTACCACTTACATTGTTGTAACGCCATGTGCATCAGTTTCAAAATGTTTTTTTTTTTGCGGTATAGATCATGTTAAAAGTATGCTTGAAACAGCGTGATGTGAACAGAAGATAAAAATAGCTAACTAAAGCATAGGATTTACTTTTGCATTGCCCTTGTTGCTTATAAGCAAATGATATCAGTGTATTTATTCCATCAGATGCTTAAAAATGTGTGCACTTTAATGTACCAAATTAGAGATCAGAGTTGATCACACACACATAGCTTTTATGTTTTTTCACTCTGATGAAATAAGACCATATATTATAAGGGTGAAAAGAGCTATTTAAGAAGGGAGCTTCTTAAAAAGGAGCTGCTACCTGGAGGGAGATGAATCATTTGGTAGTACATGGGGCAGATTCTTTTTGTGTAAAAATTGATCAATATAATTGTTGCCTTATTACATGGAAACCCACAATTTAACTCCATTTAGAACCAGTATATAGCCACAACTAAAAAATCCCTATGCATGTAGTAGAAACAATTTAGGCAATTTCATAATTCAGACCAGTTTCAAAGTCTTGCACTAAGCTTGGTTCAATTATTTTTTTTCCCAGTTAATACAAAATATATTTATATCTAAAGTTAATTAAGATGTATGGGTCATTTATCATTGATCAGACACCTAAAATATCAAATTTATATTATTGTTAATACCTTAATTTCTTCCATAATTTCACCATGATGTGAAAAGAATGTTTGCTTTCACAAACAGTATAGTATAACAGTATAGTATAACAGTATAGTATAACAGTATAGTATAACAGTATAGTATTACTAGTCAGTCTTGTTAATTTTTTTTTTTTAACATAACAAGGGCAATCAAATATATAACTTTGTATAATATGATTCAACCGCGGTGCTTGATTCTGTAATATATACACAAACCATTTCATTTCCACACTTGATTTCAAGTTAATGAAGAGGGTGACATTAAATAGCATTTGAGGTTTTGCAGGTGTGTCTACAGTCTTTACCGGTAGAGCATTGTGAGATCAAGCACTGATGTTGGACGAGGAGGCCTGGTATGGCATTGTCCTAAATGTCTTGGTTTGCCGAAGGAAACATACCAATACATTTTGGACAATGCTATGTTTTCAACTTTGTGGGAACAGTTTTGGGAAGACTCTTTTATATTCCAGCATGACTGTGCCACAGCACAGAAAGCAAGGTCCATAAAGACGTTGAATGAGTTTGATGTGGAAGAACTTGACTGGCGATGTCATAAAAGAGCCTGTTGGTGTAATGGTCAGGTATATAATACTATAAATATAATATGGAATATAGCTTTTTTTTTTTAGCTAAAATACCTATTTGAATCATATTATTTTCTTCATTCTAATGCATTTGCACTGTGCACCATCTATTCTAAAGACCAATTTTGTAAAATTATCATAATTACTAATATTTAGCCATATTAGAAACATTGCAAAATACTCAAGGCATAACGATTACATTCTTTTGGCTTTAGTTGTGATTGCTCCATATCCAGCATTACAGCATTATTACTCTTTATAAACATGGACCATTGGTGTTTGTAGTGATATTATAAAAGGCATTCAGTGTACTGAATAATTTGTGTAATTCAACGATAACTTCTGTCTCTAATGAGAGAGATGAAATATTAAAGAATCAATATACTTAAGTTCCTGCTCTTTTCTAAGTCAAAATAATTGCATTTCCATGCCACATTCTCAGTTGCAAGTAAATTATGAATAAAATGTACCTTATTAGAAGGCATTTTCTAGGTAACATTATTTTCAATAACCTATGCGTAAGCTTTATTATTATTATATTAGCAGCATTGTATAATGCTCATAATTTATTACATAGGTAAACAAAGTCACACATTTATAACATAAGCATGTTCTCCCTTGTGGCATTATTTTGATGAACTGGAAGCACTATTATTTGCAAACAGTCCTTTGCCTAACTGTAAAACCTTAAATTTAAACAAACCTCACTAGTTTTATGGCCCTTGGAAATTTTAAGGTGTTCATAACATATCTTCCAAATAATTTATAATTTTATAATTTAGGTTGGTCATGTTGGTAAAATGCTCATCTTGTCTTTGTGTATGAAGGTTTCAGCAGGGAAGAAGCTATAATATAGATATATTAGTTGGTACCTTTCCAGTACTACAGACTGTTTTCCAGTTATTTTAGAATTGAAAATTGAAAATTGAAGGAAAAAAAAATGTCTTATTGGGGACTGACATACTATATTAGCATATAATTGCCTCATCCTGTGGCCAGACAAAAGATTAGCATCATAGGTAACAAAAAAAAATAATTTCCTAGAATAATTCTAGTTCTTTCATATGGAGTAATTATAAAGTAAAATGTTAAGATCGACATTGAAAATCTAAGCATATCTTGGCCAGTTATAATTTTTAATAATTGTTTAGAATGGTGCGAATTAGAATAACGGATGTATAATACTTGAATCTGATTATCAAGCAGATTCTAGATTTATGAGAGAAAACAGAATAGGAGTATAATAATATGACAAGATGTGTAATGAACCATTTTGCATTCCCTTCTTTTCCCAACAGTCAATGATGCAGATATTTTAATATGAAAACAATTTAACTGTGTTAGCATCTAGATAATTTCAGTAAAGGATGTATAAATAATAGTCATGAAGAACAGAGATTAACCAGCATTACAGTCTGCAATACAGCAGCTGATAATTTACAAGCACAGCTGTTGTTTGTATCAGGCCATGTTGGAGGATTTAAGACAAGTCTTTTTTTTTCTCGTTTTAGATATTTCTATAATCCACTGCTATCTTTACTTATTAAATATCCAAAAACTAAAGCAAATGTAGGTTGCTTCAAGAGACTAGAATGGATAATTGCTTCCTATCTAGATTAAATAGAACGATGAAATTCAGAATTCGGCTTCTGTTCTTGGGCCAGTACAACTTAAGATGATGATTTAGCATCTAGCTCATGCCAGAAGCATAAATGAAAAACAGTTTACATATACATTCCAAAACCCAGCTAGGCATTGGAACAGTGTCTGAGGTCTAGGCATTGTTGACTTAATATTTAATTACATGGCTTGTGTTTAATTAAGGAAAATTAAATACATTTGAGAATTTGGTTGAAAATTATTCCAAGTATGCCATTTGCAAAAATAGATGTGATTGCCAATAATGTTTTTTTTTAACCATGCTTGAATGACATTTAAATGTTAAACTAAGATTTTCTCTGTGCATTATCGGAGCTTTCATGCTTGTGCTGGCTAAAACTCAGCGTTCATTAAAGATATAGTGGATTATACTGAGTACATTTGACTGTTAAATATCTTATTTAGAAGTCTACATGACGCTTATGGTACTGAGCTTACCAAAACCAAAAATCAATAACAGTTCTGGAGTTTGCCGTAGATTATTTCTGACAAACTCCTTTTTAAATATTCCAGATTGTGGTAAAAAAACTATTATCTATTAAAATCTGAATAGCGGAAAATAAACTCCTTAAAGATCACAGGGGATTAACCTATAGGAATTCCAATGCAAATTGATGAAAGTCGTTGTGAATAGTCCATTGGTCACTATTTCTATATGGACTTCATAGTTGCTATATGTTTAACAACTGTTCAGTAGTTCAACAACAGTTAAAGATGCGATTATTATTCCTAAGATTTATTCATACACATATTAATTTACATATGTATGGCTTAAAAGTATGTTTGGGTATTGCAGCTGAGTGAAGTTCCTTAGAAGCTGTTAAGGTTATGGGGGACCTTATGCTTTTAGTGTTCACCTCTGTTTGCATCCCTCCTCTTTATAGCAACAAATTATCTATGAATTATAATTAAAAAATGCACTCAAGTGTACAATCCTTTGTGTAATGGGCCTGATATAATTCCTTTTATTGCATGACTTGGGAGAATGCCCATATTTTATTTCCAACAAAGTGGCTCTGGTATGTTAATTTCATGACAGTGTTTAATGTCTGCCTAGTAAGATGCTATAGGACTAAATGTTTCTTTGAATTACCTGTATTATGCTAAAGTTCTTCTCTGTAAATGGCTTTTTTTAAAGAAAAAACAGACACTCAATTATAATCACATTTTGTACAACATTGTTTCTTAATAATGTGTAAAACAAATAGCTAAAATTTCAAGCACATGTATCACTTAAGATACCAGTGCATATCAACTTTTTACATCATTTTAATATCTACATAATACTTACATAAGAAATGTATTTAGTCTCACAATTAAAAACATACATTATTTACCACTAACGCTAAAAATGTCACATTACAAATGGAGTTAACGGAGAGGGAGTGAACAAACTCTAGCCGTCATTGATCACAAACAGGCCAGGAAATCTGTATATCCTACTTGAAGAAACATAGTTGCATGTGCTGAAGATGTAGTATCTAAACGTGGATTGCTATCGGTCCTCCCAGGCTAGAGTTGTCCACTACTGACCTAGAACATCAGTATTATGTTCTTGAGTACAAACACAGAATTCAAAAACCTTTTTTTTACTGTGTCTCTAACATGCCCAAAGATTTATACGTCTTAACTGTGGCTGGACAAACTCTTTACACAAATTCACCTAGTACTAAGCAAGCATTTGTGTATTCATATTTCATGTGTTTAATCCTACAAACTCTTCTCACCTCCTGTTTCTTACCCCTTATCCACCTAGATTGTAAGTTCCTGCGGGAACAGGGCCCCTCATTCCTCTTGTATCTGTATGTCAATTGTTGCATTGTACCTGTCATTATCTGTAGCCTTTTCACCTTGTACAGCGCGGTTTAGAAATAAAGAATAATAATAATAATTCATTATATCTGAAAAAGAGAGCTCTAAGGTTATATGATTCTCTATCTTACTGTAAGAATGTCAGTCCACTAAAAGGTATTCAAAGTTTCTTTGGTCTTACTGATGTCTCTTATATCATGGAAATTATATTGAATATATATATATATAAGCATATATATAGATATGATATGTGCTCACTGATTGCAATGTATTGTATAAAATTCATGCTATTGTTAGTTTGTTTTTGTAGCATTAGAAATGAAGACACGTCTGGAAACAGACATGACCAAAGAACTTTGTTTTATTTTGCAGCTTAAATAGATATTTCTAAAAGCAACTGTGTCAAGTCATTTGCTGACTACCAACTAACAGTAATGGCAAAGGAACAATCAACATCCATCAATCATTCTATTTTCTCCCAGTCCCCTTTGTTTGGACACCATCTCACAATCCGCTGTCTCATCTAGATGTTGCTTATCCTAGCTTTGGCATAAATGGTAATTTCTGTAGGTAAGAAATTAGCTATTTCTCAAAGTCTATCTAGCAGGAAAAATGGCTGTGATTTAGCAAAGTAAGGAATCAAGTTGCTTTTAACTGAAATGTGTTTTCTGCAAGGGACTAATTTGCATCCATTTTGTGAAAGAGATACTTCTATATAGCTTTTATTATGTCACTGGATGTTAACCATTTGAACTATGTCCACATGTGGAACTTTAAAAATTTAAGAAATTTGACAACTTCAGAATTCAAACTATGTTTCTCTGTTTCCCATTTTTAAATAATTATAAGGTTCCAGATCAAAGCATTGGGTTTTTTTTTAATATTATACCCCATTTGCATCTAGTTACGGTAGTTTGTTAGCATCTATCTGCAAAACATGCTCTTTTAAAGTTAACTTAATTTAGTTATGTGTAACAGAGTGGTAAAGATGTTGTAGAAATGGTGGCTAGCATATGATATTAGGACACTTAAACTTTTGCTGTTACCAATCACTTAATACCAAGGCCGAACTGGTGATGACATGGTGGCATTGATACTTTAAGGCCAGCGCCTTAAGGCCAGCACACAGGCACATTTTAAGAGTGGCGGATCAGGTGGGTATGGGGCACTGATGGCCAGCATCCCACTGGGTCAGTGTGCACTCGCTGGGTGTGCCAGATGGCCAGTCTGGGCCTGCATAATACATCTCAATAACTACAGTCAGTTCTGCCTTCCTAAATTAATTTCCTATTTATAAGGAATGCTTACCCTACTAACAGATTCTTGCTGATACTGTCAGTGAACCAAGGGGTAAATTAGATAGAATTGCTTGGCTAGACAATTAATTATATAACTATAAAAAACAAGAGCGTCTCAACGTATTCAGCAGATAAAGAAATAAATACAATAAACATGTAGATGGAATTATAAATGTATATTGTAATCAGTCATGGTGATTGGCTAAAATATCTATGTTCAAGTACATAATTTTCCCAATTTCCTTAGAACCTAATTGAAAAAATAAGTCAACTCGTCAATTATTACACAAACATATGATAGTCCAGATCAAATCCTCAGGGAAATTTGATCATCACTTAGATAAATTAGTCAATTTAAATGTAAAAAAACAAAACAATAAACAACTAACCTCTTAAGGATCAGGCTGTTTTGTTTTTTTCTTTTCGTAACCCTTTGTGACAAGGATATTTTTACATTTCTGTGGTGCTTTTGTTTAGCTGTGAAATATAATTTCATTTTTATCTGAAAAATCTTCTACCCATCTATAAAAGCTAATGAAAAAAATACTAAATAGATTATATGATTTGCCCTGCGTTTAGAAATACCCAATATTTTTATGTTCTTTTGTTTTCTTTGCAAGTTATAGGACAATAAGTACAAGTAGCATTTTACTATTTAAAACCAAATCTGGGAACCCTGTCCCATGTTCTATTTGGGACATCTTTGAAACCAATCAGTTTAATTCACCCCCATCAAACCATATATTTTTGAAAACTACACACCCCAGGGTATTTCAAATAGTGGCATTTTAACACTTTAGATTCACTTATTCTACCACCAGTCTTTCTTAAATTTTGTGGTAGTCATTTTTAGGTATTTTTTTTAACACACATTGTACTCCAGGTGTTACTTTATAGCTCCTGGTATGTGTCATAGTCAAACATATTTGTGTCCCTTGAGTACAGTTTGCCAGCTTGGGTTTGTTGGGTTGGTTTGAGGCTCAAACGCCACATTTGGGAGGTGCTCATTGTGTTTTTATTTTCAATTTGACATCTGTTCACTATATATTATACTGCAGGGTTTTACATGTTTGTTAATCATTTTACCGCATCACAAGGAGTGGAGGTACAGGCAGGCTGCACACACGGACACTGTCCTTTATAGGCCCATAGTTCCGAACTGAAGTTGTGTTTAAATAGGCACTGGTATATGGTAGTCTGGGTGTCTCCCTATGAATATACCCCTTTGTTCACTAACAGTATCTACATAAGTCTTTTAGTGAGCATTCCATATAAAAAGGATTTATTACCGATATTACAGCTCTTTTGGAGAGGCTATGGGAATTGGGCCTCCTGTATCTACTTAAAGTCAAAAACATACATACATAGAGTGCAGTTTGCAGAATTGTAACTATCCCTGAATTAATTTGCAAATATTTGGTATTTGTATGTATATTTGAAGGTGCTACTACCCTGCAATGTCTAAGAAATTGTTTCACTTGATGGTGGTTGGTTTAGATAACGTCATATAATCTCTCCTATTCTATGTAATTCAATATTCAATGTTCTACAGCAGAATATTGTTGCTGCCAATACCACCTACAATTAAGCAAAAAGTGAACAAATACTGTGAGATCAGTGAAAGTTGATGTCATTTTTTTTATTTCCTGAAACATCACATGCATTGTGTAAATGCAAATGTCATGTTGCATGAAGTGCAAATTCGCTACTCATGATACAAATATGGCCACAATAGCTCTTTGTGGAAACACCAATATTTACAAGAGATTTCTAAGGAGCCAAGAAGGGTTTTATTTGTGAAGCAACTTACGGTGACTCAAGACCCGGTCATAATTCTTCCTTGTGGCTAGCCGGCACTTCAGTTCCTACAATGAACATAGAAAAGGGAGCTCAGATGTGTCCATTAATTGTGCCTTTTCTATGACACTTGGTTTTATTGTGTGCATATTCATACAACACAAAGGTAATAAGGCCTATTTTCGGCAACAAAAGTTTGTTTTTCTTTCAGAGAGAAAAAATGCACATGAGAGTGAAAGCTACCTGAATAACATGCTAAAAAGCACCAAAAAAATCCTATTTCCACACTTCAAAAAAACATTGTTAATGGAGATAATGGTTGTCTAATGCATAAACGAATGCAGAAAAGGTCCTCTAGAGAGTAAAATAAGTTTTACATATTAAGTATTTGATTGTAGTCACTGATAGACAGACATTTAAGCATAGCATTTTACCCCCAGAGACATGAATAAAATACAATTTATTCTGCAATGTGAAGTAACTTGAAATTATATGTAAGTGATTACTGGATTGCAAGTGAACTTCAGCCGGAATTCATACATTTTACCTGAAAAATCTATTTTTATTGGCATATATTGCAAGAATTTCAACTGACATTAGGGAAATGGATAGTGCAATTTAAACTACAGGGCTCCTTTCATTAGATTCAGTGGTCATCCTTAGGGACCCCAGTGTCCTAGGAACAAGCTTCTCAATACATACATTCAAAGGTTATGAGAATACTAGAAGTGACAGACCAATACACTAAGTAATGAGGGCCTTGCTGGCAAGCCTACAATCTAGAGGAATATAATAAAGAATCTCATGGTTTTTCCTTCTACCAGCTTGGAGCACCAAATAACTGCCTGGCTAACCTAGTTGGTGGAACCAGCCATGTTAGAATTCTACCAGTAGTCTAGGTGGGTGGCTGTCATAGCTGTGTCCAACCGTGATATTGTACAGTGTTGTATAAACATACCAATTACCATGCATTTAAAACCCTTTATTTTATAGCTATGTCTGTTTTTTTTGTAAACACCGCATATTTCTGATCACTTCTGAAAAAACAAAAACTAACTGCCCTTTCTATGTGCTTCAGCCAATAAAGCACAACTGTAAAATGGAATAAAATGGTCATCACAAATGCCAACGTTTTAAATATAAGAATAATTATTGTTTATTTCAGATAAATAGAAATTGGACTTTTAAAATAGATATGTCAATTTCTGAGTCTAACATTTTACAATTCTCTACATTATAGGTTTTCTTTTATTAAAATAGGCGGTAGTAAAATATGTATTGGACACACTCTTTAAGGGAGTAACCATGTTATTTTTCTCAGTATCTGCATGATTCTTCCTCCACATTATTAAGTTGCAGCTAGTTGGATCAATCAGCATTTGTAAAAGAGTGAAGTTATAAAGGAGAGAAAATCAATTATGCCAGTTTTGCCACACTTTAATACAAATCATAGCTTGAACGAAGATACATATTCATTTTTTTTAAATATCTCCAAAACGGTTTAAATACATAAAAAAACAGCACAGAATATAGCTAGTTTTAATATATTTTTGCTTAAATATATAAAGTTGATAGTTCACTCCTTTACATAATTGTTGGAGCTAAATACTCTTCTACAGTTTAAGTAGTTTTGATTACATTGTGTTAAATAATAAATATTATAGCCCGCTTGGTTGGCAGGACAAAAATTCCAGCAAGCACCCTTATTTTCTTTTAGAATGTTATTAAAATTATTTTGAGAGCTGGTATTCCACAGCAGCTTTTCGTCACTCTGGGTTCTCCTTGCCTTAAATTGGATAGATGCTATGAATCCCACTTAAGACATCATTTTCATTATACAAGTTGTCCTTCATTGACGTTTAGTTGATAAGGTAGTAATGAGTTACAATAGAGAATGGAGAACCAGAAAGAGCAAAGCAATTTTTTTTTTAAAAAAAGGTTTCTTCAAGTTATCCCCTGGGCTACAAAAGATTTAGAGAGAAAAGTATGTTTATATGTATATAGGCCTGTGTAAACGTAGCTAAAAGTTATTTTGAGTCCGATTTATCAATGCAAGTGGAATGATTCTAAATGTTCTACAGCTAGGATTTGGCCACATTTGACCAAAGTATGTCTCAACTTAACAAACATAATAAGTAGAACTAGTAGCTATTAAAATGTGCTTTTTTGTTAATAATAAAATATATCCTAAAGCTAAGGCAACATCTTGGTTATAGGAACATTACGCAGCTGTTTTAACTAAAAGCATGTACATTTCTGCACAAACATTTATTTCTTTTGGGGATTCTGTAACAATTGGAAAGAAATGTTTCATTTTGAGATTCACAGCCAAGAACATCACTCTTCATTATTAACAACTTGATCGCTCTGCATCTTTACATGTTTGCAAATGTTCTAAAATTTCTAGGTGAGCAGTACAGAATTTACTCTGCACTCAAGGGTTTCTGTAAATGATAAAAAAACTAAGAGTACAATTGAATTGTTGAGATGCATTAGTGTGTGGGTTTGATCTCAAGCAACTTTGGCCTAGATTTATCAAAAGATAGTTTGATATTAAGGTATTGTATATTTTATCTCTAGCTTTAAAATGCATTATTTGATGAGTTCCCATAACTACCATGAACGTTTAAAAATACGTTCTCATCTAAGGTATCCTTAACGCCGTAACGACAAAGCCTGTACATGCTTGCGGTGCAATGCAATAACGACAAAGCCCGTACATGTACGGGCAGCTGTTAAACAGCTGCATCACCACAATCGCTGCATTTTCGCCGCGATCGGCGGCTTTGCAGCATCCACGGAAGCCTCACAAGTGAGGCTAACCGTGGATCCAGGGTGGAAAGCCCTTTCCCCCCAAAAAATGACAGCCGCTGCACCGATCATCAAAGATCAGCAGTCACTTCCTAAGCATAATCGCTGTTGCTGACATGCCTTGATATCAAGGCATGTAACAACACAACCAGAGCTGGCCTTAGGTATTCTGGCGCCCTGTGCGGACTACTCCTCTGGCGCCCCCCATCCCAAAAAAAGAAATGAAAAAAATCTTGTAACAAATCTCCCATTTCTTACTCTATATCCCCCTGTATCACTATCTACCACCTCTGCCCCTTCTCACTGCCTTCCCCCCTCTGCCCCTTCTCACTGCCCCCTCTGCCCTTCTCACTGCCTTCCCCCTCTGCCTTTCCACTGCCTTCCCTCCCCATCCTCACTATCTACCCCCTCTCCCTACCTCTCATTATCCTTACTTACCTTGTTGAGTCCTGCGGTGGGAGCGGGAGGCGTCTGTCTTCCCGCAGTGCCCGCTTCACAGCTGAAACGCCGGCACCGCATGTATGTGGGGTATCACATCAGGAGATGTTGCTGAACTCATATTGGGGTGTTGTTTGGCAGGGACATATACCAGGCGCGGTAAATACTCGAAGTACAATGTGTGTGAAAGCAATACAAAATGTTTTACTACCATAAAAGTTTATGCGTGGAAAGGGTTTAAATACCAGCATTTGAAATACCTTGGGGTGTCGAGTTTTCAAAAATATATGGTTTAATGGGGTAAAT
>VKOC01000005.1:29516910-29530995 GCA_009364415.1 Spea multiplicata | reverse complement strand
TTATATTATTAATTTTAAATTGATTTAAAAAAATACTTTTTCTATAGGATGCATTACATTTTCTTGGTAGGCATATATGTTATCGTAAAAGTGTACTTGTGTAGACTTGTGTTTTGTGTCTGTTTCAGAAAATGCATATAGGCATACCGCTAAATAATAGTTAAATACAGGATGTCCCCAATGGTTAAGGTGTTAATATACTACTGCAAATCTACTCTAATGGCTGCCTGAATGCAAGCATTCTCCAGACTCAGCTCCACCGATGAACCCAAGAATTGCAATGTAAAATGACATAGCCTCTTGGGATAGAGAGTGGATCTGTGCATTAATGGCTCTGTGCGGATTAAATGCTAATGCAAGAGATGTTTAAACACCACCGAGCATCGCAGTTACGTGGAGATCAAGCAGTTAATTACGCCTGACCATCTTGTTATGACATAGCTTTATGCGATTTTGCATATGCGCTCTTTCATAATCGAAGTCATGTTTCCCAAATGTTTCTTTCCATAGGAAAAAACTGCAGATAGCCTGATTCCTGCTTGTGTGTTATATAAGAGTATAAATATTATGCTGAAATATTATTGTTGTTTTATGTGCTTTCATTCATCGTGTCATCATGACTAGGTTCTGATCCAAAAGAACTGCAGCAAACTTCAGATTTTGAAGTATATGCCTAACATTGCTTCAAGCCTTATACAGGAGATGGACATCTACTTAGGTTTGTCCATGCCTCTGGTGACCATGTCCACAGAGCTAAAAAGTGTCTCATATATTAACTATTTATTGTATCTTTCAGTTATGTAGGAAGCATAAAGAACCTATGGGAAACGTTGACTCATTTTGTACACTAGATGAGCTAAAGTGAAAAAAAAATAGTAAGCCTGCAACATTATACATGTCTAGGATTTCCAAATGGTACCACAGCTGCCTTCCCAGGCTTACAAAGAGCAGTGAATTTCCATAGGAACAGGGAGAAAATGTGTCTCTTCCACCAGAGCTCGTAAATTCAGCCTCTAATTCGCAATAGACTAGATCGTGTTCTTAAATGAAAGATATACAGAGAAGACAACAGATCTCTTGTATGTGTTCTCTCCTAACAGTTTGCATGCAATGCAGTTCTGCGCAGTGTCATTCAGTAGAGTGTAGGCGTTGAGTGCCAGTGTGACAGTATAGAAATGATAGAATCAGTGAAAAAAAGCCTCATGGATCTTATATAATTATCATACAACATAAAAACTAAACAAAAAAGATATTTTTTTTTATTTTCTCTATTTTGTTATTGCTTATTCTACGCTTGTCAAAGAGGATTATACCTACTGTAGTTCCAATCAGCTCTCTCTGATATTTCTAAACCCCAAAATCATTCCCCTGGGTTTCAAACTATCCAGAGATGCCATTTAATTATCCTTAGAGTATCGTGAAAGCAAAGTTAATCCGATCTAACCATCCTCCCTCTTCTCCTATTCAAATAGATTCAATTGCTGTCTCCCTGATAGAATAAATATCTCACATTTTTTGTCAGTAATGGTTTATCTGGAGAAAAAAAACCAGGCATTTTAGTTTTGCCCCAAACTGATACATTCTGAATTTATTGAAACATAGAGGGTACCATGACTACAACACCTATAAATATAAGACACATTTGTATCACAACTTTCTATTAACCCTTGAATTCCATATGTGAATGTGGTGCTATAGTTGGTAGATATTCATAGTCCCTGTCCTTGGCAATTAGACTGACTTTACACTTTATAGTTTCATAATTGAGATATTACTTACAATAAAGGGGATCCCATGCAAAAAAAAACCCAAGAGACTTCTCTAACTTTTAAAGTACAAAAGGTACTTTGAAGACACGACTAGTATTTTAGTATTTAGTTTTTGTCTCCAGAAGCTGCTGTCTCTTTTTGAGGGTAGCATTGATGATTACACTGCTGGGAGGAAGAAAAAAAAAAAGGTCTTTAAATGGGAGTGAGAAAAATCATCATTAACAGCCTTACCTTTCACTCCAAATCTGTGGCTATCTCTCTAGGACACTAGCAACTGCACACGTCCCAAAAACAATGAAGGAAATCCTCCCTGTCTTCAGAATTACTCAATCCCATTTTGCCTGGATTGTGTTTTAGATGAAAATGAGTATCTCCATGGAAATAGTAAGACGATCCTCTCTCTCTCTCTCTCTCTCTCTTTTTGAACAAAGCCACGGAAATAATCAACAGCCCCCAGAAAATATATACATATAGTTCCTTCACGAAATTAAGAGAAGTGAAAGAATGATGCAATGTTGATTGCAGGGAGAGTCGAAATAAAGTCAGAAGACAGGGAAAAGGCAGCCAAAGGAATAGCTATCAGATGCTTGTGAGTAGAGATAGAAGGCTGTAGTAATCTTGATTTGGATCTATTTTTTTTCTCTCTCTCTCTCTTTTTCCCTCCCTTGGAAGTGCTGATGGCTGGAAAGCAGCTTGAACAGAAAAAAAAATCTCTAGTTGGTGCTGGATAAATCTGTATGAATGTGGAGATTACTGAAGACTAGAGCGAGAGGGAAGCAGTGGGAGACACGGAGGCACTGCATGTGCATGTGCGTGGATCAGTATGTGTGTGTGTGTGTGTGTGTGTGTGTGTCAGCTTCATTTAGCTGAGGTGCTGATGGCTGGAATAAGGGGAAGTTCTAATGATTTGACTCCCTTTTTGCATTTTGCATTGCATTTAAAATATGAATGCACGGATTGCGATCAGGTCCAGAGATGGTTGTGAAGGTGACGATGCAGGCAGCTTGGGAGAAGAATGAGTGCAGGGAGGCAGGGAGAGAGGAGAGAGAGTGTCTGTGGCAGTGTTTGTGAGTGTGTCAGTTTCAGTATGGGACTGCGAATGCACTAAAAAAAAAACCCAGCACGTCCAGAAAACATGTTTTTTTTTTTTCAGTCTAGGAGATTTTTATTTTTTTTCCCCTACCTTCATTTCCCACCACTGAGCTGACTACTGGCGACTGTTAAGAGCAGCTCAGGGAGAAAGGGACATATACGGCACACAGATTGAGATCATAGCTCTTAACCATTTGACTCCCTCGAGCTGGAAATCGCAGCACAAAGTGGATGTGAAAAGGATTGGATTCATTGGAAATCCGTGGAGGAAAATCATTTATTGAAGACCGATCCCACCGAGACACCGCTGGTGTATGAGATGTGCAACAGTAGAAGTGGCCGGCGTGATTGAAGATGATATCGGGGTTGTGGTGCTGAAAAGATGACATATTACAATGTCAAGGAAAATCTATGCAAAATTGCACAAATAATGTATATTTTGTATATATATATATATATATATAGATAGATAGATAGATAGATAGATAGATAGATCTGTTATCCCCCACCCATTCAGTAGAAAAAGAACAATCCTACTATGAATAATAAAGCAGCAAGTGGGGCTGCCACAACCCATGAGTTGTTGGCGTGATCCCTACTGCAGATTAATTGATATTAGGCTTCAAGGAAAACACTTATCAGCCTTCACACCACTGCCTGTCTGTACGGGAAACAATAGCAATTTTCTCAGCAAGGCTACAATCAGCATTGTGTTTGTTCATGCTTTGTTTAGGTTGGGGAGCATGGCTAAGAGACTGATCTACAAAATTGCCCATACTTTGCCAGGCATCTATTGTGTGGATCAGCTGGCATCAATACCAGCCTTAAGCGTCTCTATGCCTGGAGTTCATTTGCAATGCGTTACATCAACTCTGTGGTTTTTTAAACTCTCGTAGGGTGTTGAATGGTTGATTTCCTTTGAAACATAAATGTGGATGTTCTAGCGAATGTGACCCAGAGTAGGTGGACAATATTAATAGAGGTGATGCAGCTCTATCAGATTAAAGACATGCAGCGTTTATCGAAACACATAAGGGGTCTGTTAACACCTTCAGTACCGCTAAGGTACTGAAACTAGACAAGAGCAGCAGGACGTTGGGAGATGAATGTGGCTTAATTCAGTCCATCTTTTATTTTCATATTTCGCATGCATAGTATATACATTGCTAATTCCTAATTTTTTGTATGTGTGTCTATTTTTGTCACTCTGGATTTCAATCTACTGATTTGAATGTAACGCACAGACACTGCACACCAGCACCGACCTGTGTTACTTGTGTTATATATATATGTAACAAGGAAGGTTAATGCTACATACCTTATTAAGGAGCTACGTGCACTGTTTAACTATTTAAGTGCCACCAAGAGTAAGCAGTTTTTTTTTGTTTTTTTAAAATTGTACTGCGCTTCTCCAGGTGTCAAAGAGTTAATCGAAGCAGCAGTGAAATGTCTCTATCTTTCCCTGCACGTAGTGTATTAATAAAATGCACTCAATTCTATCCTGAGGTTTTATGCTTGTGGCAGCGACAGGGGTTAATCAGATGGCGAACTGGTGGTGCCCTCAGCTGCGTGGAAGGCAGAGAAGGCAACTCTTTTCTAAATTGCATAGGATTAGTAGTGATCATCTTGCCCCCTCCCCAAGCTCTGCTGTCGCCTCAGAATAAATAAAGACATATTTTTCTCACGATGCCTTTTAATCCTCAGTCTACGATAGTGTTTTTCTAACCAATCATACTCAGGCCACCCCTTTCTCTGTCTGCATCCAGCCTTTTCTCCCTTCTCTGTAGCCATAGCAAGGGGGATGTTTTGTTTTTTCCCTCAAAATGTTTGTGTACTTGGATTAAATTGCAACACATCTGTTTTTTTTCTTCAGGGGGACAGATATGAGGTGACAAGTCTCTGATGCAGGCTGTACCGCACCCCCGCATCCCTAGAACAAACATCTCATGTTTTAACTGTAGGAGTGCCTAGGACTAAACACTGCATTGAACACGCAGCTAAGACTTCAAGAGTTAAAAATACTTAAAAAAAATAATAATTAAGAGGGATTACAGTGGAGCTAACATGTGAAGCGTTGATGGTGCATTTGTGTATCTATGTATGTTAGTGTATAGTGTTAGAAAGAGTGTGCGTCAGTGTATGGTGTTAGTATGTGTGTGCGTATATAGATTTGGTGTATGTGTGAATATATGCTGTTAGGGGGGTATGGCATTAGCATATGTGTGCATGTTACTGTCTGTTGTTGAGTATGACAAATTCAGAAAAACACACATGTTTTGCAACTTTGGAACCTACTGCTTTAAAGCTATGGGGGTGGGATAGCTTGGAATACAATTTTCTTAAGTTAAAATGTTTTGTGATATTAACACTAGAGCTGCTTAAAGATGGTGCCATTTTTTGTACATTAAAACCATTTTGGAACTTTCCTATGGGTAACCAAAATACTAGGATCAGTGCACCTGCAGATAAGTCTAAGAAACTGTTACTACCTACAGGTTGCAAAGAATGTATAAGTGCTTGTGTTTACACTGAATCTTGCGGTGTAATATGCTGCATCAGTGTTTTCTGGCTGATTGTGTTGTACTAATGGGGACAGATCGTCCTACTGAGCCAGTTTGCAGAATCAGAGATCTACCTTGTAACAGGCCCATTTATATTAGCTGGCACAGCCTCTGTAGTTTCAGCATCCTTATAAAGTTGAGTGCTGGGATATGATTTCACGTACAAAGCGATCAAGAGACCCTTCTGAAATTAGTTCCTGGGTTTTTCCTAAGGGCACTCCTATGGTTTAGGCCTAAGGCAATGACCTCCATAAATCCACCACTGTGTTCATTAGAAATACAAACCGCAAAGAGCAGCCAAGACGGACAAAACATCTGTTTTGCAATTGCATCATTTTGATAATATGAACAACTAGTCTTATTTTTAAGCAATTCTGGAGCAAAGAAATCAAATCACTGTGGTATGCAATTGAATATCCCTGTTGTTTGCTCCATTTTGCCGCAGAATTGCTCCATACATAATCCCAAATTTGTTTTACGCAAAATAAGGTTTAAAGGACATCATGCAAATGTTGCATTTCTTGTATATGGCATTATAGTTTTGAATACACTTACAAATATGGTAACATATCGGAGACCTATCTGGTCCCAAAAATTACCCTTTAGTAATGGTTAATTATAGCGCTACAGTTCATAGGAAATGCCCGGAGAAAATAGGTTTTCTGGACATTTATGGGCCACAGATCATTTGCTCTAAATACATGGCACATGCATATATTTATGATGAACAGGCATGCAATTTAGGGAGATATATCAATCCACAGACTGTAACACCTCATTAAATTGCAATCTGAATCTCGGTCATATTATGTTTCTAGAGTGTGACCAAAATAATTCTGCATATATGACCTGCTGAAAAGGTAGAAAGATATTTTCTAATACAATAATGTATATTTGCCATGAGATATACCGCGAGTGTTTAACACTTGCAATACAGGAAAGGATTTTATTTCAAGATCATCTATTAAGCGCCATTATTAAGGTATAAATAATGTACTTAAAGTTTGTATTCATTTTCGAAACTTACAGCTTCCTTGTTTTCCCCTCTATGTTTATTGGCTCAATATTTAGAGCTTGTACTACCTTTCATGTCTTCTACTGGAATGAAAATGTGACAAAATAGTTCCGAACACTGCACTGCTGGAAAAAAACAGCAGGGGGTGTGACAGACCTGTCAGTCTTTACTTATACGTTCCTCGACATCTAGTAGATAATATGGTACATAAGTGGTATAGGCTGACCACTTCAGCCTGCAATATGAGGAATGTATAGACATATAATTGATTCCGTTTCATGAGTTTATATATTCCACATATTGAAGAGGTTTACATATGTTGGTCTGAAACATGTAAAATATACGTGTCCAAGAAAAACCATTTCATGTCCCAAGAGGTTCTGCAGCAGATATACTTTTATCGCTCCTATTAAGTCATCTTTGCCATCTTTACCATGAGAGCCCCTAGAAAATGGAATTGTCTATGTTGATTTAGTATCAGTCCAAAAGTTGTGACGCATGATTATTATTCAGAAGATATGTGGCACTGCAAATATACATACAGACTCACCCTACTTCTCATACCTATACATATAATATATATATATATATATATATATATATATATCATCATTTGCATTTGTACATAATACAACACATATCTGCATCTCATTTCTGCATATAAAAGGCTGGCTTACATTAGCAAAGGTGCATTAAGGTAGGTGAGGAACCCAGCAAGGTCATATAATGTGTGTAATGTGACCATGCACTAGTAGGGCAACAACTCACATTAAGAGTGTGAGCTGCAGTGAAGACAGGGCTCCATTTGGTAGGTAGGAGGGAGAGCTGTGCAAGCTGCACTGGTAATGGAAGAGGGTGAGAGAACCTGTGTGTAGTGCATTTGTGTATGTATATATATATATATATATATATATATATATATATATGTTAGTATATCACAGTTCTACAGTCCCAAAAGTCACAATATGGTGCATAAAAACAAAAATGTGTGCACATAATACATGTTAGTGCCCCTAACAAAAGTATCTTGTGACTTGCACTCTGCAAAGCTAAAGGTCACTTCCCCTGCTAATAAACTTCCTTATATAGGTATTCAAGATACAGCTTTCTACTAGATCTCCTCATATCTGTCTAATTGTTCTCTCGCACCTTCTTTGGCAAAACATCTTCCACTTTCTGTTTGCACCCCCACGATTCAGTCCTTGGCCCACTGCTCTTATCTCTTTATACTTCATTTCTTGAAAAATGAATCAACTCATTTGACGTCCAGTGCCACCTAAATGCAGATGATACTCAAATCTACCTGCCCTCCTCTGATCTCTCACCTTCTCTCATGTCACTTATTACCAACTGCTTGTCTGCCGTATCTTCACAATGTCACAAAGCTACCTGAAACTTAATTTATCTAAAATGAATTATCTTCCCTTATTCCATATCCACCTCTGTGTATTCTCAATCTCCCTTAAGATTGCTTGCACCTAAAAAAATATCTCTCTTGCATCCGCCAATTGATTACCCTCAAAACCTGGTTCATTCCCATTCCCTTGACTGTTGCAACTATTGAGGTCTCCTCAGGAAAGCATTCAAAATGCTGCCGCTGGTCTTATGTTACTCACACAAAGCTCGTCTTCTGCTTCCCCACTCTGTAAAGCCCTCCACTGGCTCCCTGTTACCTCAAGAATTAAATTTAAAATCCTTCTACTAACATATAAAGTCCTCCATAATACTGCTCCCCCATACATTTCTACACTCATAACAAAATACTCCCCAACACGATCTTTACATTCTTATTTAGGGCTTAGGCTTCCCTGCTCACTTATAAACTCTTCCTTTTCCCACTTACAAGACTTCACTTCTGCTGTGCCTTACTTCCACAACTCATTTCTACCTAACATCCAGCTTTTACCGTCTCTCTCAGTAATCAAGAAACAACTCAAAGTCTGTTTCTTACAATCTTTAGAACTTATCTGCCACTAATACAACCCCCACTCAATCTTTCCCCTTTTTCTCAATACCCCATTCCCTTTAGAGTGTAAGCTTGTGAGCAGGGCCCTCTATCTAATGTATTGGTTTGTCTTAGTGTGTCAGTTCTAGTTTTGTTTTGCCCCTATGTGTAAATTGTTAGCGCTAGCTAAATACAACTAATAACAATACCTTTCTCAGCTTTCTAAATATATGTCACATAAAATGTATTTGTTAAGCCTTTCCCCCAGCCATACATGTAACAACATGCTGTAAAACAAATGTACTCTTCTTTGACCATTTCAAATGTTGCAATGTATGCAACTACACCTACAGTTATTCTCATATTGTCAATCATTGATGAGTGTTACAGGGTGTTACGTAACTTCTTTTGTGCCTAATGCATGAGTGCCACAGGAGTTATTTTATAGCTCTCCACGCAGAGCACACACACGAATGAGTACAAGACTGGACCACAAATTGGTCATACTTTGCTGAGCGCTTTATGATGTGGATCATGCGTAAACTTTTCTGTGCTTTAAGTTCGCACTATACAATTCATTTGTAATCCATTAGATGCTCTTCCTGAGCATTACAAGTTTGAGACAGTACCTTCTCCAGCCTCCCTCTGCCTTTACTGTAAACCCTCATAGGATACTGAGTGATTTGTTTGTTTTGAGAATGCAGATAAAGTAGACCATTAAAATCCAAGGGGAAATCCCAACTGTGTGAATTTCCCCCAATAGCTTTTTGCAAATTGGGACTGGCCTTTTACAACCATGCATTTAATAGCAGAGTGCTGCATCAGAATGCTGGTCTGTGCCTTCATTTAATAGATACAGCAGAATAAAGTGTTTAAGTGCCTCACCGGGGCTCCTTTTTATTCTGTGCACTGGTGACCCGGGCACTTCCCTTGATGATACTGCCTGGCTGGAGGGTAATGGAAGGATTCGATGAAATCCAGGGTCACAACCTGGTTAATAATAAAAATAATTTCTTTCATAACATGCTCAGTATATTCTCTGTGGACTCTTACTGGAAGCAGAGTGAAGCAGTGTCATGTTCTTCCTTGTTCAAGATTGGGATTGGTTATGAGACATTGGTGTCCCGTCTTGTATGCCTACCTTTTGTCTAATGGCTATGATATTCGTTCTCCTTATTCTTTCTCCATATTACCAATTACAAGATAATAGCATTAATTAACCTGACTGCCCATGGGCTTATACACTAAAATACTTGACTTAAATATATACCAATCCATTTACCAACTGAAAGATACCTTCTTAAGTGCCACTTACAACCATTTTTGTACACATTTTAGCTTGTCTCTTTTTATAGTTCTCCAGACAAACAATGTTTCGGCACCTGTCTCCTGAATGGACTTGCATGTCATCTGAAGAATGAAGCTCCTGGTGGTACCCCTTGTAAATCAGCATCCTAAACAGCTGTCTGGTTCAAATAAATAATAAAGCCGTCCCTGCTTATAGGATATAAAATGTATCTAAAAATAGGTAATTGTTCTTTTTTTATATAAATAAATGTTATATAATAATACATTGTTTCTTAATTGTGGACATTCCAGTTATTAATTATTACATTTTCACTATTTTCAAGCTTTGTTATGAAGGGAGATCCTAATTATTTTTATTTGAACTTGTGTTTTCCTTCCTAAGACAAAAAAGTATGTTTCTCAAACAAGACATAACCATAATAAGATAAAGATTTTATTTTCAACTATTGGCAGAATGGCCACATTTCATCCACCGCTATAAAAGTTAAACCCTCTGCTACTGTTACCTGAAAGGCTGTAGGCTTGAATCATTGCTTACCGAAGGGTAATGCCAATCTTGAGAAGAGGTACCCATAAATATGTAGCCATCTGGTACTTACATAACAAGAGATAATGCTTCTTCCCCATGACTACATTCATTACAATCACATATTGCCAGTAAGTCTTTAGCAGCATAATTGTCATTATAAAAGAGAAATTGAATACTAATATTAAACAGCAAGTTGCTTATTATATCAAGGATTCTTTCTCACTGCCTCGCTTGTTTATGCATGCATGCAATATATCAATGTTAACCGCAAGTGAATTATATTTAGAAAATGTGTACTTCTAACCATGAGCAATGAGTGTGAGATAAACCATCTTTTACCAAAGCACTCTGTTATTAACAATTACACGTAAAGGAATCCCAGTGCACTGTGAAGGCTCCATACATCAGTGTTCAGTGCTGATGTCCATTCTTTGTATGCTCCAAATTCCAGCTCTTCCGTTCATGCTAGAATTGGCTTTACACTCAGAATAAAGTATATTTGGGACTGAGAAACTAGGGCACAGGTTAACCTTTAATTTGCCAAAAGATAACCTAATTTGATTTTAAACATGTTACACATGTTCATTGCCAAGGAATGTAGATTGCCATAACCATTTGTCTTCTCTTAGGAAAATTAAAGAAACAAAACATGTATATTCTATATTTACAAATGTGAGTTAAGTTTCAGAGTTTAATCATGTGGGCCAGACAAAATAAATGTTTTAAAGGATTTTCTTTCCACCTTGAGATTCAATTGCATATTTGATTAATATGAAATCTGCTTTTTGCTTCGTATTTCCAAATCCAAACCTCGCAAGAGTTAGGTTATTTAAGAATAAACTTTAAATGCCAATAGGGTCCAAACAAACACGTGCATAACACGTGCAAATAAGCAGCTTCTAAAGCTTATTTTGTATAACATAAAGGTGCTGTACCACTGAGACAAACATTTTACATTTCCCAGTAAGGTAAGCAATAAACCTAAGCAGATCTGTCATTTAATTGTTCACTTCAAAGTTTCCATCACATATAACATAAACATTTAAGAAGCTTGTTTAGTTTCTATGGCAACAATCAGTGCTTTTGTGGCACATGGAAATTAAGCGTTTCCGGCAACATTCAAGAATGGGGTTAATTTTACTTGATTAGATGCTTTTTTTTCTGGAAAGAGTTTGAACATTCAGCAGTACTAGGACTAATATTTTTAATGCTGCGTTTCGTTATAAAAAGGATTAACTTCAGCAGCGTTGGTGGAATAGCACCTGTAATTGGTAGGGTCTATTTTTTCTGCTGAACAGTTGTCTGTTTTCAAACTTTCTGTTTTCTTTTTTTTATCTTACATTTTTAAATATTAAATAGCTTTAGTGTGTGCACATATATCCATCCATAAGGATGTAATAATAATGACAAGTGTGTGTGTTTTAATATGATACATTTACAAGATGGGACCATGGGACCCAGGCCCCACTTTGATAAGGCCGTCAATTTACAACCCCAAGGCATGTTCTTTCTGGATAGATTAGTGGAAAAAGAGAAGTGTTTGTGCAACTATCTTTCTTCGTGGAGAAAGAGAAGTATTTCTGCATCTATCTTTCTCCATAAATCTATCTGCAATATTCTGGCCTCTTGTGTACTTTTACTAAAGGCAGAGAGCCATGGGGACAGCCTCACCTTCATTCACCATTCAATGTGCCTGGAAATTTAATTTTTTGCAGAAGTGAATCTGTAGCAGAGCCCTACTGCAGAGAATCAGGAACAAAGCAGGGTCATATAATGAGTGATTAAACAGGGAAATCTGCAGTTGAGGTAAAGGGGTGAGTGAGGGAGTATGCATGTATGGATGTGTGTGTGATCATGAATGTGTATGTGTCTGTGTGAGCATAGATGTTTAAGTGTGTGTAAGCATAATTGTGTATGGGTAAATGTGACAGCATGGATGTGTATGTGTAAGCATGGATGTGTTAGTGTGAGTGTATGTGTTTTGTTTACTTGTAAGAGTTTATGAGAGGGATTACGTGCTTTGATCTGAGTGTGTAAGTATGTGTAAAATGTGTGCCAGTGTGTGTTATTTACTGATGGGCGGGGGCAAAGGGCAGTTGGGGAAGCCAAATATAGGGTCCAGGAGCCAAGGTTCACAGAGAAGCAGATGAAGAAAGAGGACAAAAGAAGCTAAGTTGTAGGAACGGAGACAGGGAAACAGAATCGGTCAATGAAGGTATGAAGACATTGTAAGAGAGCATGAGTAAAAGGGGTGAGAGAGAGTGGGTGAGGGTGTGAGAGAGCATGAGAGAGTGAATCTGTTAATCATCATATAATGGATGTGGGTGTGGTTGTGGGGAGGGAGCATTTCCTCCACTGACTCAGGCGGCCAAATAATTAGGCTGGCTTTGCTTTTAGAGTAAATAATCGGTTGCCGATATATAATCCTGAAAAAAATTCTCCTGATATGTCCCATAGCTCTTTATTTATTATGAGAAGGTCATTTTTAGGGGGAGATGGATATCTTGTATTTTACAATATTTAATAAACCTGTGCATTCAAATTTGGATGAATTTTAATGACATTTTTCAATTTTGTCAATTTGTACAAATTACCGTAAATGAGGAATGTCCCCAGCGAAAAAAAAAACGAAAATGAAGCAGAGGACTCTGCATGGAGAAACGATTCTGTTTCTCCATGCATTTGTCTGCATTATTCTGGCTTGGTGTAATAATTGTTCAATAAGGCTCCTCACAGAACAACTACACCAGGCTAGGATAACACTGAGGAGTTCTGAGACAAGCGGACCACTGGAGAAGACAGAAGATAGAAGAAGCAGAGTGAAGGAGAATGAGAAGGAAATTCATCATGTTAGTACTGCAGAGAGTTAAACAATAATAGTAAAACACATTTCATCATTGGTGATTTATTCACATTTCAACACTGAGGGTGGTACAGCATAACTCACATCAATATATATAGAGTCTGACAATGGTACAGTATAACTCTTATCAATATTTATACTGATAGGGATGTACCAAACTTCCATCACTACAACACTATAACTGCTATCATTATATAGTGATTCAGACAGTGAGGGTACTAAGTCTATCTCTTATCATTATAGCAAGAAAGACACAAGTGGTTGTACAGCATATCTCCCATCACTATATACTGTGCTAGATGTTGACAGTGATACTCCCTAACTCCTATCACTATATACAGAGCCGGCCTTAGGTGTTCTGGCGCCCTGTGCGGACTACTCCTCTGGCGCCCCCCCCCATCCCAAAAAAGGAATAAAAACTTGTAACAAAACTCCCCTTTCTCACTATCTATCCCCCTGTATCACTATCTACCACCTCTGCCCCTTCCCCTTACTTACCTTGTTGAGTCCTGCAGTGGGAGCGGGAGGCGTCCGTCTTCCCGTGGTGCGCGCTTCACAGCTGAGCGCCGGACCAGCAATCACATTCCTATCATGCCCAGGCATATCCAGATTCCAGGATGTACTCGCAGACTTGGCATGATAGGAGTATGATTGCCCTATCTACCCCTTCTCACTCCCTTCTGCCCTATCTACCCCTTCTCCCTCCCTTCTCCCCTATCCACCCCTTCTCACTCCCTTCTCCCTATCTACCCCCTTTCCCCTGTCTCACTCCCTTCTCCCTATTTACCCCCTCCTAACTATCTACCCTCTCCCTCTTTGAAGTTCACTTACCTTTCAGGAGTCCTACGGTGGGGGTGCAAGGCCTCTGCCTCCCAGCTCTGCCACTGTATGGAACAGTATAGAGTGATGGGAGTTATGATGTACTTTTTGAGCATAATTAGATCATGAAAAAGACATTGGAAAGGGTACAGCATAACACCCATCACTCTCACACATATACCAA
>VKOC01000005.1:29503170-29516810 GCA_009364415.1 Spea multiplicata | reverse complement strand
GTGTGCCTGTTCTAGAATTCTGATGTATGATAGAATTCAAATTAAAGAGACAGTTTACTGTCCCTGGCAGCCTGGGTAAAAAATATTAAAGTACTTTGCGAGTAATTTAATATGTATTCTTTAAAAACCATAAAAAATAAAATTTACAATCAAATTTCAAAACAGGGTTTAAACATCTGTCAAATTAAGATTATCTGCGGAATTACTGCATTAACTATGTGCTTAGATACTAATTTAATGTTCAAAATGTGTAAAAAATAGTGTGAAACCTGTTCTACTTGGTCATAAATTAGAAATGAATATGAAATAAAGTACCATCTTTTTTTCTAGAGAATTAGCAAATAGATGTCATTTTATCAAAACTGTCAATGTCATACTGTAGATTCTTTTTTTAAAAAAAAATATTCACTTGGGTCTGTTTACATGATATTCCATGGTAAAAATGCAGCATGGTGGGAAAATTCAACTAGTTTCCTTGGGGCGTCCACTGGCATCCAATATCATAAATAAAATAAAAGAAAATGTGCTATTACTAACCCTGGTGTAATCGTATGTCAGGGATTAAATAAATAACAGCTCTCAGAAAATTACCACATGAAAGCGAAAATTGCACAGGGAAAAAAAATCACATGCAATCGACTGAAAGACCCACAAACGTGGCATTGAAAAATGTATATAATTCTGGCACAGATCTTGTTTTAAACATTAAGAGGTGGAAAAAAATTGAGCAATAATCTTGGTAGAGTATCTATATTCGAAAGCATGTCTAAAATGATTCGTAGTCTCCCGCTCTGCAATCAGACCACAGTCTGATTTGTCAGTTCTTCTTCTTCTTCTGCAACTTTTTTTCTCTGACAATTAATTTGCTGGCAAATATAACTTAGTCAAAATAATTTGCTTCAATAAAGGAAATGGTTTTCTTTCCATATACAAATTTAAAGTCTCTTATTTAAGAAACGTTAAAATTACCATATGCAGTTTAAAAAAAAAAAAAAACATTTAAAACTGACACCAAATAATAGGATATTTGTAGATGATCTGCATTCTTTTTTTACTGGAATGGAGATACAGCTAAGGTTGCCTAAAGGGAAAAAAAAAATAACATAGCGTTGAAAATGTTAAGGACACATACACAGAAGTTTGACCCCAGGATCAAAGAGGTTAACTGTACACATGGAAGTTTACATGCTCCAGTGATGAAGAGGTTAGGCCATCCTAGCAGCTGGGGGCGCAGCAAAACTAATTTAGATGCAGAAAGCATGCAAGAAAAATGTGCATGCATCCTGAAGCATTAACTGTGGCTTCAAAATGGATAGGGCGTAAAAACCTGCACCACAGTAAGATGTGACTGCTAGTTTAAAATGAGTTCCTTTAACATTCCACAATCTACAGACTCAGATGTATTCTTTCTTTTGAGAATTTTATCATCATTGTTTTTCTCATCTTAAGGTTTAGAAACTGTTGCTGTTTGGCAGACTTGACAATGCCCCTTCATGACAAAGCCCGTACCACCTAATAGAAGGTGACAGGAGCCGGGCACTGTTCTTCATCTGTACCAGTATTAATGCGTGTTAATTAATATGTGTTAATCTTATTGTTAAATTGTATATTGTCAGTTTTAATTTTATTTTTTTATTTCATTTGTAATAGTGCAAATGAATCTACTGGTGCCCTATAAATATACATAATGTAATATAATGCAAAAAGGTAAAACCACATTTCCCAAAAGCGAGCAGACATTGCTAGACATTCAATGTTTAATAAATTTGAATTTAATGGCCACTACATGAAATCTAATAATGAACAGTACCAGCTATGCATCAGTACAAGGCAAATGAATTAAAAAAAAATATGCAAATAAATGGAGAGAGAGAGAGAGAGAAAAGGAGAGCATTTTAAGTTACAACCTACTTAACTAGATTGGATAGAACTACAGAGCAAAGTAACAGCGTTAAACATTTTCTTGAATCATGCTATTTGAATCTTGAATCCTGTTATTTGTTACAAATGCTTATAATGTCATATAGTTTGCATCCTTCTGGTTTACACTGTTCTTCGACTCAAATGAATTAATCTTTTTTCATCAAATCTGCAATCTGAATAGAACAATATGATCAGGACATTTTAAATAACATCCGTTCAGAAAGCTGTGCCATTTGGCCACCTACCAGAAACCCTTGCCAGTTACAAAGTGGGAGAGTAGGCTGAAAATGAACTGGCTGATCAACCTTTGTTCATTTTACTTTTCACTAGTTTATTTTGCATTCCTGTCACTATATTTGTAAAATTGCTTTGGAGAATCATGAATTCAAAAACATTTTCCCTATGTGTGTTATAATAGTGTGTTATCTTTAAGTTTAAATAAAAATGCATTTGAATGAAATTCTAATTGTTTATATTTTTATTTTTTACAATATATATATGTTTATGTTTTGGTGTGGAACAACTGAAATGTGTGAAAAACAAAAGGCAATATCAGATAAAAGGAACAAAAATAACACATTGAATATATGACTATAAAGTATTTTCTTCTACCCTCTGCCCTTCTAAAAACTAACAAATGGATGTCCATGTACAGTGTTGACAGGTTAATCATTTGGTGATACATTACTTTTCCAATCTCTCTTTGTATACATGGCCACAATTGAGTGTATTGCTCAAATCTATCCTGCCAGAAACATACCACTAATTCTTTTAACACTCTTCCTCCCCATGAATCCATGGGCAGTGTGGGTGAGCTGTTTTGATTCCAGAGTATAACTGGCTTGGCGTCATTCTATGAGTAAATCTTTTTGGATTTGTGTATCAACATACTGGTCTGAAGCAAGAGGTCAGTAGCCAAAACAAAGAGAATCCTATGGTCCTCTGCTATCCTCCTTTAGTGCCTCTTATCCAGAGTTGTAAAGATCACGGGATAAAATGACCTAATAACTAAATGGCAAAAAGGAGAAAACAAGCAGTCAAAACAAAAGGGAAAGCCTGTCTCTCAGACAGCTAAAAGTTCGAGACAAGCAGCATATAAAGTAAATCAGAAAACAAGCCATGAATCAGGAATTATAGACACAATCATGAATCAATTGACATGATTAACAGGAACACCCCTGGAATGCACATAACAGCTGAGTACTGATGGGTACATGGTTGTCAAAGCAGATGTAAGGCACTTACCTTGGGGAGTCAGAGCTTCCCGCCAAAAACAGACCAAACCGCTCTCAGCAGAGTGAATATTTATAAGGTGGACCGTGTCCTTGTCTCAGCAATGCCACTTTGGCGACGAAGGACACAATCATGACACTCATGCTCCAGGACCCCCCCCCCTGGGCTATTTCAAGCTGCTTCACACTAATTTTGATGCTCAGCTGTACTGTGGCTTCCTTGTGGATGGTTCTGCTTCTCAGCATACTTCTGAGACTTCCCAACTGTGTAGTTAATATGTTCTTTTGTGATTTTGGTATCCTGACACTGGTGTCTTGACCCTGACTTTGTTTTATGACTGCCCGTGACCTTTGGTACCCTGACACTGTCTGTGTGATATGTTCTTCCTGATCTCCAGTAGCCTGAACCTGACACTCAGCTGCTTCCCATAACACCTGTTCACCCATGCTTATGGCAACCCACAAGAGCGTCCTGTTATCTGCCTCTGGGTCTCTGGAGTGTGTTCCGTGTCAGCAGGCATGTACATTCCTGCAATCTGGGTTCCTCCTGGTGTAAACGTGAGTAAGATGTCTTACAGATCTCACAGCAGACCCTGGTAGCCAATCATTTATCCTGGACCAAGTTATGTAGATCCTTGGGATCTACTTTCTTAGCGAGATTTTTCATAGCTGGAACTTGAGCACATCTCCGTGATTACCCTTGGTTGCTTTGGTAACTGGTAAATTTCATGTCCTGGTGATGGTAATGATACATCGACTGGTACATGAATGGTAATTTTTAGTGCATCTGATGTAGGCTTTAGGTAAAGGGAATCAGGGTTTCATGGAAGGCAATAGGTGTGCAAACCACCAACTGCTGCCCTTGGTGGATAAAGAAAGAAAATACAATACAGGAATCTTTAGTTTAAATCAAGACATTTTACATTCCTTAAAAAGAATTGACCATAAATACAATGCTATATGCAGTAATTTAAATTTGCATTGACGAAAATCTTATTTGATTTCTTTTTCTTCTAATAAACTTCCTTTATGTGCGGACAATGAGGCTGTCATTATTGTCAGTCAAGTGATAGTTTGAGTCACTTTGCTTGCTCAAATATCACACTGGGCTAATTCTTTATGGAAATGCAAATGAAGTCTGTTCCTCTATAGAGTTTCATTAGTCCGAGTGTCAGGCTGGGTAATTAAGAGCCATTCTATTGTTTACCACAGCTAGTAGGGAGTCAGTGTATTTGTCTAGAAGATTGGATTAGGATATTAAGGCTAAAGCACATACAAATAGCTTATATAGAGAACATGATGCAAAAGGTTGCATACACGACTCATGCATTCAGATTGCAACAAGATTTGTCGATTTTGTCAATTCGTACAAAGCTCTGAAAATGAGGTCAGACTCCCATGAAACGGACGAAAACAATTTTTTCTCCAAATTTTTTTACTCACACTCTCTTATACTCTGCTTTGGTGACATGAACATCCACTATTTTGCCCTAAGATAGCCCTGTGTAAACTTCCACCAAATAAGTTCTCATAGCTTCTTCTGCTGGGAGGCTGTTCCACATGTCCACCATCCTCTTAGTAAAGTAAATCTACTTTACATCAAGTAAGACTTGATTGCATTTAATAAAAGTACAAATCTCAGGGGTTCTGTGTAGGTCAAGCTTCTTCTGTTGGAATGCTGTTTTACATATCCACCACCCCTTCTATAAAGTAAATATTCCATGCATTTCACATGTACCCCTCTATTAGCCTCCCTCTTATATTTTTATTGTTTAGAAGAGCTACAACTTTATTTGCCAAACATGTGCACTGTGTCCCAAAATGGCACCATGTAATATGGAACTAGTATGCAATGATTTCCAAGACATTGTCCATCAAAGAAATACGTCAAAGAAACAACTCACCTGTGGCAATAACTAGCCCGGAAAAGGGATAGTGATACAGTCCTGGACCCATGCCTGATAATCACCAGCACTGAAAGACTAGGCCATGACATATACCTTATTGTGAATTTAAAAAATCATAAAAAGTTTTTTAGTGTTATTACACAATTTCACAATAACAAACTAATGTTCACAATTAATATACTTAAAACTACACATATTAAATAACGTATAATCAAGTCATGGTTTTAAATAAATATAAACCAATTTTCAGGGATCATATAGACTTATATCACTGGTGTTGGGATAAAATATTAATCTTAGTTTGTCTGCATTGAAAATGGGAATGACTAACTCAACCCTTAAATCTTGTATCACTGTAGGCTGGGCTAATATTGGACCAAAACCACCTGCGTTGTTGCAGAACTAAGATAACAAAAATTTAAGTTACGGTAGGTGTGTTTAGGTAAATATTACAGAACATGACATTCTATAGAAAAATTTCAAGCATTCACTTCCATAGCTTCTAGGATGGGCAGGTGGCTTCATACAGTAACATTTTACATGGACAAAGTGGCTGATTTAACCCCTTTGTGACCAATGACGTGTCAGGTACGTCATGAAAAGATGGCCGTACAAGACCAAAGATGTATCTGGTTTAAGTCTTACATATATAAATATGGTTTAAAAAATATATATAATATGCGTAGACTCACTTAATGAGCAAGAGCAAAAACATGAAAAATGTTTAAATGTAAGAAGTTAAGTGAGTGGGAACAGGTGCATTTTGACAAGAGTAATGCATAATGTCTGTACATTAGTATGATGAGTAGATACATTCTCATTGTTTAGTTTAATCTGATATCTAAAATCAAATTAACAATATTATTGTATATTTATATATATATATGTTTATTAAAAATATAGTATATATATTAATATTAATCAATCATTAACAATATGTACTTTAAGGAATAGCTCACACACCTATAAGTCTTATTTACATGTAATTACAACTCAACAAATGATTATCATATCCTACACAGCTAAGGAAGTCAGAAATACTAGTGTTAAGTCAAGAAAGTGATCAATTGCATCCTCTACTCAGAAGGGAAATTGCTTAGTATGCTGATATCAATTTTCAACTTTTGTAGTTTTGGGTGCATTTAAGATCAAGCCAACTATCACAGTCATGGATTTATATATATATATATATATATATATATATATGAGTTGTTTATGCTGTGACAGGGTTTCTGCCTATTAAGACTGACTGCTGACTGGATATTAGTTGTGATTTCTAAATATTGGTATGCTTTGTGATGATCATTGATGTTGGTCAGTAATTGTCCCTAGTCAACCATATCACAGGCAAATGAAGAGTGGGCTGATAATCTTCCTCTGCGTTTCCGAATTCATTGTTCAGTTTTGCTCTGTGGATTTTAATAGACCATCTT
This sequence comes from Spea multiplicata, assembly GCA_009364415.1. NCBI lineage: Eukaryota > Metazoa > Chordata > Amphibia > Anura > Pelobatidae > Spea > Spea multiplicata. The sequence continues at coordinate 29,510,315 of VKOC01000005.1, read as the reverse complement.
TATCCACTTGACTCCCTGAAGGCAGCAAAGGAGATCATCTTATTTCCTTATAACTTTGCAATTTCAAAGACTTTTGCCAGCAGTAGATACATGAAATGAATAGGAAGACATACAACTTAAAGGCAGTGCAAGGAAGAGAAATAGATACTTTGTGCCTAAGAAATCCCACTAGAACATAAATGTGAATCTGTCATGATAGAACCCAACAGATAATATCAGGCTGCCCTATTAGTGGCATATAAATGATTATTGTTCTGTTGGACATGACCTTGGTGGACATTTACACAATTTCTTGCAAATTACAGTTATGTATCCATAATCACAGAACCAAATAGGTCAATTAACCTAATTTATGCATTTTTTTCTTTTCTTTTTTAACTTTCCATCAGTTTAAGTTGGGTGAACCAACACCTTATAAACAATTATTTAAGAGAAAGTCTTAGTACAGTAGTCCCATAAATATGATTGTGGGTGATTTATAATGGTACCAGCAGTGCATGGTAGGTTTACTGCACATTGACTTGTTTAAACAGTTACCAAATTGGATACATACTGTTGTTAGATGCGGTAGATGGATTTGTTGTTTGATTTTTGGGTCACAAAAACTCACAAAAACATTTTATATATATATCAGATACTCTTTCTATTCATCAATCTATTTTATGTTATGACTGACACATTCCAGCAAATCTAATCACAAATCCATTCGGTTTTGTAATTCATGTCCTGTCTGCATCTGCTACACATTTATAAATCACACTTATGTATCAGTTGTTACTGGTGAGCATTCCATTGACCAATTTAACAGACAATTTTAGCAAATTTAAAATAGTGCTGGCATTCCTTGCTTGTTATAGTGCATCTTTGCAAGAGTACGTGCTTTAATAAAATCCATTCACTTGGATCATGTGGTTCAGTCAGGTCATATGCTCTTGTAGCAATAGGGGTTAATCATAGGGATCAGCTCAGCTTTGAAAGAAAGTTTCCCTTTTATAAATTGAAAGGATTAGTAGGTATCATGCCTACCCCCTAGCTCTGCTTTTGCTGAAAAATTAATAAATACATATTTTTTTATGATGCATTTTAATCCTCAGTCTGAGATACAATTGTCCCATCAAAAGGACCCAGAGGTAAAACAACTGTCTTTCAAATAAAATATGGTAAATACATTTGAGCAGTGGAAGGATAACTACTATACATGTAGAAATCTCTTTTGAATCTGCTAATTGAACGATTAATAAATAAACCTGTGTTCGCCCATCATTTTTGATATAGTTAATTTTCTACATTGGTAAAATTTTTTATAGTAAAATAAATTGTCCAGGATGTTTGCAACCTTGTTTTTTAACTGTTGCATCGGTAGGACCCAACTTAAAGCAATGTGAGGTATATCCACAGAGGATTATAGGAAGAGGGTCACTGGTCCTGGGAAGCTTAATGATCATACTGTGACTCAAACAGCCATTTCTTAAATTCAGCACTGTTCTCTAAATGTAACAGAGAAACTGTTGTGGGTCCCTCTGCTGGTGATAACATAGACAGGTCTATTGACTAAACAACAAGTGCATGCAAGTTGGCAACAGCAAATTTGCAAAACTTGCACTAAAGTCCCACTCAAAAATAGAAGTTCCAGTTGCTGAAATTAACTTCTGATTTGCACATATTAAAAAGTGATATTAATTTACTGATGTGATATTGGGAGTTATGCTGTAACATATACAGTATATAGTGATAGGAGTTAGGGAGTATCACTGTCAACATCTAGCACAGTATATAGTGATGGGAGATATGCTGTACAACCACTTGTGTCTTTCTTGCTATAATGATAAGAGATAGACTTAGTACCCTCACTGTCTGAATCACTATATAATGATAGCAGTTATAGTGTTGTAGTGATGGAAGTTTGGTACATCCCTATCAGTATAAATATTGATAAGAGTTATACTGTACCATTGTCAGACTCTATATATATTGATGTGAGTTATGCTGTACCACCCTCAGTGTTGAAATGTGAATAAATCATCAATGATGAAATGCATGGAGAAACAGAATCGTTTCTACACTTCAAGTAAAAAAAAAGTCAGAGTCCTCTGCTTCATTTTCGGGTTTTTTTCGCTGGGGACATTCCTCATTTACGGTAATTTGTACAAATTGACAAAATTGAAAAATGTCATTAAAATTCATCCAAATTTGAATGCACAGGTTTATTAAATATTGTAAAATACAAGATATCCATCTCCCCCTAAAAATGACCTTCTCATAATAAATAAAGAGCTATGGGACATATCAGGAGAATTTTTTTCAGGATTATATATCGGCAACCGATTATTTACTCTAAAAGCAAAGCCAGCCTAATTATTTGGCCGCCTGAGTCAGTGGAGGAAATGCTCCCTCCCCACAACCACACCCACATCCATTATATGATGATTAACAGATTCACTCTCTCATGCTCTCTCACACCCTCACCCACTCTCTCTCACCCCTTTTACTCATGCTCTCTTACAATGTCTTCATACCTTCATTGACCGATTCTGTTTCCCTGTCTCCGTTCCTACAACTTAGCTTCTTTTGTCCTCTTTCTTCATCTGCTTCTCTGTGAACCTTGGCTCCTGGACCCTATATTTGGCTTCCCCAACTGCCCTTTGCCCCCGCCCATCAGTAAATAACACACACTGGCACACATTTTACACATACTTACACACTCAGATCAAAGCACGTAATCCCTCTCATAAACTCTTACAAGTAAACAAAACACATACACTCACACTAACACATCCATGCTTACACATACACATCCATGCTGTCACATTTACCCATACACAATTATGCTTACACACACTTAAACATCTATGCTCACACAGACACATACACATTCATGATCACACACACATCCATACATGCATACTCCCTCACTCACCCCTTTACCTCAACTGCAGATTTCCCTGTTTAATCACTCATTATATGACCCTGCTTTGTTCCTGATTCTCTGCAGTAGGGCTCTGCTACAGATTCACTTCTGCAAAAAATTAAATTTCCAGGCACATTGAATGGTGAATGAAGGTGAGGCTGTCCCCATGGCTCTCTGCCTTTAGTAAAAGTACACAAGAGGCCAGAATATTGCAGATAGATTTATGGAGAAAGATAGATGCAGAAATACTTCTCTTTCTCCACGAAGAAAGATAGTTGCACAAACACTTCTCTTTTTCCACTAATCTATCCAGAAAGAACATGCCTTGGGGTTGTAAATTGACGGCCTTATCAAAGTGGGGCCTGGGTCCCATGGTCCCATCTTGTAAATGTATCATATTAGAACACACACACTTGTCATTATTATTACTTCATCATTTTTACACCTTAGAGAAAAACCCTTTATGTGGGGCGAGAAAAGCATATGGATATACGTACACACACTAAAGCTATTTAAGATTTAAAAATGTAAGATAAAAAAAAGAAAACAGAAAGTTTGAAAACAGACAACTGTTCAGCAGAAAAAATAGACCCTACCAATTACAGGTGCTATTCCACCAACGCTGCTGAAGTTAATCCTTTTTATAACGAAACGCAGCATTAAAAATATTAGTCCTAGTACTGCTGAATGTTCAAACTCTTTCCAGAAAAAAAAGCATCTAATCAAGTAAAATTAACCCCATTCTTGAATGTTGCCGGAAACGCTTAATTTCCATGTGCCACAAAAGCACTGATTGTTGCCATAGAAACTAAACAAGCTTCTTAAATGTTTATGTTGTATGTGATGGAAACTTTGAAGTGAAGAATTAAGTGACAGATCTGCTTAGGTTTATTGCTTACCTTACTGGGACATGTAAAATGTTTGGCTCAGTGGTACAGCACCTTTATGTTATACAAAATAAGCTTTAGAAGCTGCTTATTTGCACGTGTTATGCACGTGTTTGTTTGGACCCTATTGGCATTTAAAGTTTATTCTTAAATAACCTAACTCTTGCGAGGTTTGGATTTGGAAATACGAAGCAAAAAGCAGATTTCATATTAATCAAATATGCAATTGAATCTCAAGGTGGAAAGAAAATCCTTTAAAACATTTATTTTGTCTGGCCCACATGATTAAACTCTGAAACTTCACTCACATTTGTAAATATACAATATACATGTTTTGTTTCTTTAATTTTCCTCAGGGAAGACAAATGGTTATGGCAATCTACATTCCTTGGCAATGAAAGGTGTAACATGTTTAAAATCAAATTAGGTTATCTTTTGGCAAATTAAAGGTTAACCTGTGCCCTAGTTTCTCAGTCCCAAATATACTTTATTCTGAGTGTAAAGCCAATTCTAGCATGAACGGAAGAGCTGGAATTTGGAGCATACAAAGAATGGACATCAGCACTGAACACTGATGTATGGAGCCTTCACAGTGCACTGGGATTCCTTTACGTGTAATTGTTAATAACAGAGTGCTTTGGTAAAAGATGGTTTATCTCACACTCATTGCTCATGGTTAGAAGTACACATTTTCTAAATATAATTCACTTGCGGTTAACATTGATATATTGCATGCATGCATAAACAAGCGAGGCAGTGAGAAAGAATCCTTGATATAATAAGCAACTTGCTGTTTAATATTAGTATTCAATTTCTCTTTTATAATGACAATTATGCTGCTAAAGACTTACTGGCAATATGTGATTGTAATGAATGTAGTCATGGGGAAGAAGCATTATCTCTTGTTATGTAAGTACCAGATGGCTACATATTTATGGGTACCTCTTCTCAAGATTGGCATTACCCTTCGGTAAGCAATGATTCAAGCCTACAGCCTTTCAGGTAACAGTAGCAGAGGGTTTAACTTTTATAGCGGTGGATGAAATGTGGCCATTCTGCCAATAGTTGAAAATAAAATCTTTATCTTATTATGGTTATGTCTTGTTTGAGAAACATACTTTTTTGTCTTAGGAAGGAAAACACAAGTTCAAATAAAAATAATTAGGATCTCCCTTCATAACAAAGCTTGAAAATAGTGAAAATGTAATAATTAATAACTGGAATGTCCACAATTAAGAAACAATGTATTATTATATAACATTTATTTATATAAAAAAAGAACAATTACCTATTTTTAGATACATTTTATATCCTATAAGCAGGGACGGCTTTATTATTTATTTGAACCAGACAGCTGTTTAGGATGCTGATTTACAAGGGGTACCACCAGGAGCTTCATTCTTCAGATGACATGCAAGTCCATTCAGGAGACAGGTGCCGAAACATTGTTTGTCTGGAGAACTATAAAAAGAGACAAGCTAAAATGTGTACAAAAATGGTTGTAAGTGGCACTTAAGAAGGTATCTTTCAGTTGGTAAATGGATTGGTATATATTTAAGTCAAGTATTTTAGTGTATAAGCCCATGGGCAGTCAGGTTAATTAATGCTATTATCTTGTAATTGGTAATATGGAGAAAGAATAAGGAGAACGAATATCATAGCCATTAGACAAAAGGTAGGCATACAAGACGGGACACCAATGTCTCATAACCAATCCCAATCTTGAACAAGGAAGAACATGACACTGCTTCACTCTGCTTCCAGTAAGAGTCCACAGAGAATATACTGAGCATGTTATGAAAGAAATTATTTTTATTATTAACCAGGTTGTGACCCTGGATTTCATCGAATCCTTCCATTACCCTCCAGCCAGGCAGTATCATCAAGGGAAGTGCCCGGGTCACCAGTGCACAGAATAAAAAGGAGCCCCGGTGAGGCACTTAAACACTTTATTCTGCTGTATCTATTAAATGAAGGCACAGACCAGCATTCTGATGCAGCACTCTGCTATTAAATGCATGGTTGTAAAAGGCCAGTCCCAATTTGCAAAAAGCTATTGGGGGAAATTCACACAGTTGGGATTTCCCCTTGGATTTTAATGGTCTACTTTATCTGCATTCTCAAAACAAACAAATCACTCAGTATCCTATGAGGGTTTACAGTAAAGGCAGAGGGAGGCTGGAGAAGGTACTGTCTCAAACTTGTAATGCTCAGGAAGAGCATCTAATGGATTACAAATGAATTGTATAGTGCGAACTTAAAGCACAGAAAAGTTTACGCATGATCCACATCATAAAGCGCTCAGCAAAGTATGACCAATTTGTGGTCCAGTCTTGTACTCATTCGTGTGTGTGCTCTGCGTGGAGAGCTATAAAATAACTCCTGTGGCACTCATGCATTAGGCACAAAAGAAGTTACGTAACACCCTGTAACACTCATCAATGATTGACAATATGAGAATAACTGTAGGTGTAGTTGCATACATTGCAACATTTGAAATGGTCAAAGAAGAGTACATTTGTTTTACAGCATGTTGTTACATGTATGGCTGGGGGAAAGGCTTAACAAATACATTTTATGTGACATATATTTAGAAAGCTGAGAAAGGTATTGTTATTAGTTGTATTTAGCTAGCGCTAACAATTTACACATAGGGGCAAAACAAAACTAGAACTGACACACTAAGACAAACCAATACATTAGATAGAGGGCCCTGCTCACAAGCTTACACTCTAAAGGGAATGGGGTATTGAGAAAAAGGGGAAAGATTGAGTGGGGGTTGTATTAGTGGCAGATAAGTTCTAAAGATTGTAAGAAACAGACTTTGAGTTGTTTCTTGATTACTGAGAGAGACGGTAAAAGCTGGATGTTAGGTAGAAATGAGTTGTGGAAGTAAGGCACAGCAGAAGTGAAGTCTTGTAAGTGGGAAAAGGAAGAGTTTATAAGTGAGCAGGGAAGCCTAAGCCCTAAATAAGAATGTAAAGATCGTGTTGGGGAGTATTTTGTTATGAGTGTAGAAATGTATGGGGGAGCAGTATTATGGAGGACTTTATATGTTAGTAGAAGGATTTTAAATTTAATTCTTGAGGTAACAGGGAGCCAGTGGAGGGCTTTACAGAGTGGGGAAGCAGAAGACGAGCTTTGTGTGAGTAACATAAGACCAGCGGCAGCATTTTGAATGCTTTCCTGAGGAGACCTCAATAGTTGCAACAGTCAAGGGAATGGGAATGAACCAGGTTTTGAGGGTAATCAATTGGCGGATGCAAGAGAGATATTTTTTTAGGTGCAAGCAATCTTAAGGGAGATTGAGAATACACAGAGGTGGATATGGAATAAGGGAAGATAATTCA
>VKOC01000005.1:29489327-29503070 GCA_009364415.1 Spea multiplicata | reverse complement strand
TTACAACTGGGATGATGAGATATTAAGAACACAGCAGAGGCAAGTCAGGAACAGTAAAGATTTAGGCATATCTCCTAACATTAAGGTAAGGAAGCAACATGTTCAAGGTAGGCAGTTAGAGGAATAACAAATAATCACAAATGCAAGGGCAGGCAGTAAAACAGCAAGACAAGTTAACTTCAGGGACTTGTAAAGCAACAGGGCATAAGTAACTTTCCAAGTAACTTGTAGATGAACCAAAGTTCTGTGAACATAACCTGACTCAGTGTTGTAGATCAATTAAAATAACGTGTATGTAATCTGAGAAAAATAGGTCGAGCAAAGGTTGATGATTGACGAATCAACATGTATTCATATTTTACCATAAAAGCTAAATATAAGGAGCTACTGAAAAAGCCATATACACATCAAGCTTAATTTGGCTAGCAGATATGGCTTCCTATGTCCTGTGTAATTTTTAATTGGCTAATGGTGGAATCTTGTTTAATCATAGCTAAAGTTATGATTTGGTTGCAACAGAAGCGTCCTCAGGAAATAGGGCATTTTTATATGGCTCATTTTTTATATGTTAACCCTCCTATCCCACCAGAACCAAGATGGAAGTGGTGAGAGTCCATGCTTCCATGCTTCCCATAGGGATTTTTAGTTTATCTAGCCACCTCTCACACATATACACCAAGGATTATTTAAGTATTAGCATGGGGGGGTGGAGGTTAGATACAATTGTAGGCTTGGTTAACCCCATTAAATCGCCTGAACATTGAACTTCTTAGTAAATAGATCCAAAAATATTTCACTGCATCACTGTCTTCTTTGAGACTTATGTTTGAATTTGGTCTGATATTCTGAATTTTCCATTTTAATGTCAGAAGTGAGCTTAAGTTTGAGATTCTCTTGAGCGGGGAGTCACTGTAGGGCTTTGATTATAAAGATAATTATTAAGAATCCTGGCTAAGCTTACCATAAGTTCGCATATAAAGAGACCTTTCCTTATTTATTTATTTTTGCATGGCCCCCTTTCCTAGGGCCAAAACTTAGGGTACTACTTTACAATGTTCGATGGCAGACAAGATTTAGAATTAGAGGGGTGAGAACAGAGGTAGAGATTTTTAAAAGGCCCTACCACCTCCACCCAAAAAAACAGGGCACAAGTACTCAATGGGTCTCTCCAAAAGTAAATTTTCTTTCAGCCTTCCATCTTAATAGCCAGAAGCATAGATGTCCTTTATGCTTCCATGGTTTTTATTTCTACTTTTCAATTTATCAACCCACTGGGCATGGGATTGGGCTGAAGAAAATCACAGATTAGCTCTGTATTTTATGCACGTTCTATTATTATTGCCCCCCATTCCACTTAGCACTGGATGGTGCATAAGGGATATATAGTTATACCCTTTTGAAGCTACTTTATGATAACGATTGCCTCACATACACCACAATCAGTTATATACCGTATTTGCTCGATTATAAGATGACCCTGATTATAAGACGACACCCCAAAATCTGAATATTAATTTAGCAAAAAAAGAAAAAGCCTGAATATAAGATGACGTTATAGGAAAAAAGTTTTACCAGTAAATGTTAATTCATGTAAACTATGTGAACAATTTTTTTAAAATAAAAGCTAAGAAAAAAATATTTTGTTTTTGCTTGCCACTCTATCCCAGAAATGCCTTATACCCCCTATATGCCACTGTGCCCCATGATATGCCTTTTAACCCTCTAAATACCACTGTGCCCCATGATATGTCTTTTGACCCCCTATATGCCACACTGCCTCCAGAAGTGCCTTATGCCCCCATTTAACACTCCCCCGCCCCCCCAAACTTACCGGTGCTTCTGACTCCCCGGTGTGGTGTCTGGGCAGCCGGTATACGTCAACGAGATTCGCGTACGCAACTTCCGCTGCAGCCAGAAGGAGGTGCGGTTAGCAGCTGGGGTTGTCTGCGTCCATCGCGTAGACCTTCCCCGGCTGTCAGAGATCAGAGTTCCTCCTTCCGGCTGCAGCGGAAGTTTTCTACATTGAATCGCGTAGACGTCTACATGCTGCCCCGGCTACACAACGGGGAGTCAGAAGCACCGGTAATTTTGAGGGGGATCTGGATCTTAGTCTCAAAGTCAGACCTATTTGAGGTCTGATTATAAGACGACCCCGATTATAAGACAAGGGTTCTTTTTCAGAGTATTGGCTCTTTTATGAAGGAAATGTTCACTTTGCATGATATGAAATTTTCCTTGCAACCTGAGTGGTCCTAGGACAGTTTTACCAATGTACAAAAGTTGATTCTTACACTTTCCTACCAAGTAAAAGTGTACCTACCACTGACAATATATATGGAAATCTCAGAGATAAGTCCAAAAAACCAAACATTTGTGGTATTGCAAGATAGTCTGAGTTCCCCAGTGACATAAGAATCAAGCATATAGAACATTTATGTAACAAACAAAAACCTCTGTGGTCTGTGTAGAAATTACTTTAATGGAACACAGAGAGGATCCTCATGTTGTCAATGCTGCCAAAGGTACATGTAGAATTAGAACTCATAGCAGTTGTGGAGCAACCTTGCTGTTCTCCCTACAGCATCTGTCTAAAGAAAAGGAACTGCAGCAAAAAACAATAGTAACTATAGTGATGTTATATATATTAGTTTGCATAGGTCAACTTGCATTTTCATTTAAAAATATAATTTGAATGCATGCTCCTTAAAGATATACTTAAAACTGTGTATGTAATAACTTTGTGTGCTGTTATCCTCATCTAATTAGTAAATAAGGTTTTCAAGACACATATCACTAAATATTATAGTTTAACCAAATGGTAATTGTTATATATATATATATATATATATATAGTCTTAATTATTGATAACACAAGACAGACTTCCTCGGTCAGTCTAACATTATACGTTATATAATGTTATATACACAATTACCTAGTTTGAAAAAGTGTGATCCATTTATTTGCTAATGTGATATTTATAAATGATCATCTTTGTTAAAAGGAATGTTTTTAATAGACCCTTTTTTATTAAAACCCTTGCATCTTCCATTGTACACAGGTAAATGAGGATTTATGAAAGAATAAAGCTATGTGATGCATAAAGTTCATCCTACAGTTCCATCAGTGGGCGTACCCATTAACTCTGTTCTCCTTCATTAATCTGGACTTTTCGTGGATACTAACTCCAGCCTTCATAGACAATAGATTCTATTAAGCCATATAATAAAGGTAGAGTGACAAGAACACAATAAGAGTACATATATTTTTATGACAGCACATGCTGATCACTCATTCATAATCTGAAATTTAAAATGAATGTTCCTCAGAGTCAGCTGCCCTGTGGTAACCTTTGAAGTTTTGTCATTATATGGGATATGTCATTGAGATTAAGGCACTCTCCTTTATAAATATATGGATTAAACTTTGATTTTAACAAGACCGTGATATTCCACATGTGTTCCCACATTCTGACCTAAATATATTAAAAAATGGCTCATGGTTTAATTTGCTATTATTCGTGGTTATAGCATTTCTAAGGATATCGTTCCTTTTCTCTCATACCCACTGGAATTCCAAAAGTGTGAACAGGTTCTGAAAATGGGATTTGGAGTTTGTATTGGTATTGACTGCCACTGAGTTTGATCGAGCCACATTCTTGTTATTGGAGCCTCATGAATCCCCCTGATTACTTGTTTTTGGATTGCATTGCAATTAAAGCTACCAATCATACCACTGTGAGATAAATGTTATCACAACATCATTTAACTCTGCATAGCTAGAACGGAAACCATTGGGCTTGGTTGTATTTATGATTAACATAAGTTTTGGCAAAGCATAGTGAAATGTAAATTAATTATCAATCAATACATCCTAATTATTAAAAAATATTATATAATATGTGTATAGCAGTTTGCAATGAGTGTTTTGTTCTATTTCTATCCAATCCTACTTACCAAAAATCTGTCTACCCCTGTCATAAGTGCCTTAAAATACACATTTGAGTGCATTCAAAATACGTTTTTTTGTCAAAAGAGTGGTGATTCCATAAGAAATACTTTTAGAGTAGAGTACATTCATAACCGCACCTACTTATAACTTACATATAACTGCACAACCTTATTATAATCTTAAACCAGCGTGGCTAATTGTAATAGTTACAATGCACAGATGTTAATGTTTAAGGTTGTCTTCATGTCATTTTTTGACTAAAGGTAGTTTGCAGGATACTTGCAGTTCCAACTCCCCAACTTTGTTATGCATTTTGAAGGGTCAATGTTGACAACTTCCTCCTGCAAAAATGATTTGGTTTGACACTATATAATACCTAAATGGGTGGGGAGATAAAGAAGTCATACTGATTTATGTACAGAGCCAACCAAGCTCTCCTTACAGAAGAAACTCATTGGAAGCTTCCCTTCATAATGTGTAACAAAGTCAAGGAGCTGGAATAGCAATCCTTATGTGGTGTATAAGCATCAATCTGTAAAAATGAATTAAATCACCAATCACCAAAACATGCTTACTATTTTCGGTCTCTTACGTAGAGGCACACAACATGCATGAATCTGGCCACATTATCATGAAAAAATATGGCTGTTCATAGATCACTTACATGTTATATGTTGTAAATTATGGTATGATAAGAAAGTGATTGATCTGTAGTTAACATATGTTAACAATGTTTAAAGTGTTACCCTTATAGAAGATAAAAAGGAGCAAAACAATACCACAACATTGTCATTTAAAACCTAGTCCCAACTGTTTTAAAATGCATTCTTCTCAAGAGCCCGGATCCAAGGAAAACATCAGCCGTACACAATAGTGACAGTGTTTTTTGTCACATTAAAATTTGTGTTTGAAGTATTTGTGATAACTTCCCAAGTCGGCAATAGCTTTGTCTTGTAACAATATGTCACTGCTTTCCCATGTTTTTGTTTTTTGTTCTAAAATGATACTTAAGGCACAGAGAATTTCCATCTTCTAGTAAGAGAGCAAGCTCTACCTAATCATTGGGTTATATATAAAATAGTCATGTGCATTATAGATAAAACCTAAAATTGTGCTTGTGACGTGATATGTAAAAACATAACAAGCAGCCTTTACATATGCATACGTTATGGATGCAAGAATGCCAGATGTAACGTTTGAATAAGTACAGAAAATATTTATGACAATGTGACTCAGTTTACGTCTTGGTTGTGTGCCTCAAAACACTATATACATTGGTTCTTTTTATTTTATTTTAACTTTTAGGTAATTTTTGCACCTGAAATCTACCAAATAAGAATGTTGATATAAATACTTCAACATGTAAGAAGACACATTCACGATAATGTGTACCCTCAAAACTGAAAGTTTATAACACCAGTCAGATTAAAAATTGCAAAGGGTCCTTTTTTTAACTATCATTGCTATTATTATTACAAATTCAATAAAAGCCTACACCAGCAGAAAAAAAAGAAAAGAAGGAAAAAAAGGGTAAAAAAAGAAAAAAGGGGTGTAGTGGCAGCCCTAACAACACCGGGGCATGTTCCCAGAGAATGGATGCAATGAAAATAAAGTATGAGCACTCAAGTCATGAAGATCAGCAGTATAAATTAGTAAAAACACTTTTAATTAATATTCATGCACACAATGATACATAAAAATCATACATATAAAAAAAATCAAAGTCCATAAAATGTAAATACAGTGAGTTGCCTTTTAACTTTAAAGATGTTGTAAACCTGATGCGTGTTGGCCTAACTTAAAGGTATCATATAGAATGACAAAAAAACATTTAATGCAGAATGTACAATAATCTTCATCAGCACGTGTGGCTGTATGATACACCCATTCTGCGATTTGCCTATACACATAGAACAATAATCACATCCTTCTCTGTCTACAGCAGATTAGCTAACAACAGGGATTATACCCACAAGTAACCACACTGCAGCATTGAGGGTAATTCTATATCCCACATTAAAGGGTTTTTTGGCATTCTATCTGATACCTCTGAGGAAGCCTTTTTAGGCCAAAACTTGTCAGGTTTACATCATTTTTTAAATTACCTGGCAACTCACTGTTTGTACATTTTATAGGCTTTGGAAATGTATGATATTTATGCATCACTGTGTGCATGAATATTAGTTTTTCTTTTTGCTAATTTTCATGTCGCTTTGACTGCTCACACAGTTGCTACTTCCCCTAACCTGTGGGTCACTCTCTTCTTTCTCTGTGATAGGGGAGAGTCTCCACCAAATTCCCCCTCCCGTTCTATTTAATACTTTCTTGTGCTAAACCAGCCCTTCACAAGGCTAACTACAACCCTTGCAATCTAGTCTCTCCCTTGTGTATCACTGGCAATGCCCTTTGTGAAACCACTCCCTTAGAAGAGGGTAGCCTGACCTTGGAAATACCCAGGTATGTTTATTAAGCACTAACATATGCCGTTGTGCTATATAATTTAAATATGGGGGTTAACAAGTACAGTTCATAATACGCTTACACAGAGATACAACAGGAAACGCAGACCCTTCTCTTGGTATTTTCATATAAAGTTCCTTGGAAGAGGTGGACTTATGAGGGCCCTGCTCATGAGTTTACATTCTAGCAGGAATTATATAAGTAACTGAAACAAAAGGAGGTGTGTGTTGGCAGCCCGGAATCTTCTCTGTGTATTCCCTGACTTGCTACAAGCGCTGGTACACCGTCACACAAGGAATGTCCGATCAAGCGAAGACAGGCAACTACAGTATAGAAAATATGATTTTCTTTGTATTTTAGTATATGGTTCTTTTTGTCGGTAATCACAAGTAATTATTATGTTTTATATATTTCTGTGATTTTAAAAGAAGGCCCTACTTCTCCCGAACAAAATTATGTATAATTTGTGCAAGTTCATCAAATATGGAAAGGGGAAATCATGGTTTAACAAGCATATGATAAAAATGACTAAAAAATCTTGTCCTTAAGTCCTGAAAGATTTAAGATTTTATCTGCTGCTCAACCAAGTTAATTGCATCTAAATTCAATCATATTGTATTCGGATGGATACCAACTTTTTCACATGTCACATGTTTAAGGTGGGTATTTGAGTAATGTTGCAATTTTCAGCTGCTGGGGTTTTGTAAATGGCAGCTATATAGCTTTTGCCAATATCTGAAGAGTCCTTAGTAGATTCCAATAATGAGTCATCCTCGTAGAGTCAATTAAGTCTCTGTCTATTCTTGTATTCTAGTCTTCTAGTCTTGGAGTATCAATCTGGAAAATTACCTGGTACTTTAATTATCTATTCTTTGGTCTAAATTGTCAATAAAAAGGGTGAAAGAGTTAAATTACTTTAGTGCAGCACATGGAATTTCCCCAAGCGAATGAACTGAAACACAGACATGTCATTTCCTGATTGTATTTTGTATTGATTAACATTGTCTTTGTTTTTGTTTATCTAAATTACTGTGTTCAAATGTGATTAGAAATTAGTCATTTGCAAGTTTTGTGCATGGGAGGAACAAGCAACTTCCTCCAATGATATAACATTGCACAGAGATCTGCATGCTGCATGACCTCTGGACTGATGATTGGGGAAATAAAAACAGAGACAATAATACACTGACACAGCAGCTGGATTTTAATGGCTGTGGCCTTTTACCAAAGGCTACAGCATGTTTTTTAATGTTGATGAAAATCAGTTTATTGTAAAATTGTTTACATCAAATAAAGTTAAAAGTAAACATTAAAAGACCCGTTCAAACAATTCAAGTTCTTGGCATAAGATGGTGAGCCTTGCCTTGACCACTTTCATCAGCTTTTTGCCAAATACCACAAGCATCACCCCATACACCAACATGGTGGGTTTTTCATAGGCTTGTTCTTCTAGGTTGGAGAGTATCACTTCTAGAGATTTATATGTGACATGTATCATCATGAACCAAGGGCATCATAGAAATCCACCACTTCAGAGCATTTAAGAAAACATTCAGAGTCACGAACCGGGTGAACAGGTCTGGTAGGAGTCCAGGTGTAGGGGATACAAGGGGTTCCGTCTGTACACCCCAATGGATAATGGCTTGGGGTTGTTACAGACAGACGCAAGAAACAAACCACAGACAGAATAGGTTGATAAGATCTGTATTGCAGATGATGTTAAGAGTATCAAATACAGATGGTAAGTCTCTTAGATGGAAACCCTCTAGATGGGGCGTACATGACAGGTAGCCCTCTTGATGGGGCACACACCACAGGTAGCCCTCTGGATGGGGGCGCACACCATAGGTAGCCCTCTGGATGGGGTGCACATTACAGGTGGCCCTCTGGATGAGGTGCACATGACGGGTAGCCCTCTGGATGGGGCACACACGACAGGTAGCCCTCTGGATGAGGCGCACACGACAGGCAGCATCAGGTACTCAGGAAGCCAAATAGTAAGTCAGGAATCAGGTACACAGGGCCAAAGCAAAACGGTTTACTAACTTCAATGCTGGCTTCCCCATAAAGCCACAGCTTTCTCAATGCAAAAACTAGCATCTAAAAACAAATGGCATTCCTTATGTCATTCAAATGCACCCCATCTGTACAGAACATTCTAGCATTATCCTACTGTATGAAACAACAATGTTAGACAAAACCACAATAGGTGACCACATTTGCACATTTATATTATAAGGAATAATATGAGGCTTGTGACAAAGATCATAACCAGCAGCATTGAACACAATTATGTATGAACGGTCCCCTGCCACAGCAGGGGTAACAACTTTAAGCAGTATGTCCTCCAACCAAGAACCCTGAAAGCCCAACCACCTAACCTTCATTGCTGTATCCCGAAAGCCCAGTTAAACACCATTGGCTCTAACCACAGCCCTCCATTTTGCTCAATGAACATAAGAGTTTCTGACAAGTTGCTGGAAAAAATGCCGGAAAGAAAATTGTACACATGAATCAACTTAAAGACCGAAATGTTAAGGAGAGTGTTGCAACAATATAACACAACTCCCTCCTTTTTTGATTTTGTTTGCATGTCTGCTTATTTTACAGAATCTAAATCAATAAAAGTTGTGGCAAACCCAAAACAATGCATAAAACTGCAAAAACACAAAATTAAGAACCCACACACCAAATCAGCAGAATGTCACTCTGTAACTGTCCGGAAACTACCTTGAGGAGTCCCAAGATGGTGATTGCCTCATCTCACTTCCAGATCTGTGTCCCCCAAGCCTGATGTGATGAGGCAGGGAACGTGACCTATTCCTCCTCGTGTCAGACGAACAGCATCAGGACTCCCACCAGACGAACCATTCTGTGTGTTGCTTTTTCTGTGAACCACCTTCTTTTCAGATGTCTGCTTCCTTACTCCTGGGTCGCTGACTGGATCACGGCATGATGCTGGGACTCAACCTTTCCGAGGGCTGAGTCCTCTGTGTCCTTTTTACTATGCTGTCTCCAGAGCTCTTTGGATAGCTTTCCAATGGCCTGCAGTGTAGGGTTGTTGGAGCTTGAAGAATCTTGATACCCTCCATGCACCATCTTATACCCTACATGCACATAGTATGCAAATTTGTAGGAGAATTGCAGTTCTAACAAGGGATGACCCTTTCTCATGCATAATGATTTAATTGAGTTGAAACCACAATTCTCCTGAAAACACTTCTGCAAACCCTCGTGATGAAAAGTAATGTAAATTCCTAGTTTGCTAGATGCCCAATCAATTGTTAGCAAGTGTAATAACGACATCATATATCAATAACACCAGGAAGTATGTGCTAAAGATTATGGGAATTCTGCTAATTTTGAGGCCTATGAGCAAGTCACTTGCAGAGAGGAATGAACCTTGAGACAGATATCACCACTGAATACAAAGGGTTGGCAGTTTCCAAACTGATTAAATATATTACAAGGATGTATTACAAGGATGTCAAAGTAGTCAATATACACTGTACTGCGTTCTTAGGATTCTAATATATCTATAGAGACATGAGTGTTATTTTGTGGGATGCAATATTTTCTGTGCTTGTGCATAATGTTGAAATATGAAAATGCTCATCAAAATCATAACATGTAGAATAATTCAATGTTAACCACATACTAAATGTTGTATTGCATCCATATTTTGTTTGCATACATTCTCGCCACATTTAAAAATATGTGGCCCCATGGTCTTCCAGGAACCAATAAAAATGCAACATATTGAGTAGTGGGAATTGAATCTGAAATTACCTGAGTTCAGGAAAATAAACAACAGTTTGAGCAAAAGGGAACAGACATGTACTGGAGAATTAATACACCAAGCAGATGGAAGTGAATTCTGTTTTTTGACTTCCACTGTAAACATTTACAGCTCCTGAATTTCACTTGCAATTCCTTTGAGAGGCAAAAGAGCTGTAAGAATATTATGTGGGTCACATAACATCAATAATGATATTTTAGAAATTCACATATGACACATAGCTCATCAATAAACAGCATGATTTGCTATGTTTGTTTTTTCTCTGGAAGCATTACTGTTACGTGTCCTGTAATTAAATACTGCAGCCATATGCCATTTGCAGACGTTATTAAATGATAATTAAGAGGGGGTAACTTCAAAAGGTGGGCTGAGGAAGAAATACTTAAACAGTTTGGTAATTATATACTTCATATATATTAATGTGTTAATGTTTGAAGAAGTGTAAAAGGCTATAATTATGCACATATCTATTTTTATGTTACATGTTTATATATTATTTTTATAAACAATGTACCTCCTTAGGTTCAATAGGACATTTCCACTTTAACAATAACACTAGTTAATAACTCTTGATGTAGATTCATAACTCTTGATGTAGATTATTAAGTAAAATGATAATCAGGGGCAGGCTGCCTGGGTGGCAATTGTCCTTCCACCAGGGCCTGTCTTAAATTGTAAAAGAAAAGCAGAGGTTGAAACGTGATCGAGTCATGTAATGCGACCCCGTGGTAAAGATAAGGCTACTTACACAGTGTGTCAGACCAACTAGAAAGAAGCACCTGGACATGTGATAAACGAGTAAGGGGGTGAATGGAGTAAAAAAGTGTCTTATGATTTAAATACACACAGGGCTTGACAATTTATTACAGGTGTCACGTATATTTAATATAACATTAGATATTCATAAGATCCTGTAAACAGACATGATTTTGTATGAGAAGCAAACAAATATGGAGGGATTCATTAAGATAGTTCTTACCACCACCATGTATGTTGATATTATTGTGGATCCATAGTTAAATATATGATCTGATCTTGGTAGATAAACATTAGACTCTGTCATTATCATTAATTCTTTTTTTTACATGTAAATTTTGAGATCATAACATTCTTCATTCTATTCATTCTATTAGAGACTTTGTGGGCGAAAAAGGAAGCCAGTCAACATCACAAACCTGGAATTAGTAAAGTATTGACATAACTTTACATATACATACTGCTGTAAGCAAGCAACCAGTGGTCACAACACCATTGACAGGATGGGACATTAAGGTAACATCACAATAAATCGCTATTTAGTAAGTGCTGTTCTTAGTTATCTAACCAGTAGCTTTTTTAATTATAATAACATTTTTTCAACTTTCCATAAACCTTTATTGTCTGTACACCTGCATTACATTAACACCAAAATGATTGAATGTTCTTTGATGAGATACCACAGTTCTAAACAGCAGCTACTAACAGTATGGACAATTTACTATACAATAACTGTATATAATATGAATGATAATAATAATAATAAAATATATTAACCAAGTTTCACTATACACAAATCCAAGTTGTACATTTCCTTGATTTAATTAAATATATCTTCAATGTTCATCTATTAAAAAACTACATAAACCATTATATTATTTTTTTTTTGTGTGTGCATCATGCAAAATGTACTCTAGAAAGGTCTCCTTTGAAAGTGGTTAAGTTGGCCCACAAAGTGCAAAATATGACCATATACCCTAGATGTATTACCTGAACCCTATTAAATCCAGAACAAGTAGTATATTTCAAAATTATTTTAAATGGCATAAAATGTATTTAGCATAGTCAATGGTATGACTTCTTAGGCCTGAACACATTCCCCACTTGCCAAAACCCTCATCCAATAAACACGAGAAGCTTGTGGAAAAAATCCAGCTTTAACATATTTTGCCAACTATGCAATATAACCAAAGATGAACCGCCAGCTGCAAGACTCTGGGTCCTGCGGGCAGTTACCTCCTACATGTTACTCCAGAGTGCTGGTATACTGGGGTGCCATCAGCCACCTTCAGTAACCGCCCCCCAAACCCATTCAGGGTACATACTGTGATACCATTTGAGCCAAGCTGACCAGCAGGGAACAACTTGCCACAACTGTAATTACAAGAAATGAGAAAAGTTGCCACAACTTTAATTACAAGAAATGAGAAAACAAAGAAAGCAACGGGGCACAGATCTGCAACAGGTGAGAAAAAATAGGGATGGTAAGAACAGAAGAGGCTTTAAGTGCACTTGCACCATTGTATCTAATACTTGTAAATCAGAGCATAATGAGCTGTAACGTGCAGGGACAGAGCAGTAATCGCTTAGAGTTCAATCTGATAGAAAAGTCATCACTAGCTGTTTATATAATATCATTATTAAATAATTAGTGAAAAGGCATTGATATATAATACCTTATTTAAAAATCTGGTAATCCTAACATTAACAATGTAACAATATAACAATGTAACATTGGGCATATTTAATTTGTGTGCTCATTAGATTAATAGAATTGAGATATTTCATTAATCCATCCCATAATATATAATATTTATTGCGTTTTTTTCTACTGAATGTCTACACATTTGGAAAGTAAACTTTTTTTTCTCTATTAAGGACAAGAAACTGGACAAGAAACTATTTGTTCTAATTATTTCGCTGCTCTATATTTTTAAATAATTATGTGACGTTATATTTAAACATATGTTGATATGAACTTTTTTTTTTACTGTATTGCCCTAAAGAGTAATACCCACAATGTTCAGTTTTCAAGTTCTTCGCAAAAAAATGCATGTTGGTAAAATAACAAAGACAAAGCACAGAAGAGTTCAATCCAACCTACAAACATTCAGAAAGCGGAAAATATAACTTACTATTTTACTATTAGAAGCTTAAATACACTAGGTGGCAAAGTACTTATTTTTCTTTTACCTATTTTATAAGGTTTGTAATATGATTCCCAATTTTATATTTGTTGCAATTGTTGCAATAATTATGGGAAAAAAAGTAACAGTCGGATCACATTTTTACATTCAAAGGAAAAATGCTTTAAAGCAGATAGGATCAATATTAAAGATGGATATTAGACACATTTTTCCATTCCTTTTGTTTTCAGGTAATAAATTTCATTCTGCCCATTTGGTTTAGCAGAAAATTTGGGGAATATATATATGGGAATATATATATACTATATATAATTATATATTATTATATATATCTATATATATATACATAGTAAATTCATATTTGTCTGCTGGCTTTTCAAGCTGTAGTTCCTTTCTTGTTGAAGGAGGTTTAAGAACTGATTTATGTGGGCTGAAAAGGTCACATTATTAAGGATTTGAAATTATCAGAACGGAGGCAAAGTTAAAGAATATATGCCATAGAGCAAATTCCTGAATTTCTGTCACGCAATAACACAAAATGTAATAACAAAAACAGATAACTCATTTTTTGCATTGTTAAATTCTAACATATAATTAGCATTTTAATTAAAATTCCATGCATATATTTCACA
>VKOC01000005.1:29412991-29489227 GCA_009364415.1 Spea multiplicata | reverse complement strand
TTTTTCATGTTTTTGCTCTTGCTCATTAAGTGAGTCTACGCATATTATATATATTTTTTAAACCATATTTATATATGTAAGACTTAAACCAGATACATCTTTGGTCTTGTACGGCCATCTTTTCATGACGTACCTGACACGTCATTGGTCACAAAGGGGTTAAATCAGCCACTTTGTCCATGTAAAATGTTACTGTATGAAGCCACCTGCCCATCCTAGAAGCTATGGAAGTGAATGCTTGAAATTTTTCTATAGAATGTCATGTTCTGTAATATTTACCTAAACACACCTACCGTAACTTAAATTTTTGTTATCTTAGTTCTGCAACAACGCAGGTGGTTTTGGTCCAATATTAGCCCAGCCTACAGTGATACAAGATTTAAGGGTTGAGTTAGTCATTCCCATTTTCAATGCAGACAAACTAAGATTAATATTTTATCCCAACACCAGTGATATAAGTCTATATGATCCCTGAAAATTGGTTTATATTTATTTAAAACCATGACTTGATTATACGTTATTTAATATGTGTAGTTTTAAGTATATTAATTGTGAACATTAGTTTGTTATTGTGAAATTGTGTAATAACACTAAAAAACTTTTTATGATTTTTTAAATTCACAATAAGGTATATGTCATGGCCTAGTCTTTCAGTGCTGGTGATTATCAGGCATGGGTCCAGGACTGTATCACTATCCCTTTTCCGGGCTAGTTATTGCCACAGGTGAGTTGTTTCTTTGACGTATTTCTTTGATGGACAATGTCTTGGAAATCATTGCATACTAGTTCCATATTACATGGTGCCATTTTGGGACACAGTGCACATGTTTGGCAAATAAAGTTGTAGCTCTTCTAAACAATAAAAATATAAGAGGGAGGCTAATAGAGGGGTACATGTGAAATGCATGGAATATTTACTTTATAGAAGGGGTGGTGGATATGTAAAACAGCATTCCAACAGAAGAAGCTTGACCTACACAGAACCCCTGAGATTTGTACTTTTATTAAATGCAATCAAGTCTTACTTGATGTAAAGTAGATTTACTTTACTAAGAGGATGGTGGACATGTGGAACAGCCTCCCAGCAGAAGAAGCTATGAGAACTTATTTGGTGGAAGTTTACACAGGGCTATCTTAGGGCAAAATAGTGGATGTTCATGTCACCAAAGCAGAGTATAAGAGAGTGTGAGTAAAAAAATTTGGAGAAAAAATTGTTTTCGTCCGTTTCATGGGAGTCTGACCTCATTTTCAGAGCTTTGTACGAATTGACAAAATCGACAAATCTTGTTGCAATCTGAATGCATGAGTCGTGTATGCAACCTTTTGCATCATGTTCTCTATATAAGCTATTTGTATGTGCTTTAGCCTTAATATCCTAATCCAATCTTCTAGACAAATACACTGACTCCCTACTAGCTGTGGTAAACAATAGAATGGCTCTTAATTACCCAGCCTGACACTCGGACTAATGAAACTCTATAGAGGAACAGACTTCATTTGCATTTCCATAAAGAATTAGCCCAGTGTGATATTTGAGCAAGCAAAGTGACTCAAACTATCACTTGACTGACAATAATGACAGCCTCATTGTCCGCACATAAAGGAAGTTTATTAGAAGAAAAAGAAATCAAATAAGATTTTCGTCAATGCAAATTTAAATTACTGCATATAGCATTGTATTTATGGTCAATTCTTTTTAAGGAATGTAAAATGTCTTGATTTAAACTAAAGATTCCTGTATTGTATTTTCTTTCTTTATCCACCAAGGGCAGCAGTTGGTGGTTTGCACACCTATTGCCTTCCATGAAACCCTGATTCCCTTTACCTAAAGCCTACATCAGATGCACTAAAAATTACCATTCATGTACCAGTCGATGTATCATTACCATCACCAGGACATGAAATTTACCAGTTACCAAAGCAACCAAGGGTAATCACGGAGATGTGCTCAAGTTCCAGCTATGAAAAATCTCGCTAAGAAAGTAGATCCCAAGGATCTACATAACTTGGTCCAGGATAAATGATTGGCTACCAGGGTCTGCTGTGAGATCTGTAAGACATCTTACTCACGTTTACACCAGGAGGAACCCAGATTGCAGGAATGTACATGCCTGCTGACACGGAACACACTCCAGAGACCCAGAGGCAGATAACAGGACGCTCTTGTGGGTTGCCATAAGCATGGGTGAACAGGTGTTATGGGAAGCAGCTGAGTGTCAGGTTCAGGCTACTGGAGATCAGGAAGAACATATCACACAGACAGTGTCAGGGTACCAAAGGTCACGGGCAGTCATAAAACAAAGTCAGGGTCAAGACACCAGTGTCAGGATACCAAAATCACAAAAGAACATATTAACTACACAGTTGGGAAGTCTCAGAAGTATGCTGAGAAGCAGAACCATCCACAAGGAAGCCACAGTACAGCTGAGCATCAAAATTAGTGTGAAGCAGCTTGAAATAGCCCAGGGGGGGGGGGTCCTGGAGCATGAGTGTCATGATTGTGTCCTTCGTCGCCAAAGTGGCATTGCTGAGACAAGGACACGGTCCACCTTATAAATATTCACTCTGCTGAGAGCGGTTTGGTCTGTTTTTGGCGGGAAGCTCTGACTCCCCAAGGTAAGTGCCTTACATCTGCTTTGACAACCATGTACCCATCAGTACTCAGCTGTTATGTGCATTCCAGGGGTGTTCCTGTTAATCATGTCAATTGATTCATGATTGTGTCTATAATTCCTGATTCATGGCTTGTTTTCTGATTTACTTTATATGCTGCTTGTCTCGAACTTTTAGCTGTCTGAGAGACAGGCTTTCCCTTTTGTTTTGACTGCTTGTTTTCTCCTTTTTGCCATTTAGTTATTAGGTCATTTTATCCCGTGATCTTTACAACTCTGGATAAGAGGCACTAAAGGAGGATAGCAGAGGACCATAGGATTCTCTTTGTTTTGGCTACTGACCTCTTGCTTCAGACCAGTATGTTGATACACAAATCCAAAAAGATTTACTCATAGAATGACGCCAAGCCAGTTATACTCTGGAATCAAAACAGCTCACCCACACTGCCCATGGATTCATGGGGAGGAAGAGTGTTAAAAGAATTAGTGGTATGTTTCTGGCAGGATAGATTTGAGCAATACACTCAATTGTGGCCATGTATACAAAGAGAGATTGGAAAAGTAATGTATCACCAAATGATTAACCTGTCAACACTGTACATGGACATCCATTTGTTAGTTTTTAGAAGGGCAGAGGGTAGAAGAAAATACTTTATAGTCATATATTCAATGTGTTATTTTTGTTCCTTTTATCTGATATTGCCTTTTGTTTTTCACACATTTCAGTTGTTCCACACCAAAACATAAACATATATATATTGTAAAAAATAAAAATATAAACAATTAGAATTTCATTCAAATGCATTTTTATTTAAACTTAAAGATAACACACTATTATAACACACATAGGGAAAATGTTTTTGATGAAAATGTATGGTGTTTTTTTTCTTTTGAATTCATGATTCTCCAAAGCAATTTTACAAATATAGTGACAGGAATGCAAAATAAACTAGTGAAAAGTAAAATGAACAAAGGTTGATCAGCCAGTTCATTTTCAGCCTACTCTCCCACTTTGTAACTGGCAAGGGTTTCTGGTAGGTGGCCAAATGGCACAGCTTTCTGAACGGATGTTATTTAAAATGTCCTGATCATATTGTTCTATTCAGATTGCAGATTTGATGAAAAAAGATTAATTCATTTGAGTCGAAGAACAGTGTAAACCAGAAGGATGCAAACTATATGACATTATAAGCATTTGTAACAAATAACAGGATTCAAGATTCAAATAGCATGATTCAAGAAAATGTTTAACGCTGTTACTTTGCTCTGTAGTTCTGTCCAATCTAGTTAAGTAGGTTGTAACTTAAAATGCTCTCCTTTTTTCTCTCTCTCTCTCTCTCTCTCTCGCTCGCTCTCCTTTTCGCTCTCTCTCTCTCTCTATATATATATATATATATTAATCTACATTTATTTGCATATTTTTTTTAATTCATTTGCCTTGTACTGATGCATAGCTGGTACTGTTCATTATTAGATTTCATGTAGTGGGCATTAAATTCAAATTTATTACACATTGAATGTCTAGCAATGTCTGCTCGCTTTTGGGAAATGTGGTTTTACCTTTTTGCATTATATTACATTATGTATATTTATAGGGCACCAGTAGATTCATTTGCACTATTACAAATGAAATAAAAAAATAAAATTAAAACTGACAATATACAACTTAACAATAAGATTAACACATATTAATTAACACGCATTAATACTGGTACAGATGAAGAACAGTGCCCTGCTCCTGTCACCTTACAATCTATTAGGGGCATTGAGACACAATCATTTAATCATGTTAACCCCTTAAACACAATGGTTTAATTTTTGGGGGATAATCACTTTCTCCCAACTGGACCTCTAGGGTCCGGGCGCCCTGCCGCCGGGGTGAACCCATACATGTACGGGCTTTGTCATGAAGGGGCATTGTCAAGTCTGTCAACAGTTTCTAAACCTTAAGATGAGAAAAACAATGATGATGAAATTCTCAAAGGAAAGAATACATCTGAGTCTGTAGATTGTGGAATGTTGAAGGAACTCATTTTAAACTAGCAGTCACCTTTTACTGTGGTGCAGGTTTTTACGCCCTATACATTTTGAAGCCACAGTTAATGCTTCAGGATGCATGCACATTTTTCTTGCATGCTTTCTGCATCTAAATTAGTTTTGCTGCGTCCCCAGCTGCTAGGATGGCCTAACCTCTTCATCACTGGAGCATGTAAACTTCCATGTGTACAGTTAACCTCTTTGATCCTGGGGTCAAACTTCTGTGTATGTGTCCTTAACATTTTCAACGCTATGTTAAGGCTATTTTTTTTTCCTTTAGGCAACCTTAGCTGTATCTCCATTCCAGTAAAAAAAGAATGCAGATCATCTACAAATATCCTATTATTTGGTGTCAGTTTTAAATGTTTTTTTTTTTTTTTAAACTGCATATGGTAATTTTAACGTTTCTTAAATAAGAGA
Source organism: Spea multiplicata (assembly GCA_009364415.1). Taxonomy (NCBI): domain Eukaryota; kingdom Metazoa; phylum Chordata; class Amphibia; order Anura; family Pelobatidae; genus Spea; species Spea multiplicata. Next base: position 29,484,158 of record VKOC01000005.1, on the reverse strand, counting down.
CTTTAAATTTGTATATGGAAAGAAAACCATTTCCTTTATTGAAGCAAATTATTTTGACTAAGTTATATTTGCCAGCAAATTAATTGTCAGAGAAAAAAAGTTGCAGAAGAAGAAGAAGAACTGACAAATCAGACTGTGGTCTGATTGCAGAGCGGGAGACTACGAATCATTTTAGACGTGCTTTCGAATATAGATACTCTACCAAGATTATTGCTCAATTTTTTTTTCACCTCTTAATGTTTAAAACAAGATCTGTGCCAGAATTATATACATTTTTCAATGCCACGTTTGTGGGTCTTACAGTCGATTGCATGTGATTTTTTTTCCCTGTGCAATTTTCGCTTTCATGTGGTAATTTTCTGAGAGCTGTTATTTATTTAATCTCTGACATACGATTACACCAGGGTTAGTAATAGCACATTTTCTTTTATTTTATTTATGATATTGGATGCCAGTGGACGCCCCAAGGAAACTAGTTGAATTTTCCCACCATGCTGCATTTTTACCATGGAATATCATGTAAACAGACCCAAGTGAATATTTTTTTTAAAAAGAATCTACAGTATGACATTGACAGTTTTGATAAAATGACATCTATTTGCTAATTCTCTAGAAAAAAAGATGGTACTTTATTTCATATTCATTTCTAATTTATGACCAAGTAGAACAGGTTTCACACTATTTTTTACACATTTTGAACATTAAATTAGTATCTAAGCACATAGTTAATGCAGTAATTCCGCAGATAATCTTAATTTGACAGATGTTTAAACCCTGTTTTGAAATTTGATTGTAAATTTTATTTTTTATGGTTTTTAAAGAATACATATTAAATTACTCGCAAAGTACTTTAATATTTTTTACCCAGGCTGCCAGGGACAGTAAACTGTCTCTTTAATTTGAATTCTATCATACATCAGAATTCTAGAACAGGCACACACTTATAAAATATTATATATATATATAATATTCGTACATAATACTATTAATAACTGTCATTAAAGTACCGTTAAGTTCTGTAGGACTATTAAGGTGCTTTTACAACTGGGATGATGAGATATTAAGAACACAGCAGAGGCAAGTCAGGAACAGTAAAGATTTAGGCATATCTCCTAACATTAAGCTAAGGAAGCAACATGTTCAAGGTAGGCAGTTAGAGGAATAACAAATAATCACAAATGCAAGGGCAGGCAGTAAAACAGCAAGACAAGTTAACTTCAGGGACTTGTAAAGCAACAGGGCATAAGTAACTTTCCAAGTAACTTGTAGATGAACCAAAGTTCTGTGAACATAACCTGACTCAGTGTTGTAGATCAATTAAAATAACGTGTATGTAATCTGAGAAAAATAGGTCGAGCAAAGGTTGATGATTGACGAATCAACATGTATTCATATTTTACCATAAAAGCTAAATATAAGGAGCTACTGAAAAAGCCATATACACATCAAGCTTAATTTGGCTAGCAGATATGGCTTCCTATGTCCTGTGTAATTTTTAATTGGCTAATGGTGGAATCTTGTTTAATCATAGCTAAAGTTATGATTTGGTTGCAACAGAAGCGTCCTCAGGAAATAGGGCATTTTTATATGGCTCATTTTTTATATGTTAACCCTCCTATCCCACCAGAACCAAGATGGAAGTGGTGAGAGTCCATGCTTCCATGCTTCCCATAGGGATTTTTAGTTTATCTAGCCACCTCTCACACATATACACCAAGGATTATTTAAGTATTAGCATGGGGGGGTGGAGGTTAGATACAATTGTAGGCTTGGTTAACCCCATTAAATCGCCTGAACATTGAACTTCTTAGTAAATAGATCCAAAAATATTTCACTGCATCACTGTCTTCTTTGAGACTTATGTTTGAATTTGGTCTGATATTCTGAATTTTCCATTTTAATGTCAGAAGTGAGCTTAAGTTTGAGATTCTCTTGAGCGGGGAGTCACTGTAGGGCTTTGATTATAAAGATAATTATTAAGAATCCTGGCTAAGCTTACCATAAGTTCGCATATAAAGAGACCTTTCCTTATTTATTTATTTTTGCATGGCCCCCTTTCCTAGGGCCAAAACTTAGGGTACTACTTTACAATGTTCGATGGCAGACAAGATTTAGAATTAGAGGGGTGAGAACAGAGGTAGAGATTTTTAAAAGGCCCTACCACCTCCACCCAAAAAAACAGGGCACAAGTACTCAATGGGTCTCTCCAAAAGTAAATTTTCTTTCAGCCTTCCATCTTAATAGCCAGAAGCATAGATGTCCTTTATGCTTCCATGGTTTTTATTTCTACTTTTCAATTTATCAACCCACTGGGCATGGGATTGGGCTGAAGAAAATCACAGATTAGCTCTGTATTTTATGCACGTTCTATTATTATTGCCCCCCATTCCACTTAGCACTGGATGGTGCATAAGGGATATATAGTTATACCCTTTTGAAGCTACTTTATGATAACGATTGCCTCACATACACCACAATCAGTTATATACCGTATTTGCTCGATTATAAGATGACCCTGATTATAAGACGACACCCCAAAATCTGAATATTAATTTAGCAAAAAAAGAAAAAGCCTGAATATAAGATGACGTTATAGGAAAAAAGTTTTACCAGTAAATGTTAATTCATGTAAACTATGTGAACAATTTTTTTAAAATAAAAGCTAAGAAAAAAATATTTTGTTTTTGCTTGCCACTCTATCCCAGAAATGCCTTATACCCCCTATATGCCACTGTGCCCCATGATATGCCTTTTAACCCTCTAAATACCACTGTGCCCCATGATATGTCTTTTGACCCCCTATATGCCACACTGCCTCCAGAAGTGCCTTATGCCCCCATTTAACACTCCCCCGCCCCCCCAAACTTACCGGTGCTTCTGACTCCCCGGTGTGGTGTCTGGGCAGCCGGTATACGTCAACGAGATTCGCGTACGCAACTTCCGCTGCAGCCAGAAGGAGGTGCGGTTAGCAGCTGGGGTTGTCTGCGTCCATCGCGTAGACCTTCCCCGGCTGTCAGAGATCAGAGTTCCTCCTTCCGGCTGCAGCGGAAGTTTTCTACATTGAATCGCGTAGACGTCTACATGCTGCCCCGGCTACACAACGGGGAGTCAGAAGCACCGGTAATTTTGAGGGGGATCTGGATCTTAGTCTCAAAGTCAGACCTATTTGAGGTCTGATTATAAGACGACCCCGATTATAAGACAAGGGTTCTTTTTCAGAGTATTGGCTCTTTTATGAAGGAAATGTTCACTTTGCATGATATGAAATTTTCCTTGCAACCTGAGTGGTCCTAGGACAGTTTTACCAATGTACAAAAGTTGATTCTTACACTTTCCTACCAAGTAAAAGTGTACCTACCACTGACAATATATATGGAAATCTCAGAGATAAGTCCAAAAAACCAAACATTTGTGGTATTGCAAGATAGTCTGAGTTCCCCAGTGACATAAGAATCAAGCATATAGAACATTTATGTAACAAACAAAAACCTCTGTGGTCTGTGTAGAAATTACTTTAATGGAACACAGAGAGGATCCTCATGTTGTCAATGCTGCCAAAGGTACATGTAGAATTAGAACTCATAGCAGTTGTGGAGCAACCTTGCTGTTCTCCCTACAGCATCTGTCTAAAGAAAAGGAACTGCAGCAAAAAACAATAGTAACTATAGTGATGTTATATATATTAGTTTGCATAGGTCAACTTGCATTTTCATTTAAAAATATAATTTGAATGCATGCTCCTTAAAGATATACTTAAAACTGTGTATGTAATAACTTTGTGTGCTGTTATCCTCATCTAATTAGTAAATAAGGTTTTCAAGACACATATCACTAAATATTATAGTTTAACCAAATGGTAATTTATATATATATATATATATATATATAGTCTTAATTATTGATAACACAAGACAGACTTCCTCGGTCAGTCTAACATTATACGTTATATAATGTTATATACACAATTACCTAGTTTGAAAAAGTGTGATCCATTTATTTGCTAATGTGATATTTATAAATGATCATCTTTGTTAAAAGGAATGTTTTTAATAGACCCTTTTTTATTAAAACCCTTGCATCTTCCATTGTACACAGGTAAATGAGGATTTATGAAAGAATAAAGCTATGTGATGCATAAAGTTCATCCTACAGTTCCATCAGTGGGCGTACCCATTAACTCTGTTCTCCTTCATTAATCTGGACTTTTCGTGGATACTAACTCCAGCCTTCATAGACAATAGATTCTATTAAGCCATATAATAAAGGTAGAGTGACAAGAACACAATAAGAGTACATATATTTTTATGACAGCACATGCTGATCACTCATTCATAATCTGAAATTTAAAATGAATGTTCCTCAGAGTCAGCTGCCCTGTGGTAACCTTTGAAGTTTTGTCATTATATGGGATATGTCATTGAGATTAAGGCACTCTCCTTTATAAATATATGGATTAAACTTTGATTTTAACAAGACCGTGATATTCCACATGTGTTCCCACATTCTGACCTAAATATATTAAAAAATGGCTCATGGTTTAATTTGCTATTATTCGTGGTTATAGCATTTCTAAGGATATCGTTCCTTTTCTCTCATACCCACTGGAATTCCAAAAGTGTGAACAGGTTCTGAAAATGGGATTTGGAGTTTGTATTGGTATTGACTGCCACTGAGTTTGATCGAGCCACATTCTTGTTATTGGAGCCTCATGAATCCCCCTGATTACTTGTTTTTGGATTGCATTGCAATTAAAGCTACCAATCATACCACTGTGAGATAAATGTTATCACAACATCATTTAACTCTGCATAGCTAGAACGGAAACCATTGGGCTTGGTTGTATTTATGATTAACATAAGTTTTGGCAAAGCATAGTGAAATGTAAATTAATTATCAATCAATACATCCTAATTATTAAAAAATATTATATAATATGTGTATAGCAGTTTGCAATGAGTGTTTTGTTCTATTTCTATCCAATCCTACTTACCAAAAATCTGTCTACCCCTGTCATAAGTGCCTTAAAATACACATTTGAGTGCATTCAAAATACGTTTTTTTGTCAAAAGAGTGGTGATTCCATAAGAAATACTTTTAGAGTAGAGTACATTCATAACCGCACCTACTTATAACTTACATATAACTGCACAACCTTATTATAATCTTAAACCAGCGTGGCTAATTGTAATAGTTACAATGCACAGATGTTAATGTTTAAGGTTGTCTTCATGTCATATTTTGACTAAAGGTAGTTTGCAGGATAATTGCAGTTCCAGCTCACCAACTTTGTTATGCATTTTGAAGGGTCAATGTTGACAACTTCCTCCTGCAAAAATGATTTGGGTTGACACTATATAATACCTGAATGGGTGGGGAGATAAAGAAGTCATACTGATTTATGTACAGAGCCAACCAAGCTCTCCTTACAGAAGAAACTCATTGGAAGCTTCCCTTCATAATGCGTAACAAAGTCAAGGAGCTGGAATAGCAATCCTTATGTGGTGTATAAGCATCAATGTGTAAAAATGAATGAAATCACCACATTGAAATGTTTAAAAAATATTTAACATGCTTACTATTTTCGGGTCTCTTACGTAGAGGCACACAACATGCATGGATCTGGCCACATTATCATGAAAAAATATGGCTGTTCATAGATCACTTACATGTTATATGTTGTAAATTATGGTATGATAAGAAAGTGATTGATCTGTAGTTAACATATGTTAACAATGTTTAAAGTGTTACCCTTATAGAAGATAAAAAGGAGCAAAACAATACCACAACATTGTCATTTAAAACCTAGTCCCAACTGTTTTAAAATGCAAGAGCCCAGATCCAAGGAAAACATCAGCCATACACAATAGTGACAGTGTTTTTTGTCACATTAAAATCTGTGTTTGAAGTATTTGTGATAACTTCCCAAGTCGGCAATAGCTTTGTCTTGTAACAATATGTCACTGCTTTCCCATGTTTTTGTTTTTTGTTCTAAAATGATACTTAAGGCACAGAGAATTTCCATCTTCTAGTAAGAGAGCAAGCTCTACCTAATCATTGGGTTATATATAAAATAGTCATGTGCATTATAGATAAAACCTAAAATTGTGCTTGTGACGTGATATGTAAAAACATAACAAGCAGCCTTTACATATGCATACGTTATGGATGCAAGAATGCCAGATGTAACGTTTGAATAAGTACAGAAAATATTTATGACAATGTGACTCAGTTTACGTCTTGGTTGTGTGCCTCAAAACACTATATACATTGGTTCTTTTTATTTTATTTTAACTTTTAGGTAATTTTTGCACCTGAAATCTACCAAATAAGAATGTTGATATAAATACTTCAACATGTAAGAAGACACATTCACGATAATGTGTACCCTCAAAACTGAAAGTTTATAACACCAGTCAGATTAAAAATTGCAAAGGGTCCTTTTTTTAACTATCATTGCTATTATTATTACAAATTCAATAAAAGCCTACACCAGCAGAAAAAAAAGAAAAGAAGGAAAAAAAGGGTAAAAAAAGAAAAAAGGGGTGTAGTGGCAGCCCTAACAACACCGGGGCATGTTCCCAGAGAATGGATGCAATGAAAATAAAGTATGAGCACTCAAGTCATGAAGATCAGCAGTATAAATTAGTAAAAACACTTTTAATTAATATTCATGCACACAATGATACATAAAAATCATACATATAAAAAAAATCAAAGTCCATAAAATGTAAATACAGTGAGTTGCCTTTTAACTTTAAAGATGTTGTAAACCTGATGCGTGTTGGCCTAACTTAAAGGTATCATATAGAATGACAAAAAAACATTTAATGCAGAATGTACAATAATCTTCATCAGCACGTGTGGCTGTATGATACACCCATTCTGCGATTTGCCTATACACATAGAACAATAATCACATCCTTCTCTGTCTACAGCAGATTAGCTAACAACAGGGATTATACCCACAAGTAACCACACTGCAGCATTGAGGGTAATTCTATATCCCACATTAAAGGGTTTTTTGGCATTCTATCTGATACCTCTGAGGAAGCCTTTTTTAGGCCAAAACTTGTCAGGTTTACATAATTTTTTAAATTACCTGGAAACTCGCTGTTTATACATTTTATAGGCTTTGGAAATGTATGATATTTATGCATCACTGTGTGCATGAATATTAGTTTTTCTTTTTGCAAATTTTCATGTCTCTTTGACTGCTCACACAGTTGCTACTTCCCCTAACCTGTGGGTCACTCTCTTCTTTCTCTGTGATAGGGGAGAGTCTCCACCAAATTCCCCCTCCCATTCTATTTAATACTTTCTTGTGCTAAACCAGCCCTACACAAAGCTAACTACAACCCTTGCAATCTAGTCTCACCCTTGTGTATCACTGGCAATGCCCTTTGTGAAACCACTCCATTAGAAGAGGGTAGCCTGACCTTGGAAATACCCAGGTATGTTTATTAAGCACTAACATATGCCGTTGTGCTATATAATTTAAATATGGGGGTTAACAAGTACAGTTCATAATACGCTTACACAGAGATACAACAGGAAACGCAGACCCTTCTCTTGGTATTTTCATATAAAGTTCCTTGGAAGAGGTGGACTTATGAGGGCCCTGCTCATGAGTTTACATTCTAGCAGGAATTATATAAGTAACTGAAACAAAAGGAGGTGTGTGTTGGCAGCCCGGAATCTTCTCTGTGTATTCCCTGACTTGCTACAAGCGCTGGTACACCGTCACACAAGGAATGTCCGATCAAGCGAAGACAGGCAACTACAGTATAGAAAATATGATTTTCTTTGTATTTTAGTATATGGTTCTTTTTGTCGGTAATCACAAGTAATTATTATGTTTTATATATTTCTGTGATTTTAAAAGAAGGCCCTACTTCTCCCGAACAAAATTATGTATACATTTGTTGCAGGTTTCATACAAATATGGAAAGGGGAAGAAATCATGATTTAACAAGCATATGATAAAAATGACTAAAAAATCTTGTCCTTAGGAAAACTCCTGGGGACTGAAAGATTTAAAATTTTATCTGCTGCTCAACCAAGTTAATTGCATCTAAATTCAATCATATTGTATTCGGATGGATACCAACTTGAGTTTTTTTCACATGTCACATGTTTAAGGTGGGTATTTGAGTAATGTTGCACTTTTCAGCTGCTGGGGTTTTGTAAATGGCAGCCATATAGCTTTTGCCAATATCTGAAGAGTCCTTAGTAGATTCCAATAATGAGTCATCCTCGTAGAGTCAATTAAGTCTCTGTCTATTCTTGTATTCTAGTCTTCTAGTCTTGGAGTATCAATCTGGAAAATTACCTGGTACTTTAATTATCTATTCTTTGGTCTAAATTGTCAATAAAAAGGGTGAAAGAGTTAAATTACTTTAGTGCAGCACATGGAATTTCCCCAAGCGAATGAACTGAAACACAGACATGTCATTTCCTGATTGTATTTTGTATTGATTAACATTGTCTTTGTTTTTGTTTATCTAAATTACTGTGTTCAAATGTGATTAGAAATTAGTCATATGCAAGTTTTGTGCATGGGAGGAACAAGCAACTTCCTCCAATGATATAACATTGCACAGAGATCTGCATGCTGCATGACCTCTGGACTGATGATTGGTGAAATAAAAACAGAGACAATAATACACTGACACAGCAGCTGGATTTTAATGGCTGTGGCCTTTTATGAAAGGCTACAGCATGTTTTTTAATGTTGATGAAAATCAGTTTACTGTAAAATTGTTTACATCAAATAAAGTTAAAAATAAACATTAAAAGACCCGTTCAAACAATTCAAGTTCTTGGCATAAGATGGTGAGCATTGCCTTGACCACTTTCATCAGCTTTTTGCTAAATACCACAAGCGTCACCCCATACACCAACATGGTGGGTTTTTCATAGGCTTGTTCTTCTAGGTTGGAGAGTATCACTTCTAGAAATTTATATGTGACATGTATCATCATTAACCAAGGGCATCATAGAAATCCACCACTTTTAAGAAAACATTCAGAGTCACGAACCGGGTGAACAGGTCTGGTAGGAGTCCAGGTGTAGGGGATACAAGGGGTTCCGTCTGTACACCCCAATGGATAATGGCTTGGGGTTGTTACAGACAGACGCAAGAAACAAACCACAGACAGAATAGGTTGATAAGATCTGTATTGCAGATGATGTTAAGAGTATCAAATACAGATGGTAAGTCTCTTAGATGGAAACCCTCTAGATGGGGCGTACATGACTGGTAGCCCTCTTGATGGGGCACACACCACAGGTAGCCCTCTGGATGGGGGCGCACACCACAGGTAGCCCTCTGGATGGAGTGCACATTACAGGTGGCCCTCTGGATGAGGTGCACATCACGGGTAGCCCTCTGGATGGGGCGCACACGACAGGTAGCCCTCTGGATGAGGCGCACACGACAGGTAGCCCTCTGGGCAGGGCTGAAGGCAGCATCAGGTACTCAGGAAGCCAAATAGTAAGTCAGGAATCAGGTACACAGGGCCAAAGCAAAACGGTTTACTAACTTCAATGCTGGCTTCCCCATAAAGCCACAGCTTTCTCAATGCAAAAACTAGCATCTAAAAACAAATGGCATTCCTTATGTCATTCAAATGCACCCCATCTGTACAGAACATTCTAGCATTATCCTACTGTATGAAACAACAATGTTAGACAAAACCACAATAGGTGACCACATTTGCACATTTATATTATAAGGAATAATATGAGGCTTGTGACAAAGATCATAACCAGCAGCATTGAACACAATTATGTATGAACGGTCCCCTGCCACAGCAGGGGTAACAACTTTAAGCAGTATGTCCTCCAACCAAGAACCCTGAAAGCCCAACCACCTAACCTTCATTGCTGTATCCCGAAAGCCCAGTTAAACACCATTGGCTCTAACCACAGCCCTCCATTTTGCTCAATGAACATAAGAGTTTCTGACAAGTTGCTGGAAAAAATGCCGGAAAGAAAATTGTACACATGAATCAACTTAAAGACCGAAATGTTAAGGAGAGTGTTGCAACAATATAACACAACTCCCTCCTTTTTTGATTTTGTTTGCATGTCTGCTTATTTTACAGAATCTAAATCAATAAAAGTTGTGGCAAACCCAAAACAATGCATAAAACTGCAAAAACACAAAATTAAGAACCCACACACCAAATCAGCAGAATGTCACTCTGTAACTGTCCGGAAACTACCTTGAGGAGTCCCAAGATGGTGATTGCCTCATTTCACTTCCAGATCTGTGTCCCCCAAGCCTGATGTGATGAGGCAGGGAACGTGACCTATTCCTCCTCGTGTCAGACGAACAGCATCAGGACTCCCACCAGACGAACCATTCTGTGTGTTGCTTTTTCTGTGAACCACCTTCTTTTCAGATGTCTGCTTCCTTACTCCTGGGTCGCTGACTGGATCACGGCATGATGCTGGGACTCAACCTTTCCGAGGGCTGAGTCCTCTGTGTCCTTTTTACTATGCTGTCTCCAGAGCTCTTTGGATAGCTTTCCAATGGCCTGCAGTGTAGGGTTGTTGGAGCTTGAAGAATCTTGATACCCTCCATGCACCATCTTATACCCTACATGCACATAGTATGCAAATTTGTAGGAGAATTGCAGTTCTAACAAGGGATGACCCTTTCTCATGCATAATGATTTAATTGAGTTGAAACCACAATTCTCCTGAAAACACTTCTGCAAACCCTCGTGATGAAAAGTAATGTAAATTCCTAGTTTGCTAGATGCCCAATCAATTGTTAGCAAGTGTAATAACGACATCATATATCAATAACACCAGGAAGTATGTGCTAAAGATTATGGGAATTCTGCTAATTTTGAGGCCTATGAGCAAGTCACTTGCAGAGAGGAATGAACCTTGAGACAGATATCACCACTGAATACAAAGGGTTGGCATACTGATTAAATATATTACAAGGATGTATTACAAGGATGCCAAAGTAGTCAATATACACTGTACAGCGTTCTTAGGATTCTAATATATCTATAGAAACATGAGTGTTATTTTGTGAGATGCAATATTTTCTGTGCTTGTGCATAATGTTGAAATATGAAAATGCTCATCAAAATCATAACGTAGAATAATTCAATGTTAACCACATACTAAATGTTGTATTGCATCCATATTTTGTTTGCATACATTCTTGCCACATTTAAAAATATGTGGCCCCATGGTCTTCCAGGAACCAATAAAAATGCAACATATTGAGTAGTGGGAATTGAATCTGAAATTACCTGAGTTCAGGAAAATAAACAACAGTTTGAGCAAAAGGGAGCAGACATGTACTGGAGAATTAATACACCAAGCAGATGGAAGTGAATTCTGTTTTTTGAGTTCCACTGTAAACATTTACAGCTCCTGAATTTCACTTGCAATTCCTTTGAGAGGCAAAAGAGCTGTAAGAATATTATGTGGGTCACATAACATCAATAATGATATTTTAGAAATTCACATATGACACATAGCTCATCAATAAACAGCATGATTTGCTATGTTTGTTTTTTCTCTGGAAGCATTACTGTTACGTGTCTTGTAATTAAATACTGCAGCCATATGCCATTGCAGACGTTATTAAATGATAATTAAGAGGGGGGTAACTTCAAAAGGTGGGCTGGAGAGGAAGAAATACTTAAACAGTGTGGTAATTATATACTTCATTATATAATTAATGTGTTAATGTTTGAAGAAGTGTAAAAGGCAATAATTATGCACATATCTATTTTTATGTTATATGTTTATATATTATTTTTATAAACAATGTACCTCCTTAGGTTCAATAGGACATTTCCTATTGAATGGAGTAAAAAAGTGTCTTATGATTTAAATACACACAGGGCTTGACAATATTACAGGTGTCACGTATATTTAATATAACATTAGATATTCATAAGATCCTGTACACAGACATGATTTTGAGTGAGAAGCAAACAAATATGGAGGGATTACATTAAGATAGTTCTTACCACCACTATGTATGTTGATATTATTGTGGATCCATAATTAAATATGTGTGATCTTCGTAGATAAACATTAGACTCTGTCATTATCATACATCCTTTTTTTTACATGTAAATTTTGAGATCATAACAAATACATTTCAAAAGTGATGCGATACATGACACCTATTCATTCTATCAGGGACTTTGTGGGCGAAAAAAGGAAGCCAGTCAACATCACAAACCTGGAATTAGTAAAGTATTGACATAACTTTACATATACATACTGCTGTAAGCAAGCAACCAGTGGTCACAACACCATTGACAGGATGGGACATTAAGGTAACATCACAATTAATCAATATTCAGTAAATGCTGTTCTTAGTTATCTAACCAGTAGCTTTTTCAATTATAACAACACAAGAAGCTTGTGGGAAAAAAATCCAGCTTTAACATATTTTGCCAACAATGCAATATAACCAAAGATGAACCACCAGCTGCAAGACTCTGGGTCCTGCAGGCAGTTACCTCCTACATGTTACTCCAGAGTGCTGGTATACTGGGGTGCCATCAGACACCTTCAGTAACTGCCCCCCAAACCCATTCAGGGTACATACTGTCATACCAATTGAGCCAAGCTGACCAGCAGGGAACAACTTGCCACAACTTTAATTACAAGAAATGATAAAGAGAAAACAAAGAAAACAACGGGGCACAGATCTGCAACAGGTGAGAAAAAATAGGGATGGTAAGAACACAGAAGAGGCTTTAAGTGCACTTGCACCATTGTATCTAATACTTGTAAATCAGAGCATAATGAGCTGTAACGTGCAGGGACAGAGCAGTAATCGCTTAGAGTTCAAGCTGATAGAAAAGTCATCACTAGCTGTTTATATAATATCATTATTAAATAATTAGTGAAAAGGCATTAATATATAATACCTTATTAAAAAATCTGGTAATCCTAACATTAACAATGTAACAATATAACAATGTAACATTGGACATATTTAATTTGTGTGGTCATTAGATTACTAGAATTGAGATATTTCATTAATCGATCCCATAATATATAATATATATTGCGTTTTTTTTTACTGAATGTCTACACATTTGGAAAGTAAACTTATTTTTCTCTATGAAGGACAAGAAACTGGACAAGAAACTATTTGTTCTAATTATTCCGCTGCTCTACATTTTAAAAAAATTGTGTGACGTTATATTTAAACATATGTTGATATGAACTTTTTTTTACTGTATTGCCCTAAAGAGTAAAACCCACAATGTTCCGTTTTCAAGTTCTTCGCAAAAAATGCAAGTTGGTAAAATAACAAAGACAAAGCACAGAAGAGTTCAAACCAACCTACAAACATTCAGAAAGCGGATAATCTAACTTACTATTTTACTATTAGAAGTTTAAATACACTAGGTGGCAGAGTACTTGGTTATTTTTCTTTTACCTATTTTATAAGGTCTGTAATATGATTCCCAATTTTATATTTGTTGCAATTGTTGCAATAATTATGTAAAAAAAAAGTAACAGTCGGATCACATTTTTACATTCAAAGGAAAAATGCTTTAAACACATTTTTCCATTCCTTTTGTTTTCAGGCAATACATTTCATTCTGCCCATTTGGTTTAGCAGAAAATGTGGGGACTATATATATATATATAATATATATATATATATATATATATATATATATATATACATAGTAAATTCATATTTGTCTGCTGGCTTTTCAAGCTGTAGTTCCTTTCTTGTTGAAGGAGGTTTAAGAACTGATTTATGTGGGCTGAAAAGGTCACATTATTAAGGATTTGAAATTATCAGAACGGAGGCAAAGTTAAAGAATATATGCCATAGAGCAAATTCCTGAATTTCTGTCACGCAATAACACAAAATGTAATAACAAAAACAGATAACTCATTTTTTGCATTGTTAAATTCTAACATATAATTAGCATTTTAATTAAAATTCCATGCATATATTTCACAATATTTATTAGTCAATTACATAGATAAATAAGAGGAAAAGTTTAACATCAATTCCGCCTATCAGGTCAGACCAAAGATAATTTTTTTATAACCCTGGCCTGGCCTACAAGTCTTCTCTAAAAATACATTTCTTCGAAAAGATTTTCAAATACAATGAATTTAATTTTCAAACATAATAATTTACTTATTGCAGCACTTTAGTCAATATTTTTCGCACATTATTTTCTGAATTAAGGGATATTTAGCCTTTTCTACTCCTTTTCTATTTCCTATATTGTAATTGGATAATCCCTTTTAGAAATGACAAATATGCAATTTGATCAAAAGACAAAATATGAGAGGGGGTCAAACAAAGATCAAAAATCTAAAATACTTCTCTATATCAAAAGTTTTAAACTCCACTTGCCATCTTTCATAAACGTAATTTTCTGAAAATTTAATTTCCAACCAATGTTATGACCACTTTACTGTACTGTGCAATTCTTCCTTGGACAACATCCCAATGAAAATCTATTCTAAAAGTGTGGACTGTTGCCAGATTTTCATTACAAATCACAGATTGCCTGGAAATCTCACTAAAATAGAATATAGATCAGTTTGGATTAGAAAATATTACACCATCTCAATCTCCTTAAATGTTAAACTTCTGTAAACACTTGTATTACCGAGAAATGGGACCACAACTAAAGCAGAAAACAAAAGAAAATAAAAAGTGCAATCAATATTTTTCTCTGTTCCAGATTACACAAGAAGGTACGGTTGTCCTTGGGCTGTTTGTTGTATTTCTAGCAAGGTTTGTTATTTGACTACCTCTGATATGTGGAATTTACTGGTGTTGGGGACAGAAACTTGCAATCTTGGAAATATCAGATCCATTGTTAAAGAGAATCCGCAGAGATACTATAACTTCTGTCTTTTTCATTTACTTTGAACCATCATGATCTGAAGACAAAGGACATAACAACAGACTCAATATGTGTGTTATTGTAAATAAATAAGAAAAGTATACAAGAGAAATTGTTGGACCAATGCTATAGGAAATATTTACATATATCAGATCATGCAGAAATGGAGAATTCTTATAAGTCAATATTATGTCAAGTAGTTTCAAATGTGTTTTTTTTCTTTTAAAACAAACTCCATTTCAAATCATATATATAAAAAAAATCTGTAGGTAAAGTGTTCTATCAACCAAAAGTGTTCTGGATTTATTGCACATAAACAATTGGTCCAACTTTAAATTGCTTGTGGAACACACTTTATTAGAGTCATAGACAGGTGAAAACACAGAAAGTGTTAGTGTTGAATATAATGTAAGGAACTTTATATGTTGTGTGAAAATTTATCTCCTGAAACACAAAATGGGGTTGTTTATTCTAGACAGGCACATTTTCTGTCAGGATTTTTATCGTACACTTATGTAAGCATGAATTATAAAACCGCCTAAAATATACATTTATATTTCTAAGCACTTAAAATGATTTGGGCAAGTTACTAAGCTGGTTTTAAGTATCTTCATTTAGGTGAAACTATTATAAATTCTTTTAGCCGCCATACTGAAAAACCACATAAATTAGTTGTCATCTGAATTATTCACCTGATTTTATGTTATCTGGCAGCTGACAGAAAAGCTGTACATTAGCACAAAGAGCCATTTTCAGTGCGGAGTTAACCAGTGTATTGCACACTAATTGTTATGTTATTTCCCTATAAAAATAAGAATTTCTGGAGGAGGAATTAAAGTTGCTACGAGTGAGGACGGATTTGACTAATGAAAGTGAAAAATAAATAGAAGCATTAATTGATTTGTGCAAGGTTTTGTAGGTTCAGAGTACCAAGATGGTAGACAATGGATTGCAGTGTCAAGCATAACTGAAGATAAAGTAAAAAATAGTACACTTCCAAATTCCAAATTATCTTAATAATAAAAGTGAGGATGATTTATGTTTGCTGCCAGCTTTATATGTAAGTACAAACATAATTGCAAACAAGTAAATACTTTTGCTAGGACACATTATTATTACATAGCATAATACTGTAAAATATAAGAAGTATCATTAATTGAATGTGCTCAAATGGGCATGGTTCACATTTACTATTTACAAAATAAATAAATAAAAAAAGCTAAAATGTGTTAAGAATTTACAGGTTTAATTATACAGCCTTTTTGTTCAAATAATGGAAGAACATTCGACTTGCTTAAAGTTTCCATTCAGCTATAACTAGCATTTATTGCAAAATTCTTTCTATATGACCTTCCAATGTAATTTATAATTTCAGGAAGCGTTTCATTGATTTCTGGATTGGTAGCTACCTTGTTAAATAATAAGATGTGTAGGAAAATAGAGAAAATCATTCCAGCTGCGAATGCAGGTAACACTCAATTTAAATGCTTATGTGGTATTTTCAACTGAGGAAACATCTAAAATAGTAATCAGTTCTATCTGGGAATAGATAAATTATTAAATATTGCCATTCTATAGTTGCCACAGAAAGATCTGAAATGTTAAGTATACAAAAAAGCAAAAACTGACAATAAAAAGAAATTGAATTACTAAAAACATCTAACGTAAACTCGTGAGTAATTAATGCTAGTAACAAAACTCTACAAAGATTGTAATTACTGTAAAAAAAGCATTTGTGGCAGACAAGGTCAAATGGTTAAAAGAAAAAAGTCAGCGGGTACATACCCTATTTTATCTCACTTTTATCTTATGTCTTGTAATGGGGCAGTTGTGGTTGGTTGGGTGTTTAGGGTTAATTTAGGGGCAGTTATGGTTAATAGGGTCTTCTCTTCAGGGTTAATTTAATGCTGAGGACTGAGGGTTAATTTATTTAAATAAAGCTATCTTAAGGTGCAGTTAGAGGTTAAGGGGGGGACTGAGGGGAATCTAAATCCTGGGGGCAGTGAAGATTAACCCTTTATTTATAAAAGTATTACATCAGTGAACGAGTCTGCAAACCTATGAGTGCACTATGGCATATAAGGGGGGTATACGGCATACCTTGGGAGGACGGAATGACATATCTGGGGGTATAAGGCATATAGGGTATATAAGGCATATGTGGATAGGGCAGTGTGGCATGTCTGGGGGTATGTGGCATTTCTGGGAGGCAGTGTGGCAAGCCTGGCTCAAATGTGCATAACTGTGGGGGGGGGGGTTGAGAAATAAACAAGAAATGCATTTTTATCAAAGTTTTTTATTCTGCTTTTGGTTTTTTTACATCCTACATTATTATTATATTAATTTATTAAATTATTTTAAATAAATGAAAAATTAAATTTTTTTTATCCGATTAATCGAAAAAATAATCGGCCAACTAAGCGATTATGAAAATAATCGTTAGTTGCAGTCCTACATTATATTATTGTAGAAATGGAAATGGTTAACTGTTGTGATTGCCTGCTTGAGCATGACAGAATACGTGATGGTTTATAGAAATCCTTAAATCTGAAGCATATGTATTACTGTTTCAAAGGCTTTATTCCAGATAGACAATGACCAAACATGTTATCTACAAAAGCTTAAAGCAAATCAATAACATTTCCCAAATAATTCATGGAATACACACGTAATACTGTTTATGAATTCATATAAGCAATATAAATGTAAGATTACTCCTCCCCTTAGGTACATAGAATAAAGCAGCTATCAGCATCATTACTACTTATTAGGTTTTATTGTCAAGCTGCCGATTGTTCTGGATTGATTCCAACACATTTAGTAAGAGTGAGGTAAAGAAAACATAGATAACTTTAAGATGGGAAAAAGGAGTAAATAATTTACTAAATGAACTCAAAATAATTAAACTGAAAAGTAAAAAGTACAAGCTATAAGTAGTTTGAAAAAAATAATATACAGTATTGTTAGTAGAAGATGTCATAAATGTAAAGAGAGTCATTTATTGTATTTTATGATTTCCTCGCAAGTATTTCCGTTGGTGATCAAAATCAAGCTAATTATAAATGAAATTTTTGCAAATGCTAGCATGTTATTATCCTGTATTTGAAGTAGAACAAGTGAACAGGATGAGAAAGTAATATTGCCTCTTTATATATCTGCTTTAAAGATGGACAATTAAAATTGGATTTGCTTACTTTGGAGAAAGAAATACCTACATGGGGTTATCATTGTCATGTAAAGTTATTCAATGACTATACAAAAACCTGTCTGTGGATCCCTTCACTTGTTATGCAAAGGTAATTTATTTGCAGTCAGGGCAGTTAAGATGTGGACTGCACATCCAAGTGGCTTTGGCAGAGTCAGTCATTACTTTCAGAAACAAAAGCTGCATGCTGTTTTAGTGAACATAGGGGTTCAGGGATGTAACAATTTAAGTTTAGCATAGGTGATATTGATCTAAAGAAATATCTGATTGACTTTAGAGTGAATACAGTTTTCTTTCTACCTAATTCACTATATTGAATAAAAGTCTTATTTGCTTTTTATATATGATAATCTCAGCACAGTGTGTTCTACTTCCAAGTTTAAACTATGATTATTCTAATAATTTAAGCAGACCTCTGTATAGCTGATGAGATCAACGCAATTGACAAGTTAACTACACAAAGTTTTTTTTTAAGTTATAAAGTATAATTTTGCTGATTAGTGAGGTTGAAGAAACGGTTAACTAATAGAGTACATTTTGGGATTCATGACAGAAATACATCACCACTCAATTAAAATAACCACATCAAAGTTATTAAATTAAACAGCTTGCAACAAAGTACTCAATTTTAAGTGTCTTGGCAGAAGTCTATGTTCATTTCTCTTCGAAGTGTGGGTTTCACCAATTAAGACTGATATATATAAGGGAGATAAATAATTTGTGAATACTAAATGAAAATTTGTGAAAAATAAGATATATGTGAGCCAACAAAGCAACAATGTGTCCTATAAGAGCTGTATTCACCTACAAGGAAGTTTGCAAAAGAGTTGAACATTTCAACTGACTGACAAGAAGGGCTGGGCTTGCTTTGCATAATGCATACTTAATGTTAGTAAAGTCATCTTTGTACTGTATATGCAGTTCTGTATATTGAAGTGTCACATTCTTTTGTTAATTTTTTTTATTAGGAAAGAATATCAATATTTTTACAGCCGTTTGTTGTTTTCATAAGCAGACTTCTATGCTTATGAAATAAGTTACTATAATAACATGGTTATGTTAATACACATCTTCTACAAAGTCTTTATGCACATATTCCAAAACTGGCTCAAGTGTTATTGCATTTATAGTTTGATATGAAAAGTGATTAATGAAAATGTTCATATATAAAAACAGCATTTACAAATTTATTGATGAAAGCAATACACAATTATTCAGTATAGTTTGATTGAGTATAAATCACACATCTTTTGTTTTTGTTTCTAACGATTTCTTAAAATTATGTTTTCACCCATATCATTATGATCACCTGCCTAATAGTGTGTAGGTCCCCTTTTTGCCGTCCAAAACACCCCCGACCTATCGAGGCATGGACTCCACTAGACCTCTGAATGTGAGCTATGGTATCTGGGATCAAGAAGTTATCAGCAGATCCTTTAAGTCCTGTAAGTTGGGAGGTGGGGCTTCCATGGATTGGAGTTGTTGTCCAATGCCATCAGGGAATACCGTGTGGTATGAAAGGGTGGTCTGCAACAATGCTTAGGTAGGTGGTACAAGTCAAATTAAAATCCACATGAATGGCATGACCCACGTTTCCCCAGCAGAACATTGCCCAAAGCATAATACTGCCTCCGTCAGCTTGCCTTCTTCCTATAATGCTTCCTGGTGCCATGTGTTATTACATTACATTTTTTACATTACATTTAGTTATAAAGCACCGGCAGATTCCACAGCGCAGTGTTATCCAGGTAAGAGACGCACAAGCACCTGGCCATCCATGTGATGTAAAAGAATAAGTGATTACTCACCCATTGCTCTGTGGTCCAGTTCTTACGTTCATGTGCCCTTTGTAGGCGCTTTCAACAGTGGACAGGTGCTACGCAGCCCCATATGCAACAAACTGCTATCAACCAGCATCAACTTGTTTTCCAATTTGAGCTACAGTAGCTCGTCTGTTTTTTGTTTTTTTTTACCACACTGGCCAGCCTTCGCCCCCTACATGCATCAATGAGCCTTGGCTGTCCATGACCTTGTCGCCGGTTCACTGCTTTTCCTTCCTTGGACCATTTTTATAGGTACTGACCACTGAAGACCAGAAACACTCCACAAGAGCTGCAGTCTTAGAGATGCCCTGACCCAGTCGTCTAGCCATCACAATTTCGGTCCTTGGCAAAGTCGCTTGGATCCTTACGTCTGCGGACAAACTTGTTGTCCTTGTCCGTTTTCCCACTAATATTCCCTTCTGCCCAATGTCTTCTATCAAAGTTCCATGGTTCGCTTCTTCCTGACTGTATTTCATGTACTTAAATGATTATGCCTTTTCTTTTATACTAATCATATATGAATACACCCCTGCTCAAATGCATCCACCACTCACCTCACTTGCCTATTTGTTTTTATCTCATAGACAGGCCCGGACTGGCCATTGGGCACACTGAGCATTTGCCCGGTGGGCCGGGCGGTGGCAGGGCCGGATTGACATAGTGACTGATGGAGCTGCAGCTCCAGGCCCCTACCTTAAAATAGGCCCAGTCAGGACTGGACAAAACATTCAAGGCCCTGAAATCATTTAGTGGAAAAGATAAGGTATTGTGTTATTTACTCTATAATATTATTTCAAGGATTAGTCGCACTAAATTGTGGCTTCAGGCTTCCCATGTTGAATGACCAAGTATAATGTATGTGTATGTACATATATTTTTTTTCATAAAAATGGGCTGCTCAGTCTGAAATGCCAGGGCCTATTTTTTGTCCCAGTCCAGGCCTGGTCATAGAATATATAATTTCCCAGGCAATGTCATTTATACAAGTAATGTATCACCTCCCATAAAGTTGCGGTCAATATATGCTATATGGATAAAAGCATTGGAACTCCTTACCATAACACCAACAGGGACTTTAATGACATTGTATTCTAAATACATAGATATTAAAATGTAATTGATCCCCTCTATGGAGCGGTAACAGCTTCCACTCTGCAGGGAAGGCCTTCCACAAGATTTTGGAGTGTTTCTGTGGCAGTTTGTGCCCATTCATCCAGTAGAGCATTTGTAAGGTCATGTACGTTGGACAATGCTATGCTTTAAACTTTGTAGAAGCAGTTTGGGAAACTTTCCCCCATAATGTAGTGTAGGTTTGTTAATGAAATAGAACAAACCTGAAACTAACCTCAGATTTCAAAACATAGAAACACAGAATATAACAGCAGATCAATACATATTGACTCCACCTGTCCGTGTATAGTACCTAATTTTTATTTTGCTTATTTGTTATTTGTGGTATATCATTTTATGCTGACCCCAAGTACCATGTACTCATATTTACTGCCTGAGCGTCTGCACGTTCCGTGAGCTGTCAAATAAATGATGGTATGTTATAACACATTTGACCAAGATACCCTTGTTTTCTTTGTTATATCTTTGTCCATCAATATTTGTTACATTTGTTAAAATGAACAAACTAATTTCCTGAACTTAAAGGTTAAATTGTGAATTTCTTTTTGGCTTTGAGAGTACAGTACTGAAAGCATTCATTTTTCATGTAAGTTTTAGAAAAGCTTCACACCATTACTTCAAAAGGTTATGAGTCCTTATACATCTAACAGAGCACTTACGAAAGCCACAATTTGAAATTATTTCCTACATCTTTCAGGTAACAGAAGAAAACCATCAAAAAGTTCTTAAAATGTGATGATAGCTTTTTTATTGTTACTTGGCATTTTTGTTTTGGTTTACAAATGTATAAAGGGTAGTCACAAATTTTATATTTATGCTACATAACAAGGACTCATCATTTTTAAAAATCATCATAAAAATTATATTAAAAATGCAGTTATAGCAAACGCATTTTTTTAGATTTAGATATGCTTCAAAAATGTTGAAATGATAAACTGATAAATCTAATTTACCTAAAAAATGAATTTTATAGATTTAAAATATATGGAGAAATAGCATGTAAAATTAACAATTGAGATGCTACACATGATAAAGAAGGGTGTATTTTAGCAAGCTATCAAAAAATCATAATGTTCTGATTGCTCAATTAGAATAATTACCAAAGGAAAATTACACTCCTTTAACTTATATAGTTTATTTGGAGGCTGGGACAATTTTTGTAGTTCTTATAGTTACATCTAGGTAGCAACCGTACAAACATCTTATATTTTACCTAGGGAAACTTATATACTTTATCACAACATGTTAATCTATTCATAGACACCTAGTTTAAGACAAACCATGTATCCCAGTACATGCTGACATACTGTTATACAACTCCCCCATAGTAATTGCAACAAAAAGTACATTTCCTTTAAAGCCTACACCGTCCTTAGTAAATCTATATATCATATTGCTTGGAAATACATGAAGTATACACAGAAAGCCAGCAAAGGTGACGGGATCCTATGTTTTGCAGTGTGTGCAGATATAACTAGGGCTTACATTGCAAAATTATGATGAAGAAACAATATAGGCAGGAAATACACAATGGGAGTTGTCGTCCACAAATGATCATTGACCCTTTTTTTTAACAAAAAATAAAACATACATTTATTAATATAAACTGCAGCCAATTACCATGTCAGGGCTATTCAGGTTTTCCTTACCTCACTTGCTCTTTACATTATAAACCCTTGAGCTTCAACAAGCATTCTTGAACCTCATCTGCCTTCCCTAACCTTTGGACTGTTAGTACTGTGTCTCTAGTTTTGGCCTTCTTTGGTGCCTCACTTTTTAGTTTAGTATAGCTGTGGCCACACACCTTTTGTGTTTGAATTGTGATCTTAATGTCCTAATTGGAGTGATACGGCGGTCATTTTATATATTTCACATAGCAGAAGTTAACATTTTGTTTCTTGGTATAGGTATTAAGATATGGCCCTATAGACTGTCTCACAGTCATGAGCACCGTTTTAAAAACCCATTCACTAATCCTCTTTCATGATTTAGGATTTAACCCCTTAAGAACCAGGCTGTTTTTTACTTTTTGTACCCTTGTACCCCTTTGTACCCCATCAAACCATATATTTTTGAAACCTAGACACCCCAAGGTATTTCAAATGCTAGTATTTTAACCCTTTCCATGCATGAGATTCTACCACCAGCCTTTGCCAAAGTTTGTGGTAGTAATTATTTCGGTATTTTTTTCACACAAATTGTACTTCAGATATAAATTTATAGCTCATGGTATATATCACTGTCAAACAACACCCCAATATGTGTTCAGCAACATCTCCAGAGTACAGTGATGTCTGGTGTTTGGGGGCTAAAAGGCCACATTTGGGAAGTGTCCTTTTTCCCCCCATTTTGGTCAGTCTGTGCCTATGCCTGATCTTTGAGCCCGCCCACTCAAATTTACCCCATCAAACTATTCATTTTTTAAAATTAGACAGCCCTTCATAGATCTCTTTCTAAGCTTGTTTAATGAAATGACGTGCCAGGCACGTCATAGGTCATTAAGTGACCGTTTTAAGGGGTTAAACAGTTTATGATGCTTAATTATTCTTGGTTTTTGTAGTGTACAAACACACATTGCATACAGTACATATCATTACAAGGACAAATAGGATTAACTATTCTATTCATAGAAATAATATAACATAAGCATTAATATGTAATGGTCAAAAATGGCCAAAACTGCAAATAACACATCATTTGCAATGTAGCTTAGGATTTCTTCCTCAGGTTGGGTGTCATCTCTGTAAAAAACATTTTATGTTCTGCAACATAGTACAATAACACCACATATACTTTTCAGCTTGTTTTAAAGGGCCCACCTCTCCCTCGAAGATCTCAACAAATTTTATTAACCTTTTGATTTTATATCTATAGTGGGCAAGATATGAAGTGTTAAAGTATTTTTATTTACATGTTTAATACTTTTTATTTCATTCGCATGTTTTATAATGTTTTACTTTTTCACTCTTGTCAAATAGAGGTAGTAATAGACATTAGGGCCCTTGCTTATAAACAAATGGTTACATCACTGGGGTTCAAAAAATTATTTAATTTTAGTTTGGTATTTTACATTTTATATTTACATTTGTTTTATGGATGGATGAATCTACTGAATCTGAATACACAATTATCAAACTGCAGGGCCCTGCAACCCCACACTTCTGATTACAGTATGTGTAATCAACCCGCAGGGTTATGAAGGGGCTAAGATGGTATTCAATAATGTATTGAAAAACATTTGTGTAACCGGAGTTCCCTGTATGAAAATAGACTTGGTAGAGCAGATGTCATGAGAGAGTCTGCGACATCAGATGTCGTCTGAGCACAGTTCTCGAGCTTGTTGTGCTCCTGTTAAGCTTGTTAAGCATGTCTAAATATAACTTTTATAGAAAGAACCTCACCCAGCACTAGTGATGATATTTCCTTTTCCTCAACCTGAACAGCTCTCATGCTTCCATTGCATCTCAGAAACAAGACTAGACATTTACTAACCACATAAACCATACATTAAGAGTGTACATATATCAAAGGTACAAAGTAGCTTCGGCAGACCCGGGCTAGACTTTGAATAAAAATCAGTCAAAGCTTTTTCAGCTAGTGGCCACACACTATAGGACCCGACCCACTGCTGGAATAGCAGTAAGCATAGCAGTAAGGGTAAGTGCGGAGCAGTACTGACCAGCAGCCCGTGGAGATTTTCATGGTGTACCAGATGAACAGTCTGGACCTGGGGTAGACCGATATTTTCAAATTTTAGATAATTGAACATTTTGCTTCACAAGACTTGGGTTTTTCTTAATAATACTCTGAAGTATTGCCAAGCAACAATTGCCCTGTTTTAACCCATTGTTTTTATACACTAGATGTCATAGTGAACAGAGTCTTCTTTAAATATGTGTCCCTGTGTAGCCAATCACCTTATCTTCTCCACTGCTTGGAAGTGTGCTTCAAAAAGAACATTAAACTGACTCAGTGAAGCAAATCAGTTTCTTTGTAGAATGTTCTATAAACAGAATTCATGAAAAATGTATTCAAGTTGCAATCAACTGCTTAATAATTGCACAAAATCCAAGTGTATGAAAAAGTGGTATCAATTTTAACTATATGCATTGTTGTAGTGCAAAAGATAAATGTTTAAGAAAATAGATTGTTTTTGTGCTGCAGTGTTAACCCAGTCATGCAGAACTAATTTATTGGATGTTTCCTAATGCTACAGTGTAGCCGTCTCAGACAATGAGCTAGTAACTGGAAGAAAAAGATCTCGATGAGCACAGTCACATCTCTTAACTGTGAAAATCTTCTCTCAAATCATGCTGCAACACTCTTCTTATGTATACTTATTAGATAAATAATAAACGTACATGCCATTTTGCAGGGGGAAAAAGTAATAGGTGGCCAGGCTAAATCTAGTAAACCCCTTGCAACTAGCAATGCTATACAGATTACTTTCTTTGCTGATTATCAGAAAGTGGTAATTTAAAAGAAGATCATAACTGTCTTTGGGAAACTGACATTGGTCTTGCAATCTTTTTCTCTCCACAGTACACACTTAATTAAGATGAGATTTAGATCATCTTTACATATTAATATCTGAGCTTGTTCTTTAGTCTGACCCAAAGTAAAAGTAGAATGTCCTTGATGATAAAGAAAGTGACAGAAGAAAGCAGACAGAAGAACAAGAAGATGCAAGAGAAGGAGGGGGGTGGAGAAGTTCAGAGAGAGTGTGAGAGAGTGGATGAGAGTGTGAGAAAGTGAGTGGGAGTGAAAGAACCAACAATATAAAATTTCTGAACTTTTTTCTTTGTTTTCATTTGATGGGGATTCTTCTTCTTTTTTGGAGATTGGTATGAATTAACGAGATTTAACAAATTTTGTTAAAATTTTAATTTATAGAAATCCTAATGTGTTTTCAAGGAAGGACAGAGCTTTCTTTTGCTACCACACTTATATGATTACTCATTAGTAATTTAGTAAAACTAGATAAAAAAATCATATATTGTCTTCTCTGAATTCTCACAAAATTAATTAAAGTAACTATGCTCTCAAAATGTAACAATTCAGATATCCTGTTTTTGGAAACACCAAAGTTATATAGAATTACCATGCTTTCCCAGCTGTTATATGGCATATTATAAGGTGCACATTACAGTTTATATATATGTTGCATTTTTACATACATTACATCACATACATTTTTACATACACATGCTTCGATGGTGATTGTAATTATATCCTAAAATGTAAAACCATAGAATTTATAGAGGGTATAATTTCTTTTTCACATCACAGCAATCACATGACTCCTCTCGAGGCTGTCCTGCGAATCATGACCAAACCAGCTTCAACGAAAGTTTCTTCAGGACGTATGTTCATCGGATAATCCTGCCACATACTTTGTGGACGTACCGATACATACATAGGTTTAGCATGATTGCAACAAGTTTAATAGGGGACCCAATTTTGTAACTAATAATATATTTTTTTTGTTTAATATTGCAGTACAGTGAAATCTTCTTAGTGAACAGACCCAATATCATCGTTTTAAAATGTGTGATTTACCAACATGGTAACTCTTATGAACAATAGAAGTGATTTTTATTAACACTTAAGTGCTTCATAATT
The DNA here is from genome assembly GCA_009364415.1 of Spea multiplicata. Lineage (NCBI taxonomy): Eukaryota > Metazoa > Chordata > Amphibia > Anura > Pelobatidae > Spea > Spea multiplicata. The sequence goes on along the minus strand of VKOC01000005.1, from coordinate 29,457,495 downwards.
CATTAATACTGTGGAATGCCAAAACCTTTCCCAACAATAATTATTTAATCTTATACAATTTTGCCTCATTTATGATTTTTGTCAGGAACACCTAGTTGTCATGTGAAAAACAGGCAGTGATAAGGTTGTTGCTATAAAAACTAAAAATGTTTCTTGGGTTTTTATGTGATTAAACGTTCAGAGGAATTCATATAATCATCTTATATGTTTTATTCTCTCAGTATCCTAGAGACTGCAATTGATGTTTTGTCTAAATGGAAAGGCACCTTCGAATTGAACTCCTCTTGAATCTGGTCATTAAAAGAACAGCAGATACATATTAAGTCATTTTGTTTAGATTGCAAGCTCATGGCATGGTTCTCAACTTCTGGCTGTATGTATTATTGAATATTTGCTATGCATGTGTAACATACCCTGACTGGACTCAGCAAGCAGATCGGGTAGGAGCCCAGTTGCAGGGGATACCAGGGGCTATGTCTGTACCCCATGATCATGACTGGAAGTTAGGTACAGACAGGCAAATAAAAACACACAAGGTTGGAGGTATGTGCAGATAACAGATAATTTTGGAGTGTGCTAGCAGAGCACGAGAAACAGGACTGGTCAATAAATAAAGGCACAAAGGCACAACAGCAGGATACAGAATTCGGATAGGGGACCGTGGAGCGGACTTTGTTCTCTGGCAGAGCAGAAGGCTGGAACTCCACAGACAAGAAAGTCGGCTTCGACACTGCAGGGCACATGGAGGGAGCACTCATACACAGTTGTCAGGCAAGCCAGGTCAAAACGGGTAGAATCGAGAACTGCTAGAAACAGCACACGGCCAGAAAGCAGAGAAACAGCAAAGCTACACACACCACAATGCAAAGGTCTAGACTGAAGGGCAGAGTAGGTATATAAGGCCAGGCCTAATATTCAGATAACAGGGCTCAGCTGTCCCAGATAACTAAACAGGTGCTCCTGAGAGGGAAGGGTGGCCACTAGTGGCTGCAGGTAGGCATGGCAATGTATAAAATAGACAGGGTCCAGGCAGGCAGGGTTAAAGTCTCACACACCCCTTTCAAATGTGATGTTCTTAGTTCCCTCTGTATGTTTAAAACATGGTCACCTACCAGAGCACTCCTACTCCAAGATTGGGAGATGATTTCGATAAAACAAAAAATATAATAGATTATGTGATTCTGGCATGCTGGTAGTTATTGCCAGAAATTGGAGGCAAAAAAAAGATTTTTTCATGGAGATACGTTAAAAATCAGATTCTCAATCAGAAGAATATGGACTTATGCATAAATATTGGGATATCTGGGGAAGACTCACCCTGTAAGCATTTACAAATTGGAGGAGAAGGGGGATGAATCCACTTTGGAGCAATATATTTCTGAATAATACTCTACATGTTACCAGATACTATATAAATGCGTGTATTGTTACTTGTATTTGTAATATGCATCTATGGATACATTGTAACTAGACCTGACCAAGAAGACCATAAAGATTCTCTACACATACAGAGATATATAGATGATCAGTGCAAATATCCTAGTGGTGTAATGTCTAGTAATGTTTTTGTATGATTTTCGTAAATAGAAAAAAACAAAAAAACCAACAGAGAAAATAAATAAAAATCCTTTCACGTATTGAGATACATAATAATATTTTTGTGATGCCATATGCGTTTTGCATGCATTTCTCATGCCTGACTTCAACAGTATTTTAGCCAAAAAGATAATAATAAATAAATCCACTGTCTTCTAGATAAAAACCAAAAACAAAACAGAAAACAATACAATTTTGACAGGATAGAAAGTTGTGAATAATCCTTAAGGCAAAATTTGTATTCCCTTAACACAATGGCATATGCAAGATCATTTGCACAAATTAATTTGTTATCTGGCTTGAAAATATATATTTCATAGTCTAGGGGATATGGTTGTTTTTAATTATTTGATTCGAGTAATTAGGGAGGTTAGCTCATATGTGGTCTCTTGTGGTGTTATTATTATGCCTTTTGAACAGGACTGTAGTATCTGATATTTAATCTGCTTGCTGCTATAACAATACAGACATTGTATAACAACTTGTAACACATTATGAATTTAAAGTGTATAGAAACTATATTCATATATAATTATAAAAGATTTCCAATGATGTTACACAGATCAAGCAAAAAAGGATATTTTAATTGAAAATGTGGATGTCTGTACTGTACCCTTAAACACATATATAACAGGCCATGCTCTCATTACTCCTAAAAAGCAAATACTAAATAGATGGCATTTTTATAGTCTCCAAGTAAAACAGTAAAATACAGAAGATATTATTCACACCAGGAATCTTCCCAAGATGATTCACTGGTAGTTCTCCCCCGCTTTACAAGAGAGTGCAAAAGAGGCAGTGGTGGGTTGAGGAGGCAGGGTCATCCGTGTGCTTGGGGCCCAGTCTCCATTACATTTCAAACTGGCAGAAAGTAGGCAGGACCAAACAACCTTTCCCTTCACCTGAGAATAAAGAGTTACCCAGAACGACTGAAAACCAGCTCAGTCCTCAAGAGTTTCTAGTAATGCACATACTGTGTCTTTGTTGTTCATGGCTCAATATCTAAATAGTCATGGAGTTCAACATACTGAGGTATTAGTTTTAAGTAATAGTTGCAGGTAGTTGCAATGTATATATTTTTAAAAACTATATAACGTTAAGTAAGGTGATTTTTTTATTGTCAGAAAATATATATATAAATCTCCAATTGTTTATCCTTAAATGTTTAAGTCATTTTAAATGTGCATTGTAATCATGGAAGCACACAAACAAAAGATAAAACGTAAATAAAAATCATTGTTTTAAAACCATGGGTGACATGAGGGTGTGTATTCTAATATAGGAAACACTAGAAATGGTGCTTTAATCATATTTGTTAATACATATGAGCCAGTGTATTAGCATGAAATATTATACCAACTGTTTTCTTCTACTAAGAGCAAGGTAACAATAACAATTGAAAAAGTCAATAGATTTCAAACTGTTCACAAATCTATAAGAAGACATGGGCAAATAAAGTATAAGCAGACCAGCATCTATGGAATGTAATATTAAATAAAATGAAATTAAAAATAAAAAGTCTTTGGTATATAAAGAAAACACAACATCACTACTACATGATGCAACAGCTAAACCCCTCATAGTAATGGCTTTTCCCCATAATGGCTTTTATTTGTTATTTTGAATGTTTTTGTGTGTAATATTTGCTAATGGTATATCGTAAAGAAGGTAATCTCGGGTCCTTCAAAAGTATTAGGTCATACCTTGTGACGGTCTGGCCAGACATAACATAGGCTGGGAGTTGAAAGGCCACCCTATCCATGTGATCACAGAAGCAATAGAAAGCAGTGTAAAGTTTTTTGCTTTTATATTAGTTAGCAGCCAAGCCATGTGGCTAATCAGGATTAATTCCTATTTAGCTAGCCTTTTAGGCCTATTGTATTTAATGTACAGTTAGTTCTGCTAGAAGTAGCAAACGGATCAGACAGTTTGCAAGTACTATAAAAATGATTATGTATTTCCTTATAGGTTGGTTTGGAAAGTAGTTAACATTTTCCTTTAGCGAAGGAAAAAATACTTTCTTGACATTTGCTTTTGCTCTTTTAATATAATCTGCTAAAGTATTGTTAGCAACTTTTCTTTTCACTATGTATTTTGTTGATGGCTGTCCTTGTTGCTTTAATTTACCATATAAACAGTATTGCAATGCAAAAGGTCACAAATGCCACTAGGTATCCTCATCATACAAATGAATTCATCAGTTTCTCAAAATCTCAAAATAATATTGATTGGTAGGGATTAAAGATAGCATCATGCTGAACATAAGACAGTTATAGGTCATTGACCTATTCATTTTTCTTTATTTCATGACACAAGAATTCAGCTCCTACAAAGTTTGTGAATGTTCAAAGAAAAAACTATTTACTGGCATTTGAGGTAGAAAGCAAAAAATATTGTTGTGCCTTACTTTACTACTTACATGTGTTCTCGGATAATTTCATAGCTTCTCGTAAGTTTCCATTTGTTGGTTGGGAATGGCTCATGATTGTGATTCTGTTTTAAGAATGTTTAAAGATTTATTATATTTCAAAGTTGTTACTGAGTCATTGTGATTGTGGTTTAAATGCCTAACAATTTGTATTTTAGCTTCCTCTAGTACTTTTGAGATAATCACTTAAAAGTAAAATTGTTGTTATTGCCTCCTAAGCTTTAATGGTATCAATGAAATATCTTGGTACTGAGACAGAGACACCAAAAACTCACCCCAGGGTGCACTGCGAGAGATTTTACCTCTTGCAAGCTGGCGGTGTCCTTTAAAAAATAAACACGTTCTCAAGGGGTCTCTCCAGACCCTCCTGCGGGTTAAATACAGGTATTGCATTCAACCGTGGAAGTCAATAAAGCACAGCTTTCTAATCACAATGTGATTAGTAAAATATATTTAAAAAAGGAATTGGATGTCACCATCAGATGAACCATCCAGTTCCAACAAAATGTCAAAAAAGATTATTTTTATGAACAACTGCTAAAATTAGCAGTGTATCTTCCCAAAAATCCTTCCCAAAAACCCATGGAGTGGCTTTTTTAGAAAAATGTATAGTTTGATGGGGTAAATTGAACAGACTGACCAGATGTCAAAATGGAAAAGCACCTCACGAATGTGGCCTTTAGCCCCTAAACAACCCAAACAAATCCATGCATGGGTGGCATCACTGTACTCAGGAGATGTTGCTGAACACATATTGGGGTATTATTTGACAGTTACATATACCTAAAGTACAATGTGTGTGAAAAAAATATACATGACCACCACAAACTTTGACAAAGGCTGGGGGTAGAATAAGTGCATGTAAAGAATTAAAATACCACAATTTGAAATAACCAGATGACCAGATTTGGGAAATAGCAAAACACTACTTGTACTTATTGCCCTATAAAAAAATATATATATATTTATAGATGTCCTGATGAAAGTCTATAAATAAAAAGACTGAAACGTTGACACGAAAAACTGAGTTTTGTGCAATCATTTGATTGCCGGTAACTATCATTGGAATTTATATGAATTATCGCTACAGAGAAATTGAGGTTGGTGTGCAATTGTAATCTTTGGACTTTTCTAGATAAGCAAAATCATTTTGAAATAAAAGTGAGAAAAAGTGCTTTTTTGAAATGTTTCACCATATTTTATAATTTTTTATAAGAAATTAGATAATATGATAATAACAAATGGTATCTGAAAAAAACTCTTCTTGTTCCAATAAAAACACTACCTAACCTGTGTGGGTACACTGAATGGGAGACATGAAAATTACAGCTGAACACGAGCACGGAAAGACAACCTTCATCACAAAGGGAACAAAAAGAAAAAAAAACAGCCTGGGCCTTAAGGGGTTTAATAAAAAATAAAACCATTACAAACATATTATGTAAGAAGAACACATGTTATGGGCAACTAAATAAAATATATTTAAGTCTGAATTAAATGTGCATTTGTGGGATTTAAATGCATTTATTGAATGTTGCCAATAGCATTTGAAAATGAGTAAAAAAAAAGTTCCACTTCCGAAAAGTGAAGTTGATAAAAAAACCTACGGATTCATTTTCAATATTTTAACTGGTGTGGTAAAATGTATTTCATCTTTTGTAGAGGCATGGAGCTAAAACCATGCTTCTAGCAAAATACAACCTGCATGCCAGTCATTGGTTACTTAATGCAAAAGTTGCCTGCTTTTCTAACTTTTCTATTGTCAAGTATTACCTCAACAGTAGTCTTGCCCACATTTTAGCCAAATAATATATTTGAAGGGATTATTTTACTATCACTGTACTGTAGACTGTTCAATCTATCCTTGATGATTCTTCTCTTTTGATGCTGACCGAGCAGAACAAAAGAACTGACATGTCTGTATCACTATTATATATCACCCTGCTCTGTCCCCGTTCTCTTTCCACTCCTGTTTTCTGTGTATTCTTCTTAGAGGTTGCGTGAATAACACAGGGGAATCTAAATCCTGCTGTTTTTATAGCTCCCAGTGTGAAAGTGGGTGAGAGGTTTGTTGAGTCATAAAGCTTTGGAAGGAAGACTGGTCTTTCTCTGTTGAAGGTTCTACTAGCGAAGCCAAGTGTGGAAAGCCCATATAGGAGTAATAATAGTGTTTGATATTGTTAGTTGCCTTGTTATTTTAATTTTTAATACAAACAACCAAACATGCTCCCTCCACTCAACAGCATTTTATCATTTGTTTTATTTTAATATTTAGAGAAATGATCTGTTTGGTACTTGATTTGATACCATATGATGACATGCTTGACACTGAGATGCTCATTGGTAGAGAATTGATGATACTGTCACTTAAAATGTTTTCAGGCCAGATCAATGCCAGAATGCACAAAAGACCAATGTGCCAGTGATTAGACTACTCTGGATATCATGCCGATGAAGAGCAGCTTGCAGCAGAAACAATTAACTAGCCAGCAACACAAGAAATTCTATTGTAGCTATTATGTACAGTAATATTGGTAAAAGATCTTATTTCTTCTCCTATAAATCCTCACCAATGCCATCTATTCACAAAATATACTGTAATTATGCAGAATAACTATGTTATGTAAGAGATTTGTTCAAATAGTTCTGGTACTCTAGGAAAACTAGGACCATCTAAACATAGAATATCAAAAGCTGTTTTTTGTAGATGTTCCTCTGGAACCAAGTGTTTACTTTCTAAAATTATCAATCTACAAATGTATCAAGCATTAAAAATGCTCCTTTTTATATTATTATTAATGTTATTATTATGATGATGATTATTATTGTCTTAAGTTGTCATTTAACTCATTAGCCCTGACCAGCAAGTTGCAAAATTTGCATGCACTCACATCTGCTATATCTTTTTTAGCTTGTTGTCATTTTACAGTAACTCTTTTAATCATTGTTGAAATTTAGTGTTTCAAAGTGGACAAGTAACAATTTCTTATTGTTTGTGTTTATGTCACATTACTATTACTACTTCTGCTACTTCTTCTACCACTACTCCTACTACTAATACATCTACAAAAGAAAATAACATACATTTGTCGTACATTCTCTGCTTTTTATATGTCTTTGGGTATGGAGAATATTAAGCCTTTAGCTAACTAACAGTGTTAGCAGTGTGATTTATGATATTTTACACCTCATTTGCCTCTTTACACACCAGTGGGAAAAGTCATTACTTTTTATAGTGCACTGTTTTTGAGAAATGATCAGTTGCCTGGTAATCTCTCAAATTATGTAAAGATCATATTGTAGTGTTAGATGCCTCTAAGTCACCATAGAAATCACACATAATCTATTTTAAAACATGGTTATTTATGATCCTGTGTATGTGGCAATAGATACACATCTCCATGATATACAATGATATGACTTTTGTATACCAGTGTTATAAAAATAATGATCACTTAGAGATGAACATTGTTACCATGAAACAAGGGATAAAATAGATTCTTGCTTTTTGATACCACAATATTGTAATACATTTGACTTGACCATTATATCTGGACTATGGGGATATCCTGACTTTCGATTTTAACTATATGAAATCCCACCTTAATAATTGGCTAAAATATAAATTGTAGTGATTTTAAGCACTTGGAAAAGATCAGGAAAAAGTACAAATACTAACTTTTAACATAACTTAAAAACGAAATGTTTCTGCATCATACCCATTTGCTAGTTCTGCAGCTTCTGCAGCCAGACCCTCACTCTCTCATCCACATTATCTCACACTTTCTGAACATCTCCCTACCTTATCTGCCAACCACTTATGCTTCAGAGTCTAGCATCTTGTTCTCCTCTCTTCTTTCTCCTCTCTTTTTTCCTCATCCACATCTCCATAGACATGACATCTCCTAGCAAACCAAAACAGCCCCTCTTCTGGTGATGTCTTCTCCCCAAATTGAAGGATCGGTGTAGAGGATGTAACAAAAAGCACCATCATTTTGCCCTTAGATAGCCTTGTGTAAACTTCCACCAAAATGATGGATGATAAAAAGAGAGAAGAGAGAACAAGAAGTATGTGAGACACGTATATGGAGATGCTAGACATTTGAGAGCAAGGGAGAAAGTGAACGAAAATGAGAGTGTGAAAGAGTCTGAGAGAGCGTGAGAGAGAATGAGAGTATATGTGGGTGTCGAACAACAAATTGAATTTGTTGTCCGAAAACAAATGGGCCAAAAAAACGAACTGAAAAATGAATCCAAATCTTTTTTGGCCCATTTGCACATCTAAATATTTTTTGAAGGTTTAAATCAACAGTAAATTGCTTTATGCAAAAAAAAACATTTATTGTAGAATTCATTAAACTAAATGTTGAAACTATGCATTGCAGAGTTTCAGATTCTGCAATATATGAGGGGCGATCACCAGCATGTTCATAGCTTACTGCTTTAATGTAATGAAGGGTTGGATAATTTATGACCGCATTTAATGTGAATTCCAATACAGATAATTACATATGAATCAATTATGCTATAAGCCACACGTCTAGCAGCCTAAACTTTGAAAGGATCATGACTTTATTTCTAGATTACAATCCATCATTTCAGCTATTGTCTTGAGTATAGCAGTACCTGGAGAAATTTAGTAAGGTACAAAAAAGCCTATACATTGTAAGACAACATGCTGGAAGAGAGTTTTTACTAACCCCAATACTGTGTAAACTGCAAAGAATAGAACTAGGATATAAATGAGCTTAATTAGTTAATACAGTTATTCTCCCAAAGGACTACTACAGCATATCTGTTGTCATTTCTGATGCAGTTATGGTACCATATTATTATTTTCTGAAAATGAATAATTTTTAATAAATATATATATCTATATATATATATATATATCTTTATATATCTTGTACCCTGTGGGACCAAAGCTGTTTTAACACTTTGCGGTGCTTGTGTTCAGCTGTAACCCCCATTAAGGGGTTAATAGAATGTTCCACTTCTTTTGCAGTTTGTTTAGAAAACTGTATAGCACATGACTGTTCAGGCTCAAAGGCTTATATTCCAAATCCAACATTATATATTTTATCACAGATGGTAATTTTAATGTGAAAATTTTGCAATTAGTTTTATTATTTTCAGTTTTTACTTTGTTATTGTTAAGCAGTATTTGCAGTCTAAAAGTTAATATAAGATAGATTGTGATTATATATGTTTATTGGCTTTTAAATAATTTACAGAATCTGAAAAATAAATAATTGAACATTATTTTGAAACTCATTAAGCTATGAAACATAATTAATGTATACTACACAAATTTAGCATTAGCACTGATGATTAACTTGTTGTCTTGTTTTCTAAGTTTCTTTTGCTATGCTTGCAATTTTGGTTCTGGACCTGAACACTGGTACTGTTCCTTTATGATACATCATAGTGGGAAAAATATTTGTCACTTAGGGTTGTGCTGTGCAAATGATTGCTGGTATATGTCAAAAAATACGTGCTTCCCACAGACATAAACTTTTTACCCACTGGTTTACATGCTGAGCCATTTATGAAAGTTGAAATCATATCATTTGGAGAAATATCATATCTGACAAGATTGAGCTTCCAGAAGTATCAATCAAAAGACATAGGAAACTGCAATATCTTAATATTGCAGCAGGATATAAATATGAAATACATTTGCGTTGTATCCCTTCAGTCACATCGATATTGGTATTTAATTAATACTATTATTATGAAATGGTTTCCAGAGGATGTATTTAATTATAATGTTACTATATTGACAGTAATATCTTGACATGTTTTCCTTTCCTGAGAGTCTTTGAAATTCCCTTTGAGTACTTTAATTTTCAGATTTTGGATGGAGTGATTATTCTGGGTGAAGTGATGTCCTACTGGGCTGCAATATTTGTCTTCCTCGTTGTTTTTGATGGAACTTCTGTGTAGGTTCATTCTGAGGTGCAGCTTAAGGCCCGTTTCCCCAATGTAGCACCCTTTGTCACATGCTGAACATTGGATCATGTACACCACATTTGCAGATGTACATGAGTAAGAATCCTTGTTGTTGTGACTGGCTATATTATTGTCACATATATGTTGACAAAGTTTGCAGCGGGATTTGTTGCATCATACAGTGCCATTTTGTGTATGCTCCTGTTCTTGGGCCAGTTTGCTGCACACTAATCTTTTCCTCAGGTTAGGGGGTTGCTTAAATTCCAGTATCGGGGGCTGAGGGAATATTTTTTCAGTATGGGGTCCTCTGAGAGTACTGACTGTAGGGCTTTAATAATTTTGCGTATCTCCTCAAGGGTTGGGTTGTAGGTAACCACTGGAGGGATCCTGCTTGTGTTATCCTTTTTTGTACTCAAGAAGCCTTTCCCTTGGTGTTTTTTTTTAGATATAGTTTTTTCCTTGTAGCCCTTCCTCTGAAATGACTCTGCCAGCACGCCTAGGTGTTATCTAATAGCTTTACTGTAAATGACACCTTGTTTTGTGTGATTGGGATGAAAGCTTGAATTGTAAAGGTAGTTGTACCTGTCATGACCAGAAGTGTGTCGACACACCTCCTAATTATTAATATTTGATAACTTATGTAATGATGTTAAGCTGCAATCATTATTAACAGGTGTATAAAATCAAGCACATAGGCATGCCATCTCCATAGACATTGGCTGTAGACATTGGGCCCCAATTGGTTGATGCCAGAGCAGGACCCTGCAGGCGACCGATAGGCTCACTCGCACGGCCTTTTTAACTCCTGACGGAGAACCTATGGATTTCTGCTCCCATTAACCCCTGCGATGCTGCGAAGATAACGGGAGCGGAAATTCATAGGTTCGCCGTCAGGGGTTAACTTGGCCGGCAGAGACCACTGGTCTCCCTGCTATAACAGGTCTGTACAAGCGACTTTATTGGTCGTTTGTACGGACTTTTAATGGTTGTAGCAGGGAGACCAGTGGTCTCTGTCGGCCAAGTTGCTGGGCCAGGATTTTAAAAGTCTGTACGAGCGACCCTATTGGTTGCTAGGAGGGGCTCGTCTGCCATCAACCAATGACTATGAACCCAGCAATTCCAGCAAAAGATGAGTAGATCATTGAGATGTACGATGGATCGGAATCCTTTGGCACTGAGGTGTGCCATGACCAGCTTCATCAGCTTGGTGAAACACCAAAGTGCCAAACTCAGGTCGAATGGTAGGCAGGTGAATTGATAATCCTGTCCTTTCCATTGAAATCTTAGGAATTGTCGGCACATCTGTGCAATCGGGATAGACATGTAGGCGTTTTTATCCATTTATCACTGGTCTGAACTCTCCTGTCTTCTAGACAAATACTTTTGGTCCCTTGAAAAGGAAGCAGTACAGAGCCAAAATTATGACAATTGTGTCACTGATTAAATATTTATGGATCGGACTGTATATTGAATCCTACAGATTCAATAAAAGTATGCACAAAGGATATTGTATTTAAAAAACATTTTCATTTGAACCAACATAGATTTTAGTAGTTTCATAAGACAAAATAACATTCAAAATATAATATTTGGAAATGTTTTAATTTTAGACTTCATATCTTGTCCCATGATGCAAGTCAGCTACCAGAGAAAAGCTGAACCTTTGATTACACAAAAAAATGAGTTTTCCTCTTGGGGGAAACTTTGTCCAGACCTTTGGCACTCAAAGGATTGATGGAGATCATGTAGAAGACATTCAGGGTGGAAGAAGAGAATGTTGATTTTAGTTTTACTTTAATAGAGCTTGTTAAACTCTATGTGGTTTGTGCAATCTCAGCATTTAGCACATGGATGCAAAAAGAATACATTTAAAACAAAAACGGCTAGTTGTAGGGTGTTTTAATAGCTTTGATCTCTAATTGGTATTTTTTAATTTAAATATGTATTGAAATCAAAATGCGAATTGTATTGGATATTGTTATTTTCATATATTTACATAAAACAACTTATACTGTTTGTTTCATAAACCGAATGATAATATTTAGTTGCAATTTGTTTCATTGAGATTTTGTTTTGCGATTTCGTTACTGATATTATGCAAAAGAATGCCTTTGGGAAATGGGAAAAGGATGGCTAGGATTATACATATTAAATGATTCTGTCTTTTCTCTGGATGCTGTAATCTTAAAGCCTTAGGTCACATTCTTGTAACTATGATAGTTTTAAACAATTTAAAGTCAATTTACCAAAGCTAGCTTTTTTCTAGAATTCTACATTTATATGCTCTTTGTTATACTCTAGTGATATCATTGTAGTTCCTGTTGGTTTAACAATTAAGATTTATAGAGTTTTTAGGAGCCAGAAGTAGTGTTTAAATATGAGAAATGAGTGCTATTTGAACATACTAGCTTTCATTATATTTTTGTATTTATTCCTATAAGGTTATGAAGACTTATGTCTGACATAATTTTTCAAATGAAAACATATTTGTCAAGTCTCTATTAATTTTATAACACATGCAATAAAATACATTGTGAATCAAAACTACTATTGCTTGTTCACTATTGTTGACTAGAACATATACTGCTACAAATAACATGTCATATAATGCTGCTGATTAGATACAGGGCATCACTGTTGTCACATTCATGAAAAGTTGAAAATTTGATGAAGTTGATGGGGAATAACTGCCACAGGACTGTAATTTTTTGGACATTACTTGAAGCCTTTTTTGTGTTCTTCCACATACAAGTAAGGGTTTCTATAGTAAAATAGACTATTGGCAGCAATAACACAAATGGCTAGATCATGTGTCTTGTTCAATGTAAATGTGCCTTACATTTTTCAGGGATCTTTCCCTTAAATTACAAGTGAGTAAAAAATATGTGATCACTATAGGTGCTCAACATAGTGAGAGTGTGGTTACCCTGCCTCAGCCCCTGTCCAACTCAGCTACTGCGCAATAACTCCTGAATTCCATCATTTGGCACTCTGGGTCATTACAGTTGGCTGAGCTGCTCTTGCATTTGTATACCACAAGGGTGTGAAAAACACTTGAGTCCATGTTCAAAAGATTTCAAGAGTAAACTCACAAGGGACAGTGAATATCACCAATTCCTTCACCTCGTGTGTGGGGAGCTCATAATCAGCATGGAATTGAGTTGTCATCTTGTCATCCAAAAATAATGTTAAAAAGCACAGACAAAAATATCCACAAAAATCTACTTTGTAGTTTGAAAATGGCTGCCTGGTTATCTACGGATGTGAATATACACTCCTGTGCAGCAAATGATTGGAGGGTGCATCTCAATTTCCACTGGCTATAATATAAATACTGTGCTATATGATTCTAATTGAATTTAAAACTAAACTGAAGAAGTTAAGCGGTCAGTTGAGCTAGGCATTAACTAGACTGACCAGACTCAACTGAGTGTTAGGATGTCCTCGCATGCTGAAACATTCACTAAACAACTTCTACAGTGACTCAATGTCTTAGGGGAGATATGAACAGCATCCTATTCACCCCCTCATGTCATCTGACTCTTTATGGCAGTGCAAATGACATATGTTCCTCCATAATCTTTCATTAGTTCATGGCGCCATATCCTCCATTCATTACTCTTGTTTAACAAAGACAGGGTCTAGTAAATTGGGCTAAGATAACAGAACTAGAACATATGCAATGACTATTATGCAGCTGCTTGAAAACATAAAACTATTATGTAAAAAAAAAACTACTTAAAAAGACAAAGCAGAATAATGTTTTTGAAAATGTATTTTATTAATACGAATTCCACTTTAAGTATTAACACCATGTTAAGAGGACTTGCATGCCATCTCACCTTGAGTAGTTAAGGTGACATTTGCAAGCATTTACAACATGGGGTCAAATCAATCCTGAAGTATTCAACTTGCTTCAACCATTCTGTCAATTATTATTTTATGAAAGTGCAAATGTAAGTTGGCAGTAGTGAGGGAGTTGCTCTTTAGTCCAATTGATTCAGCTTTGCTTTTGTATGTTTGAATTTTCTATGCATGCTCTAAACTCTTTTAATGTTAGTAAAATACTCCATATACCAGATACTGAGCTTTCTGTAATTAGTCTCTAAAGCACAGAATGTAAACTCTCACAATCCACAGAAAATAAAAATAAAGTAAATAATACCAATTAATACAAAAACACCCCACAAGATATGCAGCCACCAAAAATGCCCTTTCGATATTTGAGGCAAATATTTATATTAAGTAGCTCATTGTTAAGAGAAAATACAATTATATTGCACTGATCTGGTAAAGTAGTTATCTTTACCATATATGAACTTCTTCTTTGAGTCCTATATTCTTTTTTGAGAGTAACTTATGAATTTACATCTTGCAACGTTAATACATTTTAATTTTACTAAAATTATATCTAAGAGGGTTTCAGCTAAATGGTTGCTCATACACCTTTAATTCTCTAAGAATCCACTTTCCTGTATGGTATTTAGATAATGTTACATATTCTAGACCCTCCTAAGGAATAATAAAAAAAATAAAATTTTCTTCTAATAACAGAATTCCATATTTTGAAAACAAATGCAACTAATTTAAAAGGCTTCATCTGATTCTACAACCAAACAAAGTTAGTGAAATAACATTTACTTTCAAGACAAAAATTGAACACTTCATATCTGAAAATTATAATTTATATTCTTTTATACTAGTAGAACCAGTTACTAAATGATGACCTAGTTGATAAAACTATTGTGTTGTTGCAAATGGCAACATTTGAATAACTGTTTTCCAAGAATACCAAGATAAACATTTGAGGAATGATTTACAGAACCATACAAGTCATTAGAGTGTCATAACAGAAATATGTTATGCAAATCGTATTTAGAACAGGTGTTTAATGTACTATAAAAAAAGAAATTCACCAGCTCAAAGGAGATATAATACATAGATGCCAGCTTACTCATGATGTGATGGCATGGTCATGTCTACTATGCAAGAGACTCACAAAATACTCTCTAGTTTGTAAAACCTTTCTCATGTGAACATTAAAAGCATTGTGTATACCTATGTAAAAGTAATACATTGTACTAGCATTGTAGCCAAAGAAGAAGGAAGACCCCAAATCTTTGAGCAATGGCCTATGTTGTCCTGATTGACTAATCTTGCCGATTGGACTAATGCTGCTTGTTGGTGCCAACAGGTGTAGCTGATCGCTACTCCATACACTTGTGGTTCAACCATCAGCTAGCAGATATAGAAAGTTATTACATAAGTGTTGACATGACTGCTCACTGCCTTCTGTTCACATGCAACATGGCAGTCAGTAAATAGGAACGGCAGCATACGGGAGTATTGCCTTCTACGTCAGTGGTAAGTGTATTTTAAAGCAGTCAAGACAAAAGATTGCAGGTCTTGCCAGGGCCTTTTAATCAAATTGGAACAGTTTTGATATGGAGGCACACTACTAAATGAAGTTATTGCAACGTAATTGAGAAGCGCTAAACCTCAAAAGAACAGTCTAACTTATTGTTATTTTAATTTCAATTATATAGCAATATATAACAATGAGTTGTTTACGCTGAACACATGCTTTTTAACTAATGTCCCTCTGTTGAATTTGTGCATTAAATTATCTGGCTTCTACTGCTGACAAGAACCAGTCAAAAATTACTTCACAATGTGCAGGAATCCAGATTTAAATATCCAGTCTTATTTACTTGTGGTGTCATGTACAGCAATGTGTCATCAAACAATTCACAGACTATTTGAACAAATAGATTTATGCACCGTAAAGTCCTTACTTATATGAAAGTTTGATTTTGTCCCACACATATTGTGTAGTTTTGCACTATAGTTGATTTTTTTATGCTTTCAGTTTTATTTCATTGAAATATCATCTATTCCTGTTTATCTTTCATTAACAGCAGGAAAGAAATATTTTAGATTTTTTTCCAAATAATACAGCCCATTTGATAGATTGTGAGTACTGAGTGTAGTACAGTTTGCAGACAGGTAACTATGACTTTTTTGTTATTAGTTTTATATCAGTTTAGTAGCAAGATAGTTCTGAAGAATTAGACTAGGACAAAGTCTTTTTCTGGTTTAATAATCAATATTGTCCTCTTGTGAAGGGAGAGGTTATTTTGGTACACCTCACTAATTGTGATTTTATAGGGTTGCGTGTGGTTTAAAGATCTAATAATTTTCAATAGTAAATCCATCCAGGTCTGAAGATGTCCCATAATGGGAATTTTTATGGGACCGAGTAATTTCAAGGATTTCTAATTTCATTTTGTGGGTCTTTGAGTTGGTGGTAACTGAGAAAGCTTGGCCTCGTCTAAGAACTAAATTCTCTTTGCAGGCCCGTTGTTTGGAGGCTCCTTGCCTGAGGGTGTTGTCCCATACACATTTTGCGGTTTTATACTGAACATTAATTTCAAATACAGTTCTATTGCAGTGAAATGTCAGAATGTTCACTACAAATTTCACATTTTGTTTATTGATTTTTCAATCTATATAACATAAAGAATTTTGATCCCTGTTGCTGTTCCATTACAGAAAATAAACATTTTAACAAATATATTTGAGGGTGATTGTTCTGTATTACAACTGCTTGCAGGTATGTAATTGCTGAACTTAAAAAGTATCAGCAAAATAAGTTTTTTTCAACAATAACACATCTTTATGAACTCTTTACACTTTAATTTTTAAAAGAATATATAAGCACTTCAGATTGCCTTCATAAATAAAATGTTCCTAGTTTTAAACTATACTATACTATAGTATAAAACTATACTACTTAATAGTCTGTAATATTAATATATTTATTTTACCATATTGTCCCTTGGGGAAAACAAATGGTGAGGGGTCTTACTTACATTGGAAGTAAAAAAATAAAGTTCCATCAAAATGTATTTGTGGCAGAAGATTTGTTGAGGTGCATTGTTTTTGACCAGATAAAAAAAAGATTATCATGGAATATAACAAGAGGGGAGTTGAGGATGCAATGCACATTTTTAGGATCTGCCCAGATTTTTTTCACACATTTATTTTTTAAAAACTAATCCAACAATCCAATAATGAGATGACTTATTTTTAAATCTTTGGACATTTCTAGTTATCCCATAAGCTTACCAGCTTTCTTTAATCATCAGTAAAGACTCATTTAATGCATGCCTTAAGAAAACAACTAAACGATCCTTATATGAAAAGTAAGATTTACACAATCGTTATCCTAAATGTTTGCATAAAAAACTATATTACCATTTCACCAAATACATTGTTGACCACTCTTCTGACAATACAGGTGTCGGCAGTGTCCATACTCACTGTTGGATCCTTGCTTTGTACAATAAGAATCCAACAGAGTGTTGTTGAAGAAATAATTATCGAACTGTTTTATGGCAAATAACACCATAGCAACCAATGAAATGTTCATCCTGATTGGACTAATCCATTGGTTGGCAAGGTGGCAAGACCAAAAGTTACTCCTTTTCTACTTACTTATCTCTCATTGCAAACATTGCAATTCACAGTGGGGTTTTAATCAGGCTTTCCAAAACTAATTAGTACAATGTAATGGAATTTCCCACACCAGAATCTGGGGCATATTGTTCTTCGCTATACTTACTAGAATAAGCTAGAGATGTTCTTTACGTACAATGAGGGGCCTCATAAATATGAGCAATAGGCAGGAAATATTTTGAAGCCCTGCATAATCCTCATCCACTGTTGAAGGCCAGTTCCAACCGAGTGTAGCACAATGCAAAGTCTCCTTTCACAAGGCAAAATGAGCAGATTCATGTGCACTTCATAACGTACCAATAAATAAAAACTAGGGTCAACATTGTCTTGTACAATTTCAAGCCCTATTAAAACATTATAAAATCAGTGTTTATAATTTTAGGCGATAACAAAATACTCTGTTCTGTCTAACTTCTTGCCTTCTATAATTGAAATATACCATTGGCTGTATTCAGACAGTGCAGGCATAGATACATAATGCTTAGTTAGTACATCCATTTAAATCTCAACGCACGGCAATCAAATATGGCTTTGGAACAATTTGGGCAGAGATTTTGGTTTATATTTTCAGAAGCTCGGCAATAAACCATACAGAGAAAATGCCAGGACATTAAAAACTCAAAGGGTTACCCAACATGACTGTTATGCAGATCAGACCAAAGTTATGATGAAAACTGTTAGGAGCCTCAAGATAATACCCTAGACAA
This sequence comes from Spea multiplicata, assembly GCA_009364415.1. Lineage (NCBI taxonomy): Eukaryota > Metazoa > Chordata > Amphibia > Anura > Pelobatidae > Spea > Spea multiplicata. Next base: position 29,439,294 of record VKOC01000005.1, on the reverse strand, counting down.
GCTTGGAATACTAAAGTGAATGAGGAATAATTGACTTGTTATGTAGCCAGTGATTAAAAAGCAAGATTCCAATAAGCACATTTAGTCATCACATAACTATGTCTTCATATAATTTTAATATAATTGTATCCAATAGTATTTCATTTCTAAAACATTGTCAGGGTTGGTCTGAATGTGTGCATTCTTTCTTGTTGTCTCTTGTCTGGATGTGTTGCAGTTCTCTTTAGCTACAAGTTAGCAAAAATCCATTTAACAATTGTTACAGAATTGCACATAAGAAGTATTTTACTCATTACTGAGTGTGCTGTTTCCAAATGTGTTTGTAGGTTTTTGTATTATTAGGCCATTTGGATTGGGCTTGCCTCTCAGCCTTAATTTTTTCCCAGTCCCCTACTGACATAAAAAAACCTGCTTTATACCATAAAATTAATGATAATTTTTCAAGAAAATTCAAGATTTTTATGGTCACATTGAAATCTCTCTTGAGTAGCAATGCTGTCTCAGCTCCAACCCAATAGTCTTTAAAAAAAACTCAGAATGGAGGTAAAAAGATGAGTATGCTTTTGTCTTTATTTTATTTCTTCATTTCTTCATTCTCATTTGCAATAATGTAGAATATTTCATCTGAACAGTTTGAATTGTATAGTTCTAGCACAATGACAAAACACATCACTGTTCCTATCAGTTAGCACGTAAAAAAAATTGCACTGTATCCAAAGTTCTCTATGCAGTTCTAGGATGTGTCATATTAAGTTTCACGCTGTGCTCCAATTATTTGCATTCCACATAATTAATAACATTAATTCAATATTTTTTTTTAAATAAAACCACATATATAATTAATTAATTAATAATTCAAACAAATCAGAATATAATTAATTCATTTTCTATATTTTAAATGCATATTAATAAATACATAGTACAGAAACCATTATCAACAGATGTCATTAGCACTAGCTTCAAAGAGCATATATGTACACCAAGTATGCCACCTCAATAAAGTAATTAATATAAACTGAATAAAAATAAGTAACATTTTTATTTTGACGCATTAAATTATATTTTAGGTTTCAAAAAGAATACATTAAGTAACCAGTTGTATATTTTTTTTTCTTACATAACTTCTTTACAAAATCACAATTTAATTCTTGCAAAATGCATCTTGAAAGGTCAATGTTACAGTTGAAAGAACATTCATGACGTTAGGTACATAGACGTTTTAACAAGAACTTGATAATCTGACTTGAACAGACTCGCTGCAAGATATTTCTCACCACATGAAGGCAACAAAGTATTGTTAATAAGAACTTTTTAAAAGGATATACATTTTATCAAAAAAATGCAAGAAAGCTTAAGGGTAGCCAAAAATTAGACTATGGATATTTACAGCTAAAAAACATTTTATATGTAACATCCATTGTTGTTATGTAAATTTAACATACCAATAAATATAAAGGCAATAGATTTTTAATATAAAAATTTCATAATTAGTCACAGAATCGTAGCAACAATAGTTACACTTCTGTTGACATATTATATATCCATTTTATTAAAAATTGACTTGGCAGTCTATTACATATCACAAAAATCTAAATGCTTATAAAAGTAATAATAATAATTTTTAAGGCACTAAAATAAATCATGTGAAGTAAATGCTACCACATATAGCAATTAGTGTATAATCTAAACTGCTGAATGATTGTGTAAAAATTATTCAGCCATTGAAGGTTTATGTAGAAAAAGTCAGCTTAAGGCTTGATGTTGCACCACACCAGGCATTATTTTGAATAAATCTATTTCAAGCAAGATAAGCTTCTATGGCAACACAAAATCAGCCCAAAATATTACATTTTAAAACAGAACTTGTGTTCTGTGTGCTGTTCTGTTTGTACATCATATGGCTTAGTGAGCTCTAATTGTTTAACTTTTCTGTTTTAATTTATTTGTATTCTAAGTGCTACTTTTTCAATTGGATGAGACCAGTTTTATTACACTTAACCAAAAACCGGCCTTAATTACATTAAGAATAATTTACTGATTTAATAATTTACACATTTGTTGCAAACACGTTGTACAGTGGTTCATTTATTTTGAATCATTGATTAAAAAAAATAAATAACAACGACAAAGCACAGTAGCACAGGTACTCACCTTAAGGAACAACCTGTGAAAGTTTCATAGTTTAATTAGATTACAAGATTAGTTTTCCACAAATGTAAGGATGTATACAGCTTCTAAGACACATTAGGGGTTGTATAAGCTTTCATTACCTTTCATTCATTTTACCTGTGGTACCATCATACTTTAAGAAACCATCATGATTGTCCTTGTGTCACTTCACGCATGAAACCAAATTGCAACTGAAGCTTCACAGTTCATTGGAAATCACTGTGAAGCTGTATAACCAGTAAAGCTTATCACCCTATGCTGAATGCTTCTGACTGTAATACCCATACAAAAAAGGTTGAGTAAAATATTTGACTTTTCATTTCACAGTTGACAAATACCATGTAATGTGTTGAAAATGAGTACTTGGCTTCTGATTTACACAAAGGCAAATGTTTATGCTTAGTATTATATAAAGAAGTAAGCCTGTCCGGCTGATCTGCAACTGATTGAGCATTATCTAGGTCCTTAGGGCATGCCTGCAAATTCTGCTTTTGTATTTCAAGACCTGCAGAATGTCAGTTTTAATAAGTAAAGGATTTGAGTTCTATTGTATATCACAAAGGGCCAGTGTGACGTTATTTACTAGCATGCTTTTTATTTTATTGATGGTTTTGAATGGTATGCTCAAGGGCAGTAGAAAATAATCCATGTCTGCGAGAGTGTCCAGTGGGACAGTTCTACTAATTATCTTCTGTAGATTGTGTGCTCAATAGTTTAATGAATTACACGTATAAGGCTTCTGGTATCAAAAGAGTCTCAAAGCTGTCACACTAGTGAACCGAAAGGTCTTATTAAAATAAGAAATGTAGAATTTCTCTATCTCTTTTGTGAAACTCAACAAGCATTATGAAATTGTGAATTGAAATGATAAATTAGTTATATGTATACTAAAATATGTTACAAAGTATTACTTTTAGCTATAATATTTATTGTCAGTGCAATATGATTTTTAAATGTGGGTTTATTAAGCTAATTCAATTGCTAACTTGATAATTACAATTAAAATTTGATTTGAGCTAAATGTTCATATATGATGTTCTTGATATCTGTCACAACCCTGGGTTGAAAAGTGCTGTTTAATAATCAGGGTTTGTGATAGTTATGTATATCTATCTGTCTTCTGTGCCTTTGTTCTCCCTTGTGTGCCGCCCCTGTCTATGTTCCACATGCCCTGCCCACATACTTTAACCCCTCGTATCCCAGACACCATCAGCCCCCCACCTACCGCACCATTTACCTTGCTATTAACCCACCTGGGGTGGGGTACGGAGCAAGATCAATTCAGGGGAAAAGCCTCCCCTGGATGCCTGGTCGCCGGGGCTTCCGGAGGGGTGGAAAACTGCCGTCGCGGCTGCCAAACGCATGCCGGCTATCTCGCGGTTCGTCCCGGGGAAACTTTAAACTGTTGCCCCCTTGGCACCCCTAAGATCGCCGCCACTACGTCGGGATCCCCCCGAGAACGATGACCAAAGTATACATACATCAGTAGCCTAAGCGTGGTGCTGGACTGTCTGGGCAGGGCGGAAAGATGTGTCCTGATTTATGACCTTTTTAGCACCTAACCTGTATATAAGCCTGTGTGTTTCCCAATAAAGTGTGTCACTTCCTTGGACATTAGTCTTGTCTAATGCTTCAGGGGCTTGCTGGATCACTCACTGTCCTTCTCAGGACAGTTACAGCACTGGATCCGGCTACGCTTTGGCGTACAGTTCTAACCCTTGTGGTTTCAGGGGGACGCAACAAAGAATCGACGGGTGTACCCAGCTGGGGTACTCGAGGCCCATCACATTTGGTGGCAGCGGTGGGATGCTTCCTCAGCACCGGGACATCCAAACCACCACCGGGACTACATTCCAGTGAATGGAGCATCGTTATGAGGGCTTGAAGAAGCAGACACTGAAAGACTTAATGAAAGCCCGTGGACAGACGGCCAGCAACAAGTCAAAGGCTACCTTGATTGCGGGGCTAATGGAGGGAGAACGGAACAGCCTCGCCTCATCGGAGGGCACTGAAACTTCAGAGCTCCGGCGAGAAATCCGGTGGCATATCGGCCTCCTGGGATCAGAACCGCAACAGGCACTCATCGCCCAGATAGTCAGCGAGGCCACCCAGCTTCGCATCACAGAGCCCTTATTGGATGTTTTAGTCCAGGGCGCAGGAGTGTAAGAACGTACACAGTGATAGACACACACTTCACAAATGAGACAAAAGCTGAATGTTTGAATATAGGTATATTAAACAAAGCAGATACATCTCACCATAAGCAGCAGAGTAGGGGCATATCAAGTATACAGACTGCTGGGGAGTACAAAGTTAGAAGAGTCCAGGTAAGAATCCTAAAAGGTTTGGAATGGGTAACAAACAAAAGGGGTAAATCCAATAGACAGTCCAGGTCAAAAAGGTAACAGGCAGGCAAAATGGTAACTCCAAGAGACATGTCCATAGTCATGCATGAACTATAGCTCCAAAATAATTTAATAAACTCACACCTCTGTTACTGAAAGGCAGGGATCTAAAGCCTGTTGATAAGGTCAGGTGTGAAGGAGCCCTTCCTAACAATAAAGGATAATGGAAAAGCCCATTGCTGCATGGCAAACCTGTGTACGTGGCGTTAAGGCTCGTCTGGTTTGTAAAGTGGTTGGGGACGAGTCTTGGTAAATCAGAATCAGATGAGTTTCCCATTTTATCGGTTCCATATCCCTATATTGTTGCAAAATAGCTGCCTTAGTCGGATAGTCTTGTAAGCGATAAATAATATCCCTGGGTGGGAGTGCCTCTATGGGTTTTTGATGGAGAGCTCAATGTGCTCTATCAAATAATATTGGAGCATCTGTTGGGCGCTGCAGAATCCTATTAAAGATAGATTTTAGAGTTGTGATAATTCTCCATGTGATTTACCGATTCTGGGACCCCTCTAACCCGTAAACTATTTGGTCAACCGCAATTATCTAAATCTTCTATTTTCTGAGTGAGTTGAGACAAGACATCCACTTGACAAAGCATTTGTGTAGAAAGAGTATCAACAGTTTTACATACTTATGCGTGTATGTCTTCGAGTTGTGCCACGCGGTTTACAATATGGCGGAGGTCCGATCAAATTTCTGTAAGACTTGCGCGGATCTCGTGAGTCACTTATTCAATGATCGTAATCATATCCTCTTTGATGGGTAAAACTCCAATCTTTTCCTGCCATGTTTGGTCCGACAGGAGCCATCTGGAATGTCTTCCTCTGTGATGATATTAGAGAGGCCGGCAGGTGGGAAAGCAGTGCAATGGAAGGCGTCCTGGGAATCTTGATCCAAAATCCCATGAAAGTACGAACGTACTGAGGTAGATGGAACTTTCTCCTTAATCCCAGAGTGTTTGGATCTACTGGGAGTCTTGCTGTTCTTGCCCATGTTGATTGAAAATGTTTAAAAAAAAAAACCTTATTGTCAGGCGAGGTGCATGGGTGCTCAGGACTTATGCGGCCATCTTGGTTGCTGGTTAGCCACGCCCCCTAATTTTATGGTTCTTGCTGTGCTCCCATTCCTCAGGACATCAAAGATAATCTGACAAAAGGGGGTGATGGCCTCTCCCTTGGCTAGTAGGGCATCTTATTTATTTATATTATATAAGGGATTAATATTTGATGTATGATTTGTAGTTTCAGAGGAGTTTTCACTCAACTTCATACCCTCATCAGAAATTTGAAAAATGTCAAGGTATAGGTACTTGCGAACAATTACATTTTAGTGAATATGAGTTGTTTTAGTATGTAAGGGCATGCAACTCAGCAAAGTTAAGCCTTAACTGGACTGACTACTTGACATCTTAGTGAACAGAACCATTTGAGTTTTTCCATGACTTGACATTAATGAAAGAAGAGTATAGTCAACCGGAAAAGACATAGAAAATACCAGGTTTTATGGAATTTATAATTGCAGTTAGCATTTATTTTAGTTGCCTGTTAAATATAATTTTACTCATATTACTGAATATAAAATAAGGGCTTTTCCATTACAAATATGACACATAGACCCTAGATGACAAATCAGCATAACACATATAAAATCCATCTCCTTTGGAATTTGTGGCATGAATGATTATGTTCATATAGTGATTATTTAGTGTTAAGTTTAAGAAGGTTATAAGCTCCCTCTGGTGATAGTTTTTAGACATATGTTAACAAATTATGTAAATTCTGGTGAGAGACGCCACGAGCAGGGAGCCAAGGAGCCATCATTATAAACAGTTTTACAGCAGATCAAGGAAGCCTAAATGGAGTACTGAATACCACAGGTTTACTTCTGATGAGGAACCAACTGTGCGTTTAAAGCATTTTTTAAGTGTTTATACATTACTTTCTTCTATTTTCTTCATGTTCTGCAGCTCTGGGGATTAATACTGATGCTACATATGTCTTTTATCTCACCATTTAGTGAATACCCACTGAGCAAATGAAGATAAGATCATGTTTTCTTGTCTCTGTGTGAGCTTTCAGTTAGAAAGCAAAGAGGTACATATTTGCACATTTAATTAAAAAAATCTTAACTCAGCAATGGAAAAATAAAAAATAAATGCTGTAAAAACATGTATAAATAATAAATAATAATAATAGGTTAAGAGTTAACATAAAGCCAAAAATGATTCAGTATTTTAAGTTTTTGAGACCACACTCAACCAGGTGTTGATCACCTAGGGTTGTGCAACCAAACACCAGAGCCCAGATATGGCAGCGGATGAAGTCCAGAATGAAGTGAAGTTATATCCTGCAGGCACCCTGGAGCAGGCATGAAACATATCACAGGAATCACGTGCAGGATGCTGCAGGCTGGGAGTATGGAAGCTAAGCAAAAGATATTGCAGAAACATAACAAGCAAAGGAACAGGGAGACCAGGCACGAAACATAACCAGACAAGATATACACGTTACATGGCACTACAGTGAACCAGACAAGGAATAAACATTACTAGACAAGATATACATGATACAGGGCACAACAAAGGACAGGGAACAAGGCAAGGAACACAGGGGAAGGAGTGAGGAGCCGGAACCCTCGGACGCTTCTCCTTTAAGCAAGGATAGGACATATTAACTGGGACATGGGGAGAGGAGAGAGGAACCAGAATCCTCAGATGATACAAGGAAGAAGGGCAAAGGTACATAAGAGACAGACAAACATGAATACAGAAACTAGCCTAAGACTGATTAATAACAATTGGAGATTCCGTCACATGATATGGCCATATTATGCTTAGCCCACCACTACGCCACAGTACTCCAATGACGGTGGGTCCTAACGCTAATCCCTGCTGACAGTGGTACAAAACAAACATGTAAACCAAACACATAGCACTGAGACATACCTTTAGACTGAAGACTGAGACAAACCGAACAGATGGGTGGGGTACAACTTATAAAGGAAACAGAGCAGAAGCAAAGAGCTGAAGCAGAAGCAAGGAATGGAAGATCAGAACAGAGCAAAAGGAAATCCAGGAATGGATCGAAGCAAAACAGGGAAACTAAAGCAAGAATGAGATATGAAGCTCTGCAGCCTGGGTAGGACGTGACACTATTATTTCCAATATTTCACAGGTTTCCTTTAAGATAGGCAATGGCAACAGGGGTAAAACAACCTTACAAGTATCCAGATTGCAAATCATATTATGTATTCACCAGTCAGATGTCTTGATTAAACAGTGTCTTGATTAAACAATGTTTATTAGGAACACTTAATAAACTACAGATTCAAACTGGGTGAAGAAACATTTATACACAAGTAAGCATTTTTCTACAAGCAAAATCTACTTTGTAATATATTTGAATTTCTCTATTATGTCTATTGTATCTTATTTAGTGAACATACTGTATTATTTCCCAATATTATCACAAACAAATATGAATCCCCAAAGAGACCAGACCCCCCAAATCAGATGAAAACAAAGCAAAAAGCTCATAATTTTCATCTGAAAGTCATGAGTCCACAATTACTCACATTCTCGTTGTCTGTAACATTCTGGCCTCTTGGAGTACCTTTGCAAAAGACTCTCCACATTCCGTTAATTGAGGGAGAGGGTTTGCACAGGGGCTCCAGCCTTTTGCAAAAGAGCTCCAAGAGACCTGTTGAATGTAGCTGATAACAGGGTGAACCAGACAAAGAAAGAGGATAGAAGAACAAGAGAAGAATCAGAGCTGTGGAAAAGGAGACATGGGCATGTAAGCTATCAGTCGGAGAAGATACGGAGACATAGAAAGAGAGTGTGAGAAGGAGTGAGAGCATGAGAGCAATGAAAGAAGCAAACATTCCAAGCTCTCTGCTTCGTTTTCGTTTCGGGTTTTGTCTGTGGAGATGCGGATGAAAATAGCAGAAAGAAGATGCAAAAATATGATGCAGAAGATGCAGAAGACAAAGTGGTCCGCAGAAGGGGAAGTGATTGGCATAGAAGGTAGGGAGACATTTAGAAGCCAACAGTATTTTTTCATGAATTAAAAAAACAAAAACTAATTTCCAGCCCTAAAAATTAGCAGGGAATGAAATTCATTGCCCAAAAATGATTGGGCCAAAAATGAACTGAAAAATGTGTCCTTTTTGGGTCATTTGCACATGCCCAATAGATAGCTCTCATGCCAATCTATAAAATTGTTTCCCCTTACTATGTAATCAAACTCAGATCAATAAAGATATAAAGATATGAACATGATATTTTCCTATTCAATAATATAAGTCAATTCTTTAGAGGGCTCTTAACCGTAGGATTTATTTTCAATGTAGTAGGAAAACAGGGTAACCTTATTAACAAAGAATCATATATTAGAAACACACAATAGCACAAGAATAATATTATTAGATTCTATTATAGTAAGAAAATGGGAAATTATCTTTTGTTGGTATCATTTAGTAGCGTATAACTGCCCGCCACAGAAAAACAATTGCAATTCACATTTCACATAATTGATAGAAATGTTTGTGTTGGAAAAATCTAATCTAACAATCTCAATGGCAATTCAGTGGTGTGTAGTCCTTAAGAAAAATCTTAGTTATGATGCGTAACAGTAAACATGGAGTTCTGTTAAAAGAATTAAAATAGTTGAAATTCATGTAGGTAAAGAGGATTAAATTACCTGTGCCTATTATAAAAATATATTTATGTTCCAAATAAATAAGAGCATACCAGTGTAAACAGAGACAGGGATATTCATACCTTAAGCAATGTATGCCTAAAATTTGGCATTTTGGGATTTTCTGTTTGTTAGATCAGTAAGACGTTGTGTTAATACAAACATCAGTGTTAAACAGCTGGTGGGTGGATAGGATTGCCATCTGCAAAAAACTTGTTAATGAGAGTATGACACTAAGACTTGACACATACAATGGCATACACTGAAAACATACTGTGGTTGTAATGAATAGACGTGTCCAATCAGATTTGACTTTATTTTTAACCCCTTAATGACAAGGCTGTTTCTTACTTGCAGACAAAAGCTGTTTGCTGTTTAGCTGTAATTATCTTCATTCTCATTTAGTGCACCCACACACATTATATATTAGGCAAGCAGGGCTTTCTTTAGATACTATTATACCATTATAAAATATGGTGATTTTTTTTAAAAAATGACTTTTTTTCTCACATTTTCCTTCAGATATGAATTTACCATTCCTGGTGTATGTGAAATAACGCCTCAATGTGTTCTCAGTAACATCTCCTGAGTTCAGTGATACCCCTAAATGCATGAGTTTGTTAGGTTATTTGGGAGGTAAAAGTTCACCTTTGTGAGGTGTGCATTTTTTGGAAGTTGGGCATCTGTTCAGTCTGCGCCTATGTCCTTATTGTCATGTCCTATATTTGAGACATCTTTGAAGCCGTCTAATTCAATTTACATTTTTTTAAACTAGGCACCGCATGGGCATCGAGGGAGCTTGAGAGTTCTGAGGAGGGTCTAGATAGACCCTCTGTGTGCTCATTGGTGTGTCAGTTGGCGCTGCCACTACAATGCCACTCACTAACAGAGTTTGTGGCTGCTCTTCGGAGTAATCACAAGGCGATTGGTGTAGGGGAGTTGTGTTGCTAAATGTCTTGATATAGGTAAGAAGTGGAAGTGGTCAGCAGGGAAGGTAGGAAAATATCTAGAGAGCATGAGAGAGAGGATGTACAGTACAAGAATTAGACTGTGAGAGAATGTGAGTATGGGTGAAAGGGCCCGCAAATTCCAGATGAAAATTTGAACCTGCACATATTTATACAATATTATAATGTCTCCTTTAAGACACTGTTTTTTTTAGCATATATAGATGCAGATTATTTAGTCTCTCTTCATAACCAAAATCTTCCGATCCTCTTATCAATTTGGCGGCCCTCCTCCTATGAATCATTACCCCGTTTTATAGATGCCAATATCCTATTGGCTTTTGCAGCTGCTGACTGGGATTGAAGTCTGTAATTTACAATTATTGGTAAATCCTTCTCCCTAGTAAGTATTCCCAAAGAGATTCCATTTAGAGTAAATTATGTATTGGTATTATTTTTCCCATAATGCATAACTTTAGATTTTTCTAAAGTTATGCATTATTTTTTTCTATTGACATACATTTACCACTTGCCTGCAAATCCCTAGTAATGGGTGATTAACATGGCTCAGGAGAGGAAACCCCTCTCCTGAGCCAAAAAAGTAGGCAATGGAGATCAGAAGCTTATCTACCACGAGCTGCATGCAGCAGCAACATGCAAAATCTACTAGTGCTTACATACCAAAGTAAAGCACAGCTTTAGTTACAAGAGTCACTAAGGACTCATGTGCTAGTGATTTGGTGGGATCCGGGTGAAAAAAAACTTGGTTAAGCACGGAATAAAATAACCACTATTAGTGCCGCCACAACCGCCCCTGGTGCTACCACTACTGGAAGCACTGCCAACACTCCTCAGAGCAAAGATTGGCAGGCACTGTCAGATGATAGCAGAAGATCTATTTTGGTCTAGAAAATAGTGAGGAAGGAGAGGGAAGGTCGTTCTTAAAGCAACAGTGGACTTTACTCTGCCGTATGCCCAGGTGGTAAAGAATTAATACTTTGGTGGGTAGTACCACCCAAGCTTTTCAAAGTCAGGCTGGTGTCTCTGAAATGGTAAAAGCCTCTCTTGAGAAACACCCACCACCCCCTAGTACTGACCCTCTATGATATTGGGGTCAGAGAGCTGTTATCTGGCCAGACCTCGTCTTAGTGACCCAGCAGTTGATTTCTTGTCCACCAACCAGTATCCAAAATGAGATGGTTTTCTCTATAAAAGGCAATATACTAATATACTCAATGTTATACTCAGTTATTTTAATTTGTGTATCATCTGCCAGTGCCTACCTGCCCAGGCCGAGCGCCCTTCCGCTGCTGTTGCTACTCTCTCATCTTCCTTACTCTGGGGGAAGATTTTTACATTTTTTAAATAATATTAGGGGATTTCAGTGCTGTATCAAGGGGCTGGATGTGTCTATCATCTGCCAGTGCTTGCCTTTTGAGGCCCGGTGCTCTACTGCAGTTTCTCTCTCACTGTCCTTACTATGAGAAATCAAGAATCTTGATTTCAGTAATATTGGTAACATTCGGTCCTGCATGTGTCTATCATCTGCCACTGCCTACCCATGCCACACCGATACATGCCCTACTACTACTGCTGATCCTTTCTCACCTTCTAATACTGGGACATTCAGTCATGCAGCTGGATATGGCTGTTTGCCCTTCCTTACTCTGGAAATGTAAAGAAAACATAAAGGACAAAACACATTTTAGTCTATTCTAATAATAACAAAGCAAAATGGTGGTCCAGGAGTGTATACCAAAAGACAAGCTGGGGTCAGGAACAAAGACAGGTACTCAGACAAGCCGGGGTCAGGAATACAGAGATTGGCAATGAGATCAGGAACATAAGAGAATGCACTTGCAGCCAGAAACACCACAAGGGTAAGTAGGACATGGGCCTAGCTGCTTAAATAGCCAGGAAAGAGTTGACAGATATCAATCAGGTAAGTAACCATGGTAGCAGTGGAGTAAAGGCAGTTTGTTAAACATCAGCTGAGTCAGCAAGGAAGAAAAGGCTGCTCGTTTCTTCAGTTGAGTTATTCAGTTTATCAGCCAAACCGTAAAAGTGGGGCAGTCTTATGACTGGATGTGTCTGTCATCCAACCTGCCCCTGCACCTCAATGCCCCAACGTACTCTGGGAATCAATTAGTCTTTTTATAATATTGGGGGTCAGTTTTGTGGCTAGATGTGTCTGCCTTTACTCCGGCCTGCTCCTGTACCTCAATGTCCTTCCTTACTCCGGGGGATCAAGCCTTTCTCTTTATTTCTAATATGGGGCATAAATCAGTCTTATGCGATCCTGTACAATCTGTCTCATTAATCGTTCATAAAATGTTCATAACAAAACAAAAATATAATCTATCACATAGTTCAAAAATAAATATTTAGTTTGAAGTATAGCATTGTCCCAGAGGGCATACCAAGACATTTGGGACAATGGTCTGCTTCCAAATATGTGCTAACAGTTGGGGGAAGGCCCTTTTCTATTCCAGCTTACTGCAAAGCAAGGTTCATAAAGACAAGGTTGGAAGAGTTTGGTGTGGAAGAACTTGACTGGCCTGCATAAAGCTCTGACAGCAACTCTATCTAGCACCTTTGGAAAAAACCAGAATGGAGATGAAATGTGATGCATCAGACCAGACCAGGCCACTCTCTTCCATTGCTCCATAGCCCAATTCCTATGCTCACGTGCCTGTTGTAGGCACTGTTGGCAGTGGACAGGGATCAGCATGGGCATCCTGACTGGTCTGGAGATACGTAGCCCTATACACAACAAATTGCCATGCACTGTCTCTTCTATCAGCTTTCTATTATCATCATTATTATTATACTTTATAAAGCGCTGACAGATTCTGCAGCGCTGTACAAGATGAACATTTTACAGATAACGACAAGTACAATACAGCAATTGACATATAGATACAAGAGGAATAAAGGGCCCTGTTCCTGCAGGAACTTACATTCTAGGTGGGTAAGGGGTGAGAAACAGGAGGTGAGGACTGTGTGGTAGTGAATGATGTTAATGTAGGGCGAGATAAATGTTGTAAGTGGGTAAGAGAGAAGTTTTAATGTTTATATGAGGGTTAGGCTTCCCTGAAGAGAAGTGCAGGCAAGCCGGGTCTGGTACACGAAGGGTCAGGTAAGTAGAGGAGTCAAGGCAAGCCGGGTCTGGTACACGAAGGGTCAGGTAAGTAGAGGAGTCAAGGCAAGCCGGGTCTGGTACACGAAGGGTCAGGTAAGTAGAGAAATCAAGGCAAGCCGGGTCTGGTACACGAGAAGCAGTAACAAGGAGCACTCAGGTGGTACATAGGGTAGCACAATAACTGGTAAGGTAGAGGGCGTGCGGGCCCTTAGTGTCGGCTGCTGGAAGGACAGACCCCGTACCCGCGGGTAGCGGGTACGCAGCGCTGGAACCGGTACCCGCGGGTAGCGGGTCTTCCGGAGAGTCGCTGCGGCGTGCTCTGACCGCTGGACACTGACAGTATGGGAGGAGTCTGGCAGAGGCATTCTGGAGGGGGGATAGTCGGGAGAGAGGAAGGCAGATAAGTAGGATGTTGCAGTAGTCTAGACAGGAGATTACGAGGGAGTGGATTAGTTGTTTTTCGGTGCTGACAGTCAGGAATGGAAGAATTTTGGAAATGTTGAGTAGTTGGTTATGGCAGGATTTAGAGAATGATTTGATGTGAGAGATAAAAGTAAGGTTTGAGTCTAGGGTCACTCCGAGGCAGCGGACTTGTGGTGAAGAGAAATAGTGGTACCGTCGACAGTGATAGAAAGGTCAGAAAGGGGAATAGAGTTAGAGGGAGGGATTAGAAGGAGCTCAGTCTTAGATATATTTATCTTGAGGTAGTGAGAGGCCATCCAGGAAGATATACCAGAGAGGCAGCTGCTGATCTGAGAGAGGACAGATGTAGAGTGATTGGGGGTGGAGAGATAGATTTGTATGTAGTCTGCATAGAGGTGGTATTTAAAGCCAAAGCTGTCTATGAGTTTTCCAAGTGAGGAAGAATAGATGGAGAATAGTAGAGGACCCAGGACAGAACCCTGAGGTACTCCAACAGACAGAGGCATTGAAGAGGAGTATTCACCAGCAAAAGACACAGAGAAGGATCTGTTGGAAAGATATGAGATAATCCAGGAGAAAGCAGTGTCACAGAAGCGAGCATAGATGATGGGAGGAGGGAGGGTGAGATAAGGATGGTGTGGGGATCGTTATGGAGCTCGGTGCAATAGGATATGGGGATTAGTTTCAGCAGAGAGGTGACAAGAAGATAGACAGTGTGAACATATTGTATTGGTGTGATTAGTGAGGGTTGCCTGTTAGTGTTTGCAGTTCCTCCCTCCAGGTGTTAACTCCTGCTTGCCACTTAGAAACAGGGCCACTTGAATACAGTGCCTGCAGAGCCAAGGCTCAGAGAGCCGGGCTGTAGATGTTTCTAGCATTGACTTTTTCAGCAGTTTGAGCTACAGTAGCTTGTCGCTGGATTTTACCACACGGGCCAGCCTTCGCCTCCCACATGCATCTGTGAGGACACTCGGTGCAGGATCCGGTAGGAGTCTCAACGCAGGTTCTCAACATGGCTGAAGGCAGTCTGATGTGTCCAGTTCAGGGCTGTGTTCTACTTTAGCTTTAGATTTGCTCTTGGGCACCATCTTTAGGTGTTCAGAGAGAGCAGGATAAAAACAGGCAGGAAAGTGAAAGCCCACTGACAGGACAGATGTCTAAGCAGCCGGACAGGTAGGTACGCTTGGGACACGCCGGGGTCTGGTACACAAATCGGGATCGTTGAAGTAGCCAAGAGTCATACACGGTCATGCAACAGATCAGATGCAGAAACACGGTAGGTCAGTATACAGGGCCAGGAACAATGCTCTAGCAATGAGGCTAGGCTGATGTCTGGTTTATATTGAGCCTTAATTGACCAAACAAGAGGCAGGTGTTTCAAGAGCATTAGGGAACAGCATGGTTCAATGAGAGACAGAAGGAGACCGTGATCAAAGATCTACCCGGTGGAGTAGTGGATAGGTCATTCACCTAGATTCCACAATGTTGCAGGCTTGAATCCCTGTGGTTCCTGACAGCATCAAAGAGCCTTGGCCATCCATGACCCTGTCGCCGGTTCACAGCTTTTCCTTTCATGGACCACTTTTGGGAACATCCCACAATAGCTGCAGTTTTGGAGATGCCCTGGCCCAGTCAACTAGCCATCACAATTGGCCTTTGTCAAAGTCACTCATATCCTTACCCTTGCCCATTTTTCCTGCTTTTAACACATCAACTTTGCGAATGAAATGTTCACTTGCTAATATATCCTATGCACTGACAGGTGCCATAATAAGACCACTAACAGTGTTATTCAATTCAACTGTCAATGGTCATAATGTTATGGCTGAACGGTATATGTATACATTGCAGCAATAAACATTAAAAGAATATGATATATAGGCCTATATATATATTATGTAAACATGTTACAAATCTTGCTTGCATCTAGTAAAAACACACTTAAAAATATTTTAAAAAAAACAAAATAAAAAACAAACAGGACATTCTAAGTGGTAAGGTAGTTCAGAAATATATAGCAAAACAAAATCTGAAAATGATATTTTTAAGACAACAAAATATTTTATTGGAATTGGAATGATGGCAGATGGGGCTTGCATGACCCTTTAACTCAGTGTGGGAAATGGTTTTGCTAACTGTCCTAATTATGTTTGTAGCTTGTGGATTATTGAAAATTGTACATTATGGTGCTTCTGTTTTACTGACATTACACAAAAGAAACAATTTATGACAAGATATGCTCTAATGTCAAGACTCCACTGGGCATGTTTTTAACTGTGAAGCCAGGTCAAGAGTTTGTATCTGGCCAGAAAATTGTCATTGTAGCAATTGAATATAAAACCGAATACACATGAAATATACAATAATGAAAAAGAAAAGCAGATGCTAAATTGTAAGCAGCACATTTAAAACCTTACATTTTAATTTAAACTTAGTTTAAAATGTTATTGTTTACAAAGGAAGAACAAAAATATTAAGAAGATAATGAAGATAGCAGTGGTAAGTCAGTATTTTTTTTCCTTAAAAATATTTGTGAATGTAAATCATATTACATTATGTGGTTATCTAAATATAAGTTAAACAAATAGATTCCATAAATGTATAATTTGATAGTGTTTTTTTATTAGGCACATTTAAACCCTCCCCTCCCTGAACATTAAATGAGGAGAGCTGCTGAGCACCGCTGTCTAAATGAATTCCCCTCCTTGCAAATGAAGCAAGAAGAAAATGAGAACCCCCCTCCCTCCTTGCACGTAAAACAAGTAGAGCTATGGTAGCAGCTCTATCTAAACAAGTCTCCCTTCCTCCCTCCCTGCACATGAAATGAGTAGAGCTGCTGAGCAGCCCTGTCTAAATTACCCCCCTTCCCTCCCTCCCTCCTCCCTCTAAGCAGCCCTGTCTAAATTACCCCCCTTCCCTCCCTCCCTGCACATAAAATGAGTAGAGCTTCTGAGCAGCTTTGTCTAAACGAGCCCCCTCCCCCCTGTACATGAAACAAGTAGAGCTGCTGAGCGGGCTGGTGCCTGTGTCAAGAATAGCAGATGAAAAGGAAACGACAGTGCTTCCTCAGTCTGAAGATGGGGGGAGGGAGGGGGTGGAAGGCTGAGTGAGAATGCCAGGTGGCACAGAGAGGAATGCCCAGGAAGGTGAGAGACTAGACGAGGTACAGTGAAATGCACAAATGCGAGCAACAAGATGCCCAGGAAGTGTCAATGGAATGCCCTGCAAACTCTAACGGGACGCCTAGTGACAACAAAACGCCATAAAAGTGCTAACAAAATGCCATGAAGGAGAGGGTCCTGAATCATTATAATCTATAGCAAGATATATATATATATACATACATACAAAACACTTTCAAAGGATGGTCAGCACTCCAGGTCTTTAAATTGACAATTTCATTTTATTCAAAGTCAAGTCAACGTTTCAGTCATTGCTGACTTTCATCAGGAAATACCATCTAATTTTTAACAGATAGCAGGACAGCTGAAATTGAAGCCCCATCAATGCAATTTGCCCAGATTGGGCAGGTTTACACATAAGTACCATCTGCTTCCTTTTCCCTTAGTATACTGAAAAAAATCTTTATTCTGCCCTTTCCCTCCAGCTTTCAAATACCCTCTCCCCAAGCACATAAGGTCCCTTACTATTTAGTCAAAATCCATCACTGGCATAATGATCTCTCCCAAGAGTGGAAATTCAGCCCAGTACTCTAAGAGCCCAAGCTTTCCCTTCCTAAATCAGGTTGGATCAATGTTCGTTAAAACAAATCCTAAATTACTTAGGACCCTTAATTATATATATAATGCCCTTCCCAGTGGGCTTCCAGTTTCCTGCCGGTTTTTATCCTGCTCTCTTAACACCTAAAGATGGCGCCCAAGAGAAAATCTAAAGCTAAAGTGGAGCACAGCCCTGATCTGAAGACATCAGCCTGCCTACAGGCATGTTCTGAACCTGCCCCTGCATTGAGACGCCTACCTGACACCTGCCTCTTAAACCAGGAAGTATGAGGAGGAAGCATAAGCCCTGTACATGCTTAATAGCCATCCTTTTGATTAACTAGAATATATGGCTTTCAATTTCTTTAGAAGAGTCTTGTAGATTCTAGACAAAGCTTTATGGTCTAAAATGCGCATGTTAGAAATCATCTATCACTATTTTACACAACCATTTAAACCATTTGTAGATTTGTTATTTATTTATTTCAGAGTAACCTATTTTAGAATTCACAATCACCATTTGGGGCTAGTCAGGGAGTTAAATTGCAAAACTTATATTTTTAACCACCGTTTACGCCAGTTAAAGTTTAGATGGGCCATTGAACTGACCCTCCTTTACCTCCTTGCCTTTGTTAGTTGACTCGATTTCACACAGAGCAAAGTAACAAACCTGTCAACACAAACCAGAGGAAAGTACTTTATAGCATTTTGCTGGTTGGTTGTAACTAAAAGAAATTGAAACAGAAAACAAATTTGTTGTCTTTTTACAAAACAGAGTAAGTGTAGCAGGAATAATAATGCCTTATAAGCCTTATTTTTTGACAATATCTTAACATGCGCAAGGTACTATAAATCTGAAAGTCTGACCAATATTGTGTTATTATTTGTGAAAAACCATCTGGTGCACACTTTAACCCCTTCTGTGGGGTTTAAACCCTATAGTGATAAGGTGGTATGTCATGCGAAAAATCCTTGATACTCCTTGCACTTGATACAGTTCACAAAACCATTACTGTGTAAAAGCAAGATTTTCTGTAAATATGTCTAAACATGGAGAAAAAAAATCAAATTCTGCTTTAGGTGCATGGAGCAGGCACCCTTTTTATGGTTGCTTGCTAACATGCCATCAATGCCTTTTCATTAAAATATTTAGTTTCTATTTTATGTGTGTGTGTGTTTGGTTTGGCAAATATGGAGAGCCATGGGGAGAGCCTCTCGAAGCTAGCCCTGTTGCAGAACTACTTCACCATGTCAGAATTATGCTGCAGAGACCCGGGACATGCAGACAACTGGAAAAGAGAGAAGAAACAAGAAGTGGGGCAAAAGAGAAGTGGAGACAAGGAGACGGTACAGAGACATTGACAGAAAGTGAGTGGGAGTGAAAAAAAAACAAAATGCAAATCAAAATCTGGAGTTCATTAAAATAAAAATTCATACGAATCCGAATGGACAAGTCTAATACACATTAAAATAATTTTTATTCAGGTACTGTATGTTAGGGATACTAACTTGTTGGGGTAGGACAGTGAAAAGTAAAAATAATATCTATTGGTCATTATCACTCTATTCTGCCAGAAGATCCCATTGAATAATTGTCCTTTTGTCTTTAGCATCACCAGAACTCATCAGCCTAAAAATCTCTAAAAAATAATTTCAGTTTGGTAATTGCAGTATTGGGTTAAGTTAATACATTGTCACTCTTCCATAACTGTGATAATGATTGTCTTTAAATTGACCTTGTGTGATTCAAGGTTATATTTTAGATCACAACTGGTGTCATAGTTTAAATAGATATTTAACTTGATAATTTCAATAAGCAAGGCTATCCAAAAATGGATTTCTTTTAATGTGTCATATAGAATATCGATTTCAGCAGTTTGCTATCTTCAAGTAGGATTTTTTTCTCTAATCCTGCAGCTGATTTATAATACATCAAGTAAATGTCACACACATCATCACAGAGGAAAAGCTGGTGCAGAGTAGGACAGTGTGTCCTCCATGGAAGAAAGCCCATCAGTCTCAGAAGAGTTATTCACCCTCCAACTTGTTCCCTCTTTGGTTAAGCCTTTTGGGTTTGAGCGGCCATGGGACTTTGTGCTGATCTTCCAAGACTGGGGACTAACTCTACAGGTAGATCAAATAGGTCTTAAGCCAGGAGTCTGTGACCATGGTAGCCACGTAACAAGCCGAAGTCAGGGAGATGGAATACTGAATAGTCGAGTAACAAGCTGGGGAAGCCATAATTCAGGATATTCAGGATCAAGCCGGGTCAAACACAGGAGCATAGGACCAATGGAATACACTCAGATATTCACTATTGTGAACATAGGTACACCCATCAGGGGGCAAGGTGTAGCAGTTCTCTGGTGATTTATATAGGGGATAGGAAGAAAACGGCACCAAACTCAAAATTGGCACCACATTCTGTGGCATCCTGTGGCAGAGGGACTTGTGGAGCCAGCAGCGGGCCTTTTCTGTTGGCGCGAGTAAGTATCAGTAACAAGTTAAATAATTTTTCCAACGAATATTAACTTTATAATGTTTTTAACTCTTTAAAAACAAGTTTTTCAGTATTCAGTTTGAGAGTTTTGTAGATTAGATGCAACCGTTAACAAACTATGAACTCTTTAAAGGGGAACATCTGAGATGCATATAGAATTGCTCCAGGAAAAGAAAATTTAGTTTATAGAGAGTGAGAGACACGAAATCAATGAAAATATATGGTCCATTTTGAGAATAATAGGAAAGCACTGCCAATGTGTAATAAATAATCATTTCACCACCACCAAGTGTCGATACTATTAAAATAAAAGGCTACAAGATAGGCTTTGTGTGGAAAATGGATTCCAAGGGTTTAAATCATGTATGTAATTTACTTTATTTCACGTGACTCTATTATATTCTATTCAAATTAAAGCATTGTGAGTACTATATATCTTTGTATTTCCATGTGCAATAGCATTAGCAGGGCATATAGAATTTTATATTTTAGCGTTTTCATTTTCAATAAATACTGTAGTATATCCATGGAAAAGCAATTCGTACACATTGTATTAAAAAATGTGTGTCATATGTGTGTCTGGTTAGATAGCTACAAATGAATAAAAAGCAGACAAACAGGACTTACCAAAGCTATATTTTTCACAGCAATGTATTTCCCAATGGGAAATATATATTAATTCTAACCTGAGCTGGCATTACCTGACAAGCACTGTTCATTTACACAATGTTCAAATATATGGAAGTTATAAATTGATCAAAACAGATTTTTTTGGTGTATTTATATTATTATATATAATACCTATACAGTATAGTGTTATTTATTCAGTGCCGGACAGCAGCAAATTAATTTTGGAAGTATTTTTGTTTGTTTGTTTGTCATTTACCTATTGTGAGGTTTGACCTGCGCTGGTCATTGTTTATACTCATTGGAAACCAAATGCACCTGGTGTATTCTGGTGATTGTTACGACCTTTTAAGATACGGCAACTCTTAAAATAAGCTTGAGTTGTTTCTCTTCTAGGAAGATGCACAAAAACACCAATCTTTATTTTCTTACCACATTAGTCTATATCTTAAAATTAGTAGGTTTAGCCTATGTGTGATAGTAAAATTTACAAAAAAAATGTAGCGGAATAAATATTTAACTACATGTGGCATTTTCTCTACCCAGCGAGTTAAACAGAATACTATGTTTATTAGTATAACGTTACTAGTATACTGGTGTTGCCAGTATTGCTGAGAATATTTTACCAAATTTGGTGTATCTAAAGCACATTTTTATGTTTGTCCAACCATTAAAGCACTTTATTTTCAACTCATGCTTTCTCATTCTACTATCAACGGAACAGCATGACCATGAAACTACTGAGAGCTATCTGCTGGAGTGCAAGAAAAGAAAAGAATTTCTATTTATGGTTCTTTTTCTTGGGTAAAAATTTTGGGGGGCAACCAATGGGTGCTTAAAGCACCCTCACCTCTTCACCAGAGGGGACTTAACCCTCTCATTCCACAAGGCAGGAAAAGTGTGCAGTGTATATAGGATTGTGCCGGCAGCCGTTACAGGCGATCGGGCAGCAGAAAGCCAGCAATGCTGACCTGATCTCCTGTGTCCCTGCCGCTGCAAGAAATCAGGACGTACTGGATGCATTTTTAGGTCTATAGGGGGCTGAAAGGGGTTAAGAGAGACTTGGGTAACTAGGCAAGTAGCACATTATGGCATTGCATTGTTTTCAAATGGAAGAGCTTAGTAACGACTTTAAGAACTTTTTTAAAGCTAAATTAACTCTAAAATGGCCACTTACCTTCAAAGTAAAATACATTGTTGAATATAATTGTCAGGACACAGGCAAGCACGTCGGGTAGGAGCCCAGTTGCCGGGGATTCCAGGGGCTCTGTCGGTACCCCACAATGCATCATGACTGGTAGGTAGGTACAGACAGGCAAATAAAGACACAAGAGGCTGGATATATAAATATACAGTTAACAGTCTGGCAGCACTGGTGGCAGCCCGGTGTGTCTATGGAAGCTGCTGCAGCAGGCTATCAATCATTCCTCCTGACGGAGGTGCAAACATGGTGAAAGCACTGCGAGATGGTCATATTGTTGGTGTGCACTTTGCAGCCCACATCATCTATCTTATAGTCAAGTCAGCAATGTCAGAAGGAAGTAATGTAGCAGCAGTAGTTCTGCCACGCTGTAGAAGGTTTGCTGGGCACTTCCACCACAGGGTTAAGGCTAGCCAAATTTTGAGGGAAGAGCAAGAGAGGGCAGGTATTCCCGTACACTGTCTATGACAAGATGTGAGTATGCGGTGGAACTCCACTTTAGATATGCTGGAGAGGATTTTGGAGCAGAAGATGGCAATCCATAATCTTGCATCAGAGCACAATATTGGGATTACATCTCCATTGACTGTGGACAGTGATCGCTCAGCTAGTGGCAGTCCTTAAACGATTCAGGGATGCTACTGAAAATTTAAGCTCAAACACTGCCAGTCTGGGCCAGGTAATCCCAGTGTTCTCCCATCTAGGCAGCAAGATGGATGTGTCCCTTTGAAAACCGTGAGGCTGTTCAAGATGGCACTCTACATCATGCCCCTAATGACAAAGGTCATTCCTCTGGAAGTCCACTGCCAAACATCATTGTAAGAAATGCTTCCCAATGAAGATGAACATTTGGGAACAGAACCCTGGAGTTTAGGTAATATATAGAGAAGGACGTAAGTAGTAATTGGATAGTACTTGATGCAGGGTCTATGAGTGCATCCATGTATATATTGTCTGGATACATCTAGAACTTAGTTATTATAGCCATATAACTGTCAGGCACCACAGAGATTCGAACCAGGTGAATCCTGGATTGCAGTGTCCTTCTGCCTCTCCTGGGACCTAATGCTCTTGAAACACCTGCACCTCGTTTGGTCAATTAAGGCTCAATATAAACCAGGCATCAGCCTAGCCTCATTGCTAGAGCATTGTGTTCCTGGCCCTGTATACTGAGCTACTGCTTTGCTGCATCTGATCTGTCTCCTGTGTATGACTCTTGGCTACGTTTATGATCCAGTTTTGTGTTCCAGACGTACCTACCTGTCCAGCTGCTTTCAAGCCGTCTGCCCTGCCAGTGGGCTTCCAGTTTCCTTCCTGTTTTTATCCTGCTCATTCTCTGAAAACCTACAGATGGCGCCCAAGAGAAAATCTAAAGCTAAAGTAGCACACAGCCTTGAACTGGACACATCAGCCTGCTACAGCCATGTTCGGAACCTGAAACTGCCCCTGCATTGAGACTCCAGCACCGAGTACCCTGGCACTAACATATATTAGACATGTGCAAATGGGCCAAAAACCTGAAAAAAATTCAGAACAAATTTTTCGGTTTGTTAGTAGCCCATTCTTTTTCGGGCAAGGATTTTCATTCCCTGCCCGTTTGGTCTGGCAGAAAATTCCAGGGCATTTTTAATTCAGGAACGATATTCATTGCAATTCATTCACTCTCATTCACTCTCTCACACTCTTATCAACTCTCTCTCACACTCTCTAAATGTTTCCCTACCTTCTCTGACGACCATTTCTGCTTCTGCCGACCACTTCCGCATCTTCTTCCACATCTTTTTCTGCATCTTCTTCATCTTCTCCATCTTCAATTTCTTTTTCTTCTCTCTTCATCCACATCTGCGCGGACATTATCCGGAAACGTCTGCCGAAATGGTGGTGCTACAGTGACGCCATCTCCCCGATCCTCACTGCAAGCGCTGTCATTTTGCCCTCACATGAACTGAGGACAATGTGGCTGCGCTTGCAGTGACGTTGTCTGCCCTAATTGAAGGATCAGAAGAGGGTTTCATATTGCCCTCAGTTGACGCATTCTGTGTCATCCTCTTCCCCGTTTGTATTATTGGGGTGGACATCACCACAGTTCTGCCATTTTGGTGGAAATTGTCGGATTATGTCTCCGGAGATGTAGACAAAGAAAGAAGATTAAGGTTGAAGATAGAAGGGAAGGGAGAATATTTAAGATGCATAAGAACATGTGGAAGAAGATGCAGAAGCGGAAGTGGTGGGCAGAAACACACCAGATCTGAAACAGTAGGCCTTGGGCGTTCAGCCCTTACTTTGCTATGAGTAGCTTTATCCAGGGGCTTACACACCCAGGTGGCCAAATATCTGGCAACATGGTCCGTTGGGAACCAGTCTGCTGAACGTGGGTGTTGGAGCTTGTCTGAGTCGAACAGGGGTTTTGCCCTGAGGATCGAGCAGGGTATGTTTAACTATAAGCAGGGTAGCCTTGGTCATAGTTTGTGGACAAAACTCGGAGGTGTCCTTGTCTGAGATTCCGTCTGGGACGGACTCCTCTGACCCCACTGCAGCCTCCTCAGAATCATACTTGGAATCAGAGTCATCAAGGTCTTTCACTTCTTTCACTTACCTATTATTTTTGCTCGCTACTGGGCTCTCTTGCGCAGTGGTACCACGCTATCTTTGACATGACCGTGCATGTCTGTTAATAACAGGGGGTATTTCATGTCTGGCTTTACTGGAGACTTTGTGGCCGGTTAAACCAGTCAAGTTCACGGTATCCATAGCATTAATGCCTTCTTGTGAGGCAGGATCATCAGCCCTCAGGGCAGGTGTGATGGAGTCAGCAATATTAGATGATATGAGCCCTATAGCAGTTGCTTGTGTGACAGACCTGGACATAGTGTTATCTAAGAGTTAGCCGGCTGATCTATAGTGCCTATGCATTACAGTTACGACCAGGCCCGTGCCTCCTGGGGGCCTGGCGTGACCCCTGTGACCCCTTCTTCCTGTCTCCTCGTACCGTTTAAAATTGTTTAGAAAGGGTCCTTCTGACCTAGACTGTACTGGTTTGTGTGTATATATATATACACAGTATCTCACAAAAGTGAGTACACCCCTCACATTTTTAAATATTTTATTCTTTTCGTGTGACAACACTGAAGAATGACTCTCTTCTACAATGTAAAGTATCGAGTGTACAGCCTGTATAACAGTGTACATTTGCTGCCCCCTCAAAATAACTCAACACACAGCCATTAATGTCTAAATTGGGCCCAAAGTGTCAATATGTTATTTTCCAGCACTGCCTTAACCCTCTTGGGCATGGAGTTCACCAGAGCTTCAGGAGGTTGCCACTAAAGTCCTCTTCCACTACTCCAGGATGACATCACGAAGCTGGTTGATGTGCTCGTCCATCTTCCATCGTTCAGCTTCTTTAGCAAGGCATTGGTCGTCTTGGAGGTGTGTTTGAGGTCTTTATCATGTTGGAATACTGCCCTGCAGCCCTGTCTCCGAAGGGAGGGGATCATGCTCTGCTTCAGTATGTCACAGTACATGTTGGCATTCATGCTTCCCTCAATGAACTGCAGCTCCTCAGTGCCGGCAGCACTCATGCAGGCGCAGACCATGACACTCCCACCACCATGCTTGACTGTAGGCTAGACAAACTTGTCTTTGTACTCCTCATCTGGTTGTCACGCACACATGCTTGACACCATCTGGACCAAATAAGTTTATCTTGGTCTCGTTTGACCACAGGACATGGTTCCAGTAATCTATGTCCTTAGTCTGCTTGTCTTCAGCAAACTGTTTGCGGGCTTTCTTGTGCATCATCTTTAGAAGAGGCTTCCTTCTTGGAAGACAGCCATGCAGACCAATTTGATGCAGTGTGCGGCGTATGGTCTGAGCACTGACAGGCTGACCCCCACCCCTTCAACCTCTGCAGAAATGCTGGTAGCACTCATATGTCTATTTCCCAAAGACAACCTCTGAATATGACGCTGAGCACGTGCACTCATTTTCTTTGGTCTACCATGGCGAGGCCTGTTCTGAATGGAACCTGTCCTGTAAAAACCGCTCTGTGGTCTTTCCCACCGTGCTGCATCTCAGGTTCAGGGTCTTGGCAATCTTCTTATAGCCTAGGCCATCTTTATGTAGAGCAACAATTCTTTTTTCAGATCCTCAGAGAGTTCTTTGCCATGAGCTGCCATGTTGAACTTCCAGTGACCAGTATGAGAGAGAGTGTGAGAGCGGTAACACCAAATTTAACATACCTGCTCCCAATTCACACCTAAGACCTTGTAACACTAATGAGTCATATGACACTGGGGAGGGAAAATGGCTAATTGGGCCCAATTTGGACATTTCCACTTAGGGGTGTACGCACTTTTGTTGCCAAGGTGTTTGACATTAATGGCTGTGTGTTGAGTTATTTTGAGGGGACAGCTAATTTACACTGTTATACAGGCTGTACACTCACTACTTGTAGCAGATACATTGTAGCAG